>VXBX01003497.1:125114-152203 GCA_013400415.1 Scytalopus superciliaris
TTAGGACCCCCTGTTTTGTTTGGGGTTTTTTTTTTAAAGAAGATTTATCCAAAAAAAAAAAAAAAAAAAAAAAAAAAGAAAAAAAAAGAAAAGAAAGGACCTCGCTATGAACGTGCTATTTATTATTTTCAGAGGTTGGGATCTCGACTTGTATTTTTACTCCTTTAAAATGCCTTTATTTGAGATACTTTTTTAAAAGAAAAATAAATGAGAAATAGTTTTGTAACAAATATTCAAAAGTTATAATGCCAAAGTTGTTTGTATCCCGTTTGTCTGTGAGTGTGTGTGTGCCTGTGTTGAAGACTTCCAAAAAAGAAAAGAGAAAAAAAAATGCAGGTGTTTAAATAAAGAATCTCTTTGAAGTAGATTTTTTTTTTCCCCCCCCTTCCTTTCATTTTGTTTGGGAGTGGGCAAGGACAAGCTCATCCTGTGTGTGCAACCCCCTGAAAGAAAGTAGGAATGAACTTTATGGCCTTAAATAAGGGATTCTGGTGAAGTTGGAAGGAGGAAGGTGATGGGGTTGAGGGGGGGTCTGGCAGTGTTACAGAGCTCTCACGAGATATTTAAGTGTTATGTTCCCAGGCAGAAGAAAGATTCTTAAAACAAAAATCAGCTTCTGCACCCAAGGAAACACACTCTGCTTGCTACCTGCTCCCGAAATAAGGAGGCTCTGCAGCTTTCCCTCCTTCCCACCTCTCCGAGGGATCGCCTGGGTGGGGGTTGGTGCGCACAAAAGTTACTATCTTGCCTACAAAAGAGGCAAGAGAGTCTGTCCCTATTGTGAGGAGGGTAATTAGAAGGTATAAAGGGTCTCATCGAGTATGCAGCGGGCTCTTTGGGAAGTTGGGAGCCCTATTGAAACGCCTGGGAACTCGGAGCTGAGGGTTAATGTGTGTCTTTTTTTTTCTCGCCACTCTCATTGACAGGGCCAGATAGACTCTGATACTCAATGCTGTTGTAAATTCAATTGCCCGGCCTCACAATGCCTACCTCATAAAAGAGAATAACTCGGGGTTGTGGCTTTTTCTTTTCCAGTAAGCAAGGGAACTGAGGAAAAGACAGTTTTGCCACCCATTCTGACTCACCCCCAGTACTTGAATCCTGGCCAAGTGGAAGCAATTGCAGCCTCACACACAGAGAATTAACCACTTCCAATTGTCACCAATTAATAAGGCCGTGGTGTGGAGAAAGACCATTAAGAGGGAATGCACAGTATGGAAAGAAAAGCTTTGTGTGCTTTGCTCCAAATTTTTGAGGTGGGGCTGTCATGTAATCTCCAAGAGAAATGCCAACAGATGATGTGTCTGTGCCAAGGCCAGGTCCAGAGGCATCACCATCCTTGTCTGGGCTTCATCCTTGAGCCTGGGGGATGCCCATTTTCCTGACCACCCCCTCCCTGAGACCTGGGGGTTTCCCTGGTGGATGGTCAGGTTGGGTTGGATCACGGTGGGACCAGCAGCATTCCACAGTCCAGAGCATGACTTGATGTTTGCAGAACATCCAATAATACAACAAGCCCAGGGATTATTTTTTATTATTATTATTATTTAGAATGGAAATGCAATTTCATCTTTCAAGGTCTAGTTCTATCAGCAGTCAGGTTGCAGCTCCTGTGAGAGCAGGGTATGTGTATGTGTGTGTTGGGAGGTATATAAAGCAGATTATCTGCTTCTGAAGGCTTTTTGCAGCTTCATGATGGTTGAGCCAGGCTGCTTGGAGCCTGGTACTGATCCAGTCCAGCAATTCCTCTGCACCAAAGCGTGGGCAATCGATCAGTCTGAAAGTCCTCCATCACACAACCAGAACTAGGTATCCATTTGAATCAGGAGGTTCCCAGGAGGTTTTGTTATGCAATCACAGACATAAAATCATGTTACAGCAATTCTCCTCCATCCCCCACAGCCAGTTACTACCCCTCCTCTTCTGTCTGAAGAAGGCTTGGAAGAGCAGATGAAAGCCTGCCTGTCGCCTGCCTGTAACTGAACACCTCCCTGGGGCAGCACCACAGCTCTGGCCTTGTCCCTCACTGCCCACAGCCCCCCAGATCACCCCTGGATTCAGCAACGTGTCTTTTAATGACAAGGTACCCAGGCCAAAAGTGAGACTGTCAAGATTGACTGCTGAGTGCAGGCAGAGAAAAAAACCTCTTTTTGAGTGGGTTTTGAGTGACTGCAGCAGTGCAAACATGACACACAGCACGACATTCCTTGGGGACACATCTCCCAGTGCAAGGAAGCAGTCATTGCCTGCCCTGCCTCTGGAGTGAGACCCTGCAAGGCAAACACACAAGGGTACCCTTGTGTATCATCTCAGCCTCCACAGAAACCACAGAGCCCCGGGGGTCAGTGTTTATGTCCAGCACTGCCACCTGCTCTCCTTCTGGCCTCAGGTCAGTCATGGACTGCTCTCTGCGTGGGTCTGGTGGCACAGAAGCTGCACCATGTTGGTCCATGGCAACAACTGGCCCATGGCACCAGCATGCCA
This sequence comes from Scytalopus superciliaris, assembly GCA_013400415.1. Taxonomy (NCBI): domain Eukaryota; kingdom Metazoa; phylum Chordata; class Aves; order Passeriformes; family Rhinocryptidae; genus Scytalopus; species Scytalopus superciliaris. The sequence continues at coordinate 127,599 of VXBX01003497.1, forward strand.
GAAGCTCAAAATCCTTCCCAGGGGTGTTGTTGCTGTTAACTCCAGAAGATTTCAGAGGCACAACTCCGTTCAGTCACTCTGTCTGCCTGTAGTTGTACCCAGACCCTCCACTTCTGCCCCTTCTCTCTCTCTGCCAGGCTATTCCTCCACAACAGGAGAGTTGCCGTGCTCCTTCCAGGCTCTCTGTTGAGCTGCTTTTCCAGATTGTGCTAAATTTGGTCTTATCCCTTTAAAGGTGCAGTAAAAGAGCAAAGTATGTGGCTGCTGAAAGGTAAAAGTCCAAAGGGATGGACACAGCGCCAGAGCGATAATGGCTCGGGAGTGCAGGCAGCCAGGAGTTCATGGGATGTGGCATGATCCGGGTGTGGTGGAGGAAGGCCAGGTGGGAGGAGGACAGCAGGGAAAGCCTGTGATGCCTCCTCAGCTGAGCTTCACTGCAACAGCTGTACCTCCTTCCATGGGAAAGGATATGGGGAGAGGTGTTAACGAGCCATTTCCAGAGCCAGCAGAACGTTAACCAGAGCAGGGAATTGAGTTCCAGGCACAAAACTCAGGGAAAGGTTCAGCTGTGTCTCTACACCCATCCTGAGAGGTTCTGTTCAAGGCAAGGAAAAAGGGTCTCCCACAGAGCTCCAGGCAAGAAGCAAAGCCCCTCTCAGCTTCTGGACCTGCCCAGTTCACCAGAACCACCTGGGAAAAGCACCTGAGGCTTGGTCTGAAGTTTTGTTCCCTTCCCATATGAGTTTCCCCTCCATGGCTGGTGTTTGAACAAGATGATCTTTAAAATCTCTTCCAACCCAAACCATTCCATGATTCTGTGATACTTTCCAGGGTTATCCTCCTGCCTGCCCTGCTTCCTGACTCCTACAGCTGTGTCCTTGCCCTCTGCCTCCAACAGCCTCCTCTTCTGTTCCTCTTCCCTGTCCAGGAGGGAGTGATGCAGCTCAGGAGAAGCTGGAACTCAGGGGGCAAATCCCACGGGGGTGCAGGGATGGGAGCTGCCATCCCTCCTTTCCCACATGGGGTCTTGCCCCCGTCCCATCCACGTGAGGGACCTGGTGGAGTTACAGAGGGATGGGGGGCTCTGGGGTCATCTCCCTGTTATTCCAGAGCTAACAACCAGCCAGGGAGAGGGAGATGAGGGTATCCCCGACCCCCTTGTCCCGGGGAAGTGAGGCAAGCAGGGCACACACACACACCCCCTTGTGCCTTCGGATCGTGCATCCCAGAGACCCTCCGAGGAGAGGGAGCCTGGCTCAATGGATGCAGCCAGCTTTACTCAGGCTGTTAAGCTGATTAATTGAAATGAAGTTCCTCCAGAGAATCGGCGTGTTCTTTGAGGTCAGGGTCACAACACTGAGACGCTTAATCAGATCTTTCCATTTAGCCCCTCTTAGGAAGGCTGGAATGCAGCTCTTTCAAAGGCAGGCACTTGGCGCCAAATTTCTGCTCTGCTATCTCGCCTCTTCCATTACATTTAACCAGCACATCCATCATTATGAAATAAAACCCAACGCCACAAATCCAGCTCAGGTGATCTTTCCGGAACCAAAGCCCGTAGGAAAGAAAAAAAACCCACCCCAACTCCCTCCAAGGGTGGTATTGGTGGTGTTTTAAAAAGCGAGGAAAGGGTAACTGTCACTCTGAGTCAGTCCTTTCCGAGGAAGGGGGCAGATGTTTCTGTGTGGATAACAAATTCCTTTATCTGACTGAAGCATTTCTCTGGGGAAGGTGGAGGAGGTTATTATAAGGTTACCCCGAACTATTGTTAAAGAAAGGGGGTTTTTCATTGCAATTCAAGAGCCCATCATATTACCCAGAGATAAATCACTCCTGCATGGCCACGAAGCAGCTCTTATGCAACAGACAAGCCAGATCCCACACACATTAAAGCACTGAAAGCTTGTCCATTGTAAAACTGATGGGCCTGGAGTTTGCATTTCCAATTAGCACAGATCCCTTCGTTCCTGCTTCAGCCCCTGCGAGCAGGACAGGACATTTCTTGCATCCAAACACATTGATTGAAACTAATGTAGTTGTTCCTGTGTTCTATGACATTAATTATTACATCAGATTATGTGGGGCCAGTACCTGCATTTGTAATTTCTGGCAGGATTAGAAGTGCAATACATGCCCATCACATCTTTAGGCAGAGCTGCAGAAGCAATTAGGGAACCCCCCAGATCTTGGTAATGCTGGTCTGGAATGGGGATGTTCCCTCCAACCCTTTCCATTCACTGCTCTGAAGTCCAAGACAACAGCCACAGAGTGGAATCTGTATTACAAATATACCTGTGAGATGTGGCTCTTCATGAGCCACAACCAGGCTCTGCAAAACTCTCAGGGCTTTAAGGAAGGCTGAGCTTCAAGAACTGCCAAGTTTTGCTCTTTAAAAATGAACCTCTTTAAGGCACCTTAAAATGAACAGCAACATTAAAAGTGTCGGTCCTTGATAAGACAGAATTCCTAGTGGAGGCATTTAAAGTTATGATAGTCCGTTTTCAGCATTATTTTTAAGCAAGTATGACCCCACTGGGCTCCTTCCTCAGGTGGGACTATCTGGGCTGGCCACAAACTGGGTGGGAAATGGGAGAACTGGCTGCTCCAGAAGGGTTTCAGTTGGAGAATCCCAGAATATCCTGATCTGGAAGGGACCCACCTACTTCACATCCTTGTAAGTAGCCTGTCTCACTTCAGAGAGAGCACAGAGAAGTCTAAGGAGGATGCAGGAATATACATGCAGAATATATATATGTGGAATATATTCCCCAGTAATATTCTACCAATCACTGCCCTGTTGTTTAGACTTCTTGCATAGTAAAAAGATCCACCATGCACCCACAATTCATTGCTTATGGCATCCCACAACTCACATCTGTCTTCACACTTCTTTTTATTCCCTGAGTTGCCAGCAGAGACAGCTCTGGGGTGAGCCATCCTTTTTTTTTTTTTTTTTTTCGTAACCTGGGCTNNGCCCTCCTTTTTTTTTTTTTTTTTTGGCAAACTGGGCCTTTCTGTCTACTTGCAAGATGACAGAATCCCAGAACAGTTTGGGTTGGAAGAGACCTTAAAGATCATCGTGTTCCACCCCCCTGCCACGGGCAGGGACACCACACATCCCACACATCTGGTTGGCTGTGTTGTCCACGCAGAGCTGAGCAGTTTTTCTCTCTGCCTGCTAGAACAGCAGAACTTTTCCCCAGGCAAATATTTGTAAACAGACTTGTTTTCAAAGGAGAGAAAGATTTCAAGGCCAAAACACAAAAATAGACCGGGGCAGATGGAAAGAAGCCATGAGAATCCATGAAGGTTTAGCAAAGGCCTAAGCCAGGGTCTCTGAGCAGCCCGTGTGTTTTTGACAGCCTTTGGGTGCTAAAACAGCTGACAAATCCCGAGCCCAAAGGCTCTGCTCCCATTCCCTGTGCCCTGTGGAGCGACAGGGGCAGGTGAGGGACTGCTGAGCAGCCTGGGTGGGATGGTGTGAAGGCAAAAGCTTTCCCCAGACAGCTAAAATCAATTAGCAGCATTTAGAAGCTATATTTAACTCTGTTTCTGAAAGCAGGCACATCTTGGTTTATAGTTCTCTCATTAAGGCTGTTTACATGTCTAGAGACTTTGTTCTTCCCCCACCAAATCTGGAGAATATAAACCAAGGGTGAAACATACTGCTCACAAAGGGGCAGTTGCCAGAGTGCAGGTTTCCTCTGGGAAGACAAAGCAGCATCAGTTTGGAGAGAGTGGCTCAGATTCTGACCTTGTGGTTGATATAACTGAGTTTAAAACCTGTCCCCTTGTAAAGGAGGAGGAAAAAAAAATTATCAAAATTCCACTTTCTCTTAGTGGATCATAAAATAAAGTCCTGATCAGATATGCATATCATGGTATTTTCTCACAAGAGCAACAGACCAATCCATAGGGACCTCTGATCTAGTCAGAAGATGGGGATTATCCATCCTGCTATTCCATCTGCCCTCCAACCTTGTTCCCTCCCTGCTCCTACTATGGCCCGTGCTGTTCTTTGGCACTGCATCCATGCCATGTGTGATGTGGCTCCTTCTTGTACACCCAAAGACATTAGAGAGGATTTGAAGAATGACCCCACCCATGAAGTAATTTTTTAGCACACATTACTCTGTGAACAGCTTTTCTCTAAGTCCAGCTGGGAATTACCTTTCCATCACTGCTGAGCATCGAAAGCTCTGTGGCTTTCTTTGTGTAACAGCTTTGGACCAAAGACAACAGCACAGAACTGCACACAAAAGCTGTGAGATGACACAAACTGCTATTTAAGAGTCAAGCAGACTAAGACACATCTATTGCCTGGTTATTTTTAGTGGGGACCAAAGTGCAGTGACCTGGCTGTGAGGAGGGTAAATTCAGCTGCCTTGGAGCAACTCCACTTGATGGGAGAGAACAAGCTGTTCGTGGTGATCCTGCCTGGTGGTTGTGTCACCTACCAATGTGACCTGTGCTACAGATCTCTCTGCCTTGCCTTGCCTTGCCTTTCCTTTCCTGCCAAAGAGGACTATCCTTCAGAACCAGTGTGTTTACAAGTCCTGAAGTGCCCTGGCCCCTGGCTAGAGGAGAAGGAAGATGCCTGTGCCCCTTGCACACATGATTCTGGAAGCACAAGGTCAGGCTGCTAACAAGAGACACAGCAACATCTTTTAGAAGCTCTTTCTTTTCTCTCATTGCCATTCACTGACTGCTACAGTTAAAATAGCTGCCAACATGTGTTAGTGTAAGGTGAGGTAATGGATCTTTGTGGGAAAAGCAGGTCTGCTCTCAGAGTCACAGAATCACAGGATCCTGGAATATCCTGAGCTGAAAGGGACCCACAAGGATCGTCCAGTCCAACTCCAGGCCCTGGAGCTCACTCTTGTGTCTTTACATCCAAGCTAATAGACTACAGTTAGCTCAGGGATTACAGACACATTCCTGCAGATTTGCTCCCCAAAAACAAGAGTGTTGCACACTCTTGAGCTCCTTCTGGCTGCTACACAGAAGACACACTAAAAGGGAGCTGGATCCCTCCAAGGGGTGGGGGAATGAATCCAATTTTCTCCATGTGAATTGCTATTTGGAGTTTGGTCTAAGGTCAAATACCAGTGGCCCCAGCTCCATCCTAGGTGAGATGCTTTATGAAAAGGTGCAGCTCAGTGTCTGGCTTGGGAAGGCTAATTCTGATTCCAGCACTGAAAGAGCAGCTCCCTTCCTTGTGTCTAATGGTTCACGTGGAGACTACAAGGTAGAAAAGTTCCAGTCTTATTGAATTACAGCTTGTGGCTGTGAAGGCAGATTCTGCTCAAGACAAATTGAGTTCTTATACCTTAAATTTTATCCTAAATGCTCTCAAGGCTGTGGGATTGTCTCTGAGCTCTAAGGTTTCAGCAGGTTTGGCTGTGAAATCTCCGAGGGCCCATTGGAGCGACGCTGTGCTGCTGGAGAATTGATTTCCCACATCGGCTGATTTGTCATGATGAGCAAAACTGTCCCCTGGAGGATCCAACTGCCTTGGAGCAGGGAAAGGCAAGAGTTCAGAGCAGGGTTTGAGGGCCCGTTTGCTCTTCTTTCCCAGGCCCTGTCTATCTCTTCATCTGTTCATCTGTTTACCTTGTTAGCTACCCACCCATCTGTATTTATGTGTCTAATAGATATTCTAAGACACAGAGGATTTAATAAAAACTCATCCTTGCTCTGTGTCCAGCAGTGTTTGACTAAAGTGTTTGGAAGAGTGTCAAGTATCTTTTCCCTCCCCTTCACCTCCCTGGCAATCTGTGCACCCAAATTTGGTCGCTTTCACCACGTAGCAGATCAAAGTGTTATTTTTAAGTGGAGAATTATAAAGCCATTTGTGGATTTAATTCTGCACTGGCTGGGTTTAACCTTCTTCTGAGCCCAGTGAGGTTGTTATGATTGAATTGTGACTATAAACCTCACTAATTACAGTCCAAACAAACCTTTGGGTCTCTTTGCCAGGAAATCCAAACATGAGGGTTGTGTGGGATGAAGGAACCTCTTTTTATGATTTGCCTTTAGTATCTCTTTGACACACAGGGTTATAAGCTGACCTCTGCATTCATAAACTAATGTATGCTTGGCTTCCAGAGGTACTTCCATGGCCCAATCCCATTCCTGGGGTCACTAAAACGTCCTGATATAGATATTTTTCTCTGTAGCATCCAAGGAGGGATGCAGAGATTCCTCCAGGTACTGTGCAACAGGCTGATACATGTTAGTGCCAAAACTCCCTTGGCTTTAGCAAGAATCAAGATCCAGCCCAGATCTACCTCTAAAATATAGAAAAATTTGCAAGGGACCTGAGATCAGACTATTGCTGAGCCTGATTGACTCCAGGCCGTGGATTTGCTGGTGGCTATGCTTCCTTGGAGGATGTAATTTCTGTCCCAGAGGACATGTAGCTCTTTTACCATGCTTTAGATGTAATTTTAATTCTAAATTTGAACAGAGAAACTTTCAAAGCTCCTTGGGAAAAAAAAAATGTTATGAGAAGTATTGATTTGGAAACAACCTTTTTGTCTAAGATCTGTCAAAGCATTCATGTGAATAACATTTATAGTATGAAAAAGAAAAATAGGATTAAACCCCTAAACAATTAATTTAACAAGTCCCTGTATTTTGCTATCACTTGAAACTTTAACAGTGGACATTCCCTTGTGGCAGATTCTCCCAGTTCTCCCCAGTTTCCCCTTGTTTTCATGTTCTCAGAGGTGAGATCCCTCTTTGAGACCACATTGCACCGAAGCTCTGACCCCGGGTTTATCAAGATCAACTGGAGTCTTTCCATTCCACTGATTTCTATGCCTGTTGAGCTGCTCTATGCACTCAATTAAGTGTTTTTCCAAACTTTCATTCAGGACTCCTCCTGACTTCCTCTGGGCTGACAAGGACAGGTCACTCTCTACTTATCATTTCCTTTTTCCACAGAGTTCTTTGCAAAAGTGGATTTGAGCTGGTTCTTATGAAAACAAGAAAGCAAGAAGCCAGTAAGAGAACTCTTTTCCAGCTCTCCCAGCCTGTGTAAAAATCTGCTAAGCCCCATCCTGGGGCTTTCTGCTCCCCTGCAGAAATTTCCTTCCCACACTGTTTTCTGTGAACCTGCTGCCTCAGATTCCTGCAAGGAGCTGGGACAGAAATGGCTATGCCCTGTTTTCATTTGCTGACCCTCCAGGATTTCTCTGACCAAGGTCCATCCACCTCCACCCCCTTCCCCTGTCAAATCCTATATCTCAGCTTAACAGGGATGCAGAGGAACGCGTGTGTCTGGGACTGTCTGAAAAGTGATTTGCTCCAGCCATCTCATAATATATGGATGATGGAAGTCTCCCACTGATGACCTGTCAGGCAGCACTGGGTGCTGGATGGGATGACACATTCACAGATAACAAACTTTGCTGTCAATCACTGGCGGCGTTGGACGTGCACTTGACGTGACAGTTGTGGCTAACAACAGCCTTGATTGACGTGTGTACCAATTGCAGAATATGGAATGTGAATAGAAACAGGGCTCATCTCCAACTGGACGTAGCCCTGGTGCATTTTAAAACCCAGGGCAAAAACCAAGCGAGTTTTTTAAGGTGCCGTGGGCAGGGCACCTTGCCGTGCTGCTGTCCTGGCATTCCACCTGGATTGCCTGCTGGGGGATGTTGAGCTAAGGGTGGTTTGTGGGAGCTGCATCCTGGTAGAAAGCCCAAGTGCTGGAGGTGGCAGCAGCCCAGCCCCAGCCCAGTGTCACTGTCAGACAACCCTGACATTGCAATGCACAGGGCTCCTCGTGTCAGTCACCCTGTAATGAGCTGCCTCTTAATTCCACTGCTTAGCCCCAGGTCTGGGTTCTTCCTCGAAAACTGGACAGCCACCTCTGCACTGTGTAGGGCAGGGACCCTTCTGGTGTCTCCTGCTCCTTCCCACCTGCACCTCTGCCAGCAGCTCTGACTGCACTGCCTGGGGCACCTCCAGGGCCAGGGGGACCCCACTTTGAGACCACATAATTCTCTAGATGCTCCTGCATCTTTCTGGCACCAGAGCTGGAGAACACACACAGCTCAGGAACTCCTGAAGCTTTAGGTTAAAGTGGGGAGCATATAGAATCATAGAATCACTGAGGCTGGAAAAGACCTCTAAGATCATTGGGTCCAGCTGTTAAACCCTGCACTGCCAGGCCCACCATTACCCATGTCCCTGAGCACCACACATATGTGTTTTTCCAGCACGTCCAGGGATGGACAATAGATGGATCCATGTTCCAATGCCTGACCACCCTTTCAGTAAAGGAACTTCCCTAATATCCAACCTAAACCTACCCTGGCACAATCTGCAGACTTTTCCTCTTGTCCTGTCAAGGGCAAGAGGATGAAAGGCTGGAAAGGATGGACATGGGCAGCCAGCTCTAAAGCAATTTCTGCAGGTTTTGCTGGCTTTAGCCCATTGCTCATCCTCATCCGGTCCCACCACACTCGGGGAGTGCATTTCCCCCGGCACACAGGGCTGGTTTGCAGGGCTGGCTCCTGGCAGGGCTCTCCCCACGCTTCCCTGTGCCTGTCCTCTCCGCTGCCTTTCCTCTCCTCCCTGAACCCTCTGGGTTATTTTCGGCTGGTGACGGAATCCAGGCAGGTCTGGCTCCCAGGAGGGGAGCGGGAGGGCGGCGGCGCCCGGCAGAAAGGAGGGGAAGTCAGCTGGTGAATCAACAGCAGGCCAAGGCATGCTCTGGGACGTGGCTTCGGGGAAGTTATTCATCTTGCAATTCACCCTTGGGTTGCCTTGGCCTCATTTTCCCATCGCTGGGTTCTATTATTGCAGTCATTGTGAAGGTATCCTGTCGGGGCTGTCAGGCTGGGAGCGGCCCCGCTGACGGAGGGCAGGAGCCATGGGAAAGTGTCAGCCTGCCAAGAGCGTGGAGGCCGCTCGCCCAGCGCTGGAAACCTGCCGGTGGCAGATTGTTAAATGTCATTACAACACTCGCACAGGAGCGGCAGGTTTCGCCCTCTCGACCTGCTGCGGGCAGAGGAGGGGAGCGGGGATGGAGCCGGGGAAGGGAGGGGGTGGCCGGCGAGGAAAAGGCGGCCGAGAGTCGGCGAGGCCGGAGGACACGTGCCCTCAGCCTGCCGAGTGCCAGGGAGTGCCAGGACCCACCCCGAGACCTCACAGGGAGGCGTCTGGGGCACAAGGGCTTTGGAAATCAGCAGGTGCCGCGGGGAAGGAGCGAGGGATGGGGTGTCTGGGCTGGTTCCCCGGCACACTCCGGGAGAGCTGAAACACAGGGCTCAGAGGGGGGAAAGGCAGGGGGTGTCCTCGGTGCTGTCCCCAGCCCCTCTCTGGCAGGGAAACCCATCCATAACCTGTGGCTGTCAGGAAACCAGGGAACAGCTCCCCGTGGATGAGCCAGATCCAGGCTGGTGCTGAGCCCCTGAAGCTCCTTCTGCACAGCTGCAGGAATTGAGGCTGCTCAAAGGAGGCTGCTACATCCCAGTGCCCACCCTCTAATCCCACCATCGTGGTCTTGTACTTCAGGCAGGTTCAGGCCACAGATGGGCTCAGGGTTTAACACATCAAGAAGAGTTAGGACAGGAAAAACCATGCAGCAATGCAATTTATTTTCTCCCCTAAGCCTGATCTTTGCATTCCAAAGGACTTGACATGGGACAAATCCCAGGCCCTGTGAGCACCACATCATCTACCCCCAGCATGGTTTTCATTGACACTCCAGACCAGTTCCCTGGTTTGGGACTGGAATCAGCAAGCTGAAGAGGGCTCTACCCAAGCCACGGAAAGGAATTCATCCCCAAGTGTTGCTGGTGAATTCCTGCACCAGGAGGAGGGATGTGGCACAGTCCCCATCTCTGTCTGCAAGTGGCACTTCAGTGTTTGTCTTGTTTATGCTGTTCTACCCCAATATGTGAGCAGCTGAGGGGACAGTCCCAGCCATCAGAACAGGCAGAGTCTGAGCAAGAGAAGAAGCAGAAAAGGCTTCGTGCCACCCACAAAGGGAATGAAAAGTCAGGCAGAGCGTTCAAGTGTCCCAAATTCCCCCTCCAGGAAATGCTGCATCCCAGCTAAAGAAAAGGAGCACACAGAACCAGCAGTGCTGCCTTTCCCACAGCAGGAGACAGGGGCTCCAGCTCTTCTCCCTGCCCTCTGCTTCTGGTGCCAGCTCAGGACCCCACTGGGACAGCAAAGTCACCCTCTGGCAGAGATAAAGGGATTTTGAGGGAAGCCACAGCTCTGAGGCACGCAGAGCCAGGAGCCTGCAGGTCGCGTGCAGATGCCCTGATAACCAGGAGAAGGTCTGGCACGTGGGACCAGCGCCTGGCACACACAGCCCTGCCTGCCTCCCTGCCTGCCTCCCTCTCTCCAGGCAGGCCCGGCTGGGATGTGCATTGCTCCAGGGGAGATATGTGCCTGCACCCTGCTCCAAAACCCCGGGAGCCTCCAGGGCAGCACTTTGAACGCTTAAGCAGGTACCTTTTCTTTTGCCTTTGAATGCTCAGCCTCTTAAATCAAACCTAACTCAGGTTCAGTGCGAACTGACGAGGGAAATCCGGAGCTGCTTGGGGCAAAAGCTAATGTGTTAAGCACTGAGATATAGTCCAGATGTAGAACTCTCCAGGGCCACAACGGGTCTTTGAGCTGCTTGTTTGACACCTCTGGTTTAGACATTAAAAGTCCCACCGGGGAGGAAATCCTCATGGCCTGAGTTATGTGCTATTTACGGATGGGGCTCTGGGCAGCCCTTGAAAGAGCTCGTAATAAAACCTGGAATAAGAGTAAATTATTAGCATAGACTGGGAAAGGGGGTTTATTTTTTAAGGCAGCTGGTTTTATGGATTTTTTTGTAATGCTGGATGAAGATAAAAATCCTTCTGCCTCTGAGGAATAAGAGAATGCTGAAGAGGCACAGAACTGTGTGAAAGCTCCAGGTCCCATTTGGAAAAGCACTCGGCAGGCAATAAAACCATGTACCTCGAGCTAAATTGCTTGCATGTGATAGCAGAGGCTTTTCCCCCGAAGTCAGATGTGGGGAGGGAAGATCAGCAGTTGCTGGCTGAGTGTTTCAACTTCCCATTCAGAGTTCTGGGAATCTCTCTCTCTCTCTCCACTCCTCTCTGGCTCCCAAGTCTTTCCTTATGTTTCCCCCCTGTGAGGTGCCCTCTTTCCTGACTCCTCATCCCTCTCTTCATGCAGAACTCTTCAGGAAAAGGGCTCCACCTGCCCCCAAGTCCATGCAGGATGAGAGCAGAAGGAACCACCGTGGTCTGAGTTACTGGGTACAGCATAGGAGTGGGATGGTGCCACCTCCCCACTGGAAGGGTGGCCAGGCACTGGACCAGGCTGCCCAGGGAAGTGGTGGAATCACCATCCCTGGAAGTGTCCAAAAAACCTCTGGGTGTGGCACTTGGGACATGGTTTAGTGGTGAAAAAGCAGTGCTGGGTTAATGATTGGACTTGATCATCTGAGAGGGCTTTTCCAACCTTAACTTGTCCCAGCTGCTCCCCACTGCTGGCAGGCTGTGTGACAGGCCCCAGCAGCTCTGCTCCTGTCCCAGCCTGGGGGCCAGGCCCTTTGCAGGAACATTTATTAGCTCTGCTATCTGACTGCCTGAGAGCCATGGGAAGGGGATTAAGGAGTTGCTCATGCCTTTCCCAGCTCACTTTCACCCATCCAGGACTGAATCACAATGGATTTTATTCTCTTTTACTCTCCTTAAAAAAGGAATTGACCCTTAATTTGCACAGAAATGAGTGATTTTCCCACTGTGCTTAGGAGACTTTACAGGGGTGTTCACCCTCACGTGGGGATCTCACCGAGAGCAGAGCTGTTCAAGCACCTGACAGAGGGTGGTGATATGGCCAGATTTCAAGCCATGACTCCAAAAATCGGTGAGCAAGCCACTCTGGAGCCTGACAAACAGACTTCCCACTCCTCCTTCAGGCTGGGAACACAAACCCTCCACCCTGGGGCTGCAGCACAAGGGTGAATGACACGGTTCATCCAGCAGCATCACCTCCCTTGCCTCCGAGGCTCTGAGCTTGCCAGGAGGAGCCAGAGCCCTCAGCAGCTCCTTGCCCATGTTCACATGCATTATGCACACAGCTGTCATAATTCCCCCTAACCTGAGTACTTTAAGGATGCTAACTCCGTGTCTGCATGGCTTTCCTCTCCCCTGACATGACTGGAAGTGGCAGCATTTCTCCTGCCCATCACTGGCTGCCCTTGAGTTGTCTTCCTGTGTTGCCTTTTTTTCCCTCCCAGGGCTTTATTTTTTCTTGTCGCTCTGTTTGCTTGTTTATTTTCCTCCCTGCGTGGTGTTAGCCATTGAGACAGAATGTCCAAAGCAGCTACAGGGCTCGTTCAAAGGGTGACAGAACTGAAAGGATGGTTTTTTTCTGTTGGTGAGAGATGCTGCTTTAGAGCAGTCCTTCTCTTTTCATCAAAGAGGACATGGCCAGTGATTGCTGTGGACTTCACTGGTGCCAAAGACTTGCAAGGGAGAGCAGTGACAGCTACATGCTCACAGAGATGAGCTGCCACCTCCTCAGCTGCCTGCTCTCCATCCCCTCTCTTCCCTGGATATCACTGCACAGCCTCATCAGACTTCCCAGGGATCCTGGCTACTGCTGGAATGGACTTTGGGATTTGGCAGACAGCACAGCAGACCTAAATATGCACACGAGGCCAGATTTTCTGGAGAAGTCTGCTCGTAAGTATAAAATAAAGGCCAGAAATGCACTGCATCCCAAAGTTATCCCCTCAGCAGCCTGGATGCACAGGACTCTGAGGTAGGTTAAGACTGGGTATTAGGAAGAAATTCCTTACTGTGAGGGTGGGACTGGATGAGTTTTAAGTTTCCTTCCAACCTGCCCAGGTTGGTGAGATGCTTGTGCCCAGACTCTGCTCTCTCTGACCTCCTGACTCACCTGTGATCGGCTCTCAGCACAAGAGACCTGCTTGTCTGGCCCATCCAGTCCCTGCTCAGGTGTGGCTGCGTTATTTGCTCAATGATTACTGAAATAAAACCATCATTAAGAGCACCTCCTTCCACCTTGCCATGCATGTGCCTCCCCTCTGCACTCCTGGCAGGACGTTCCCTGACATTTGAGCAGGCTGCTCCACTTCCACGCTGGTTCCTGCCAGCTCAGGGATGCTCCAAGGACAGGCTGCTCTTTAGGACTGTGTTGTGTCCAAGCCAGGGCACTGAGCCCCTGCTCAGAGGGCAGCTCAGACACTCAGGTTTGTGCCTTGTCCCATTCCTGAGCAGTGCAGTTCATGGGGGAGTGGGAAGGGGAAAACAGAGGAGGAAGGATGAGGCTTGGAGAGTACCCAAGTCATTAACTCAACACTGGCTCCATCTCTCCTGTTTTATTAGGAAGGGGGGGAAATTACATTTTCAAACATATATATTCCATATAAACACAGGCTGAGCCACAGAGAGCCACTGGAGCCCATCTGTGTTTTCCAGTTCAGAGCTTTGCTGTGTTTGTGCTCAGTGCTGTACAAATGCTCTACTCCAACTCAGTGAGCTTGGAGCTGACCCCCAGGTCCCTGAAGCCACCAGCACTCATTCCAGTGGCATGCTCTGGCACTGGCATGTGGGTCTCTGCCCTCAGACAGCAGGCTCTTGCAGCCTAAATGCACCCTGCACCCTGGGAAAGCTCTGGGCAGCAGCTTTCAGGGTGAAAGAGCCCCTTGTGCAGCTGTGACAGCACTCCTGAAACATGTCCTAGTGTCTGGCACTGCCTTTCCTGTCCCTCCTCCAGCCCAGCCACGAGCTCTGCCACCCCAAAGTGACACCCCAAGGCAGAGAGATGCCTCTGAAACCCCCCCACCACCCCCAATGCCTCCCTGTGAGCTGGGCTGGCTTTGTGCACACCTGGCCAGCTGTGTGGGGGTGTGACACACACACAGGGACCCTGCAGTGGCAGTGACAGAGGTGACAATTCCTTCCCACAGGCACCCAGGCAGCAGCCAAACCCAGAGATTATATGGTGGGAGGAGGCACAGCCCTTCTCCCCGCCTTTGATGTAGGTCTCATGTGTTTCAGGCACTGGAGAAAGACAAGCACAGAACTCACAGAGATTAATTTGGAGGCATTCTGCAGATTCTTTTTTTTTGTTCCAAAAGCAGCTATTTTGCCCTTCTTAAGCAGCAATTCCTTCTCACCTTCATTTCTGTGTGATAAATAACATGTTGTGACATCCCAGTGGCTGCACACAGAGGCAGAGCTCTCCTGCCAACTCATCCTGCTGGCAAGTATGTGCAGCCCAAGAGATTCAGCTCAGGTGTATAAAGGAGTCCATTCTACCTCTCCAAAGCAGGGGGAATTCAAAAGCAGGACACCACGGGATCTCGCTGGGAATGTCTCCTGGAACACTCAAGCCCCAGAGAAAGCGAGCTGACATTTACAGTGTACTTAAAATGTATTAAACTAACAAAAATTTTTCTAGGAAAGAGGGTAAATTTGGGTCACAACTCCTGTTTGCTCAGAGGAGGGTAGGAAGTCTCTCTGTTTACAAGTATGGATTTGTTTTTTCCTGTGGCACACACACACATTGTGGTCTCAGAGCCTAATCCTGGAAACATTTTTACTGGAGAGAGCACTTGCTGTAGGAATTGTCCTGCAGGATACATAAAAAATATTTGGACTCTAAAGCTTTTACAGGGATATGGAGATAGCAGTCTGAGAGAGAAAGTGCAAGGAAGAATCATTTCAAGTGCTTGCAAGATATATATTCCTAAATTAAACCAGCTCCCAGAGAGAGCCTGGATTCAGGGACAAAACCCATTATTGTTAATAGCACTGAGCCGATTTTCATGAGGAAAGAAATCATTTGTACTGCTCTTAGATCCAAAAACAAATATTAAAGTATTTTCCATAGAATCAATAGGTATTTAATCCCTCAAATTGGTGGTTTGGACAAAGACTACGACCACACGTCTGGCAGGCTCTGTGGAGGGCTGCAAATGAGTTTCACAGACAACAGTTTGCCTTCCTTCATCCACAATTTCCTGTGCCCACCTTGGAGACTAAATTAGACACACTTGAAGCCCTCTCTTTAAAGGGAAGGGATTCTTCTCTGAATGGGAGCAGCCATGCAATGGGGAGCTGGGAAATGCCTGGGATTTCTGGCTCAGTTTTACATTCCCAGGGCAGCTCAGCTCTTCCTAAAGGCAAGGCAGAGCCTTGGGGGGGGTGTTCCCCATTTTCCTGTTTCAGCTCCCATCCCATGACTGATGAGACCAGCTGGGATTTCCACTATAACACGCTGCCAGTGTCCCTTCCTGGAGGGGGAAAATAACCCTGCACTGTTCCAACCTTTGTGGAAACAAAGGAACGTTTGTGTCTCGCTGGTTGCTTTAAACTCAGCAAACCCTCCCTGTGCAGCTGGATTTGATTCCCCAAGGTCTGTTCCAAGACTTGCTCATCACAGCAGTGCAAGAGGAGAGACATCAACACCTCACGTCACTCCTTTTAGCGGCCCCTGTCAGAGCTGCCTCCCTCAGCTCTCTGAGGAGGAAATAGGCAGGAAGAGGGAATGTTTCTGGGATTCCCACTGGAGAATCCCCAGCACCATCCCAACCTCACAGCCCAAACCCCACAAAGGAGCACCACCAGCAGACTCTCCTCCCCCAGCAGTAATTGGAGTCACTCTCTGCTGTGAGGAGCAATCCTGGAGTAATTAGGGTTTAACAGCTTGGCTCCTTCAGTGCTCTGGGATTCCCCTCCACCCCAAAGTGCTGCAGAGATGCACACCCTGAGTTATTTTCACAGCTTCTTTGGTGGTTTTCCTGGGCCAAACCACTTCTGCTAAACCTCAAGAGCATCCACAGAGTGGGGATGGATATCTTAAGGACAAGGCACTTTGCACCCTCACCCACGGAAAGAAGGCTGCCTCTACACCTGTTGTTCACCTGTAAAATTTCAAGCTACAAAATTATATATATATTTTAACCTTTTTTTGTATTTCAGAAGCTAATTTTTTACCATTGATATATCTACTGTATTTTAATATGTTCATTTGATAGTCATCTCCTACCTCACCACCACGGGCACGGAGCTGAATTTGGGTTCATTTCTGCCCCGGGTGAGGAACATGGTGCCATAACTAAGATGGCCAATATCCCATGTGAGAGCCAGCACCCCTCCAGTCCCTCCCAGTGCTCCCAGGGCCAAGCTGCCACAGAGCTCCCAGAGGCAACAAGCATCTGCGTGGCCGCAGTGTCCTCTCTGTGCAGAGTGACTTTGCTCACTACAAGGGGAGATGTGTTCCACGGCCTGGGGCCCGCCAGGCCTTCTGTGCTGCTGCAGACTTTAAAATAAATAAGTGTTGATCCCTCGGCAGCATCAGCGTCAAGCCCTGCCTGCCCAGGCCGGGCACATCCCCCAGTGCTGCCCCGGCCCCGGCCCGTTCCCAGCGTTTGAACTCCCCTGACGCTGTCAAGACACGGAGCCCACAAGGCAGCAGCTTTGTGAAATGACTTTCAGAAGGGCCCTCGACCCGGCGTGGGAGGCTGAGGGCACCATTTGGGGGGCAAACCAGAGCAGGGGAGAGAAAAAGGCCGTTTACGACGGGCACAAATGTTAAAGCCTGCGAGAAACACAGAGGACATTAATCCATTAAGGACCAAATGGATGCCATAAACCGGGGATTTTGTGGGGTTTTTTGGTTTATTCCTATTGCTTTGATTATAACTCCACGTCACTGAGAATTTACCCGGCCTGCAAAGGAACAATTAAGTCCTAGCCTTGTGCACAGGGTTTGTAAATCAGCCTTCACTAAGGAAGAAGTTTCTTCTGGTGGTGGTTTCCTCACTGTATGAATTTCCATCCCTTTTCCAGCAGAAAATCTCCCCTCAGCAGCAACTCCAGAGACTGAAGAAAGACTGAACCATGCAATTCCCACATGTTGCATGCTGGCCATTTCCTCCCCCAGCATTTCTAGCATGCACCTACTCCTGATTAGCAGAAGGGATGTTGGAAGTTCCTTGGGTAATTAACTAACGGGAGAGAAGGATTCATTCCTGAACTTTGAAGCTGCAGAGCGTGCGAAAAGTCAGGATGTGATGTTGTATTGGCGTCACTTCCTCTCTTTCAGTCTCACCTCACAACCTTCCTTTTCTCTTTAGCTGACAATTAAATCATTCTGCACAGGGCTGGGGACAGGGTTGATTGCCCAGATCCTGTTTAAAAATGAAACTCAGTGGAATTGTGGGCTAGGGTGTGAAAACAAATCCATTGCCCCACGGTCTCATCCTGCAGGTGAATGTGTCTTGCAGGGTTTTCACCTTGCCTTTTGCTCTGTGTTGTTCTCCTGCTCAGATGCCATCAGCTAAATAAGAGCAATTCTCTTTCAAATGCAAGGAATGGCAATAAACTTGGCAGGAATATCACTCCTAAGCAAATGGTGAGCAAATGAGAGGCAGCTTTCCTGTCCCGGGTGGATGTGTTGCTGCCTGCCTGCCCTCCATGGATCCGAGCTTAAGAGCAGGATCAGATTCCTTTAAAAAGGGATTTTAAAAAAAAAACCCAAACCAAATCAAAATGGGCTAATGGATATCACAAATAGAGACTTTTCAGTGGGCTCTTCCAAGGATAAGAACTAGTTTACCTAGGAGAAGCTGGCAGATTTCAAATGAAGGTATTAAATATCAAGCTAAGAACAACTCTGGAATATATTAATGAAAATGAGAGACCAAAGAGACTTTTTTTTTCCTTCTTCCCCAAACAATGGGGAATTGCACTAATCTAATTTCAATCAATTTTAAAGCCATATGGTTACCCTGCTGCAAAGCCATTTACCTGCATCTTAGGCAGGCACAGACACCCGCAAGAAATAGGGTAGAGCAACTTATTGCTCCATTACAAGAAGACAGGAGATCTCCTACAGCCCCAGCAGATGCTGGAAGAGCTCCTGAAGAGCAGCCTCTGCTATGGGTAAGTCACACTGCACTGCCAAAACTTCCACTCCTGATTTCAGGAACTCCCTCTCTGGCTGCTGTAATGTTTCTGAGACAAGAACTACAGGGGACACCGACGGACTCGCTGCATCCAGACTGCCAAACTGCCAGGAAAGAACTTCCCCTCCTCGTGCAACTGGAGACAAACTCACACCCAGAGATGAAAGGGGGAATGCAGCTTATCTGCAGTCCCCCTCAGCACCAGCCTGTCCACAGCAGATACAGGATGGCTTTGAAAGCAGAAGACAAGGAGGGCTGGAAAGCAATGAAGGGCTGATCTTTTGATATCACACCCAGCATCCTGTCCCTGGCACATTTGGAAGAAATTCTTCTCTTCAGAAACAAACAGTAACCACACTACTGTGAGCATTGCAGAGTTTGGCAAATCGATTACAGTGAGTGGTCAAGGAGAGCTTTCATTTTTCCATGCTTGAGGAAGGTTTTCATAGGGAAATTCATTATTTTGAAAGAAGGATTTCTCCCCCAGTTTGGCCACCCCCTGTCTGGTCTCAGCCCAGTGCCTGCCCAACATTGGTGGGACAGCTTGTTTCTGGTGACTTCTGTGTGTCTGACTTTCAGATTCATTTACAAATGGCCCAAACCCGTGGCTGTCCCTCAGAGAAACGTTCCTGGAGGAGGAACACAAGAGGTGTCCACATGCAAATACCCTTGGCTTGTGGAGTCACCGAGCAGAGCTCACAGGTGGGGCCCTTACAGGAAAACAGGTTTCACAGTTACACAGTTCACAGTTTTGTCAGGGAGGTAAAACAATGCAAAACAATCCAGTTTGACATGTAAGTCACCTGGAAAAATTCAAATTTGGGTGTGGGGTGAATATCCTTCAGGTTCCTGGTCCTTGGGGTGCACATTTAATGTTAACTCTGGTAGCAGGTGTGACCCAGGGCCAGGTGGGCACCCAACCTGGTCCAGCTCAACCATTCAGAAGTCAAATTGTTCATCCTGGAGAGGAGAAGGCTCTGGGGAGACCTTAGAGCCCCTTCCAGTGCTTAAAGGGCTCCAAGAGAGCTGGAGAGGGACTTTGGATAAAGGCTGTGGAGTGACAGGACAAGGGGGAATGGCTTTAAGCTTATGGAGGGGACATTTAGATTGGATAATGGGAAGAAACACTTCCCTGTGAGGGTGGGCAGGCCCTGGCACAGGTTGCCCAGAGAAGCTGTGGCTGCCCCATCCCTGGAAGTGTCCAAGGCCAGGTTGGACAGGGCTTGGAGCAACCTGGGCTAGTGGAAGGCCATGGGATGATCTTTAAGGTCCCTTCCAACCCAAACCACTCTGTGCTCCCAACACCAGAGAACGTTCCCCACTCCTGCCCCGCTGCCGGCGCTGCTCCGATGTTCACATCCATTCAGCTTCCAATCAAGTGGAAAGCAAACATCTCTGGGACATGGAGAGCCTTTTCTTCCTGCCTTTATTTCTTTTCTCTCTCTCAGTGATCAACGGCAGAGATTTTAGGGGGGAAAGAAAGACCCCAGACAAGCAAGGGAGCGGGCTGGGCCAGTTGACTTGGCCAAGGGATGAATAGGCAGCGTTAACGGGGCTGGCCGGCCGGCCAGGGCAGGGTGGCTGCCCATTGTGGGGCTGCCTGGGGTCATCCTGGACCATATGTCACCATTCCAGCGTGCAGGGCGCCGGGGTCTCCATGGAGCCCCATCAGCTGGGCCCTTTGTCCCCGTGTCCCCCCACAATATATTCATGGCCTCGCAGTGCCATGCCCGGAGACAGAAACAAATTGATACATACAAGCGCCCACCCCGTTGGGCTCACATGAGCAGACAATAAAAGGACATTTCAGACTGTTTAAAATCTTGAGAAAGGGCTGGTTTCCATGGTGATGGGATGGGAGGCCTGTTGCGGCCCATTAAACTCCAATCACATGTAAATTTATCCCCAGGCCTCCAGCGAGGGGGGACCCCCAGAGCAGCAGAATAGCCCCCGACAATAACCAGTTTGTTTATCAATTCAGGTGCCGTTTAATTGGCTCCATTCAACCCCCTCTTTGTTTAAAGTAATAACCTTTACAAAGCCCCACTGATTTATAATTTCCAGCACTCTATTAGATAGGCTTCTTTAAAACCTCATCTCTGCGAAGAATAAATCAAGGCGAGATGCTCCGCGTTGGTACCCGCCGGGGGAGAGGCCTGTCATCCCCGAGGAGCCCCCTTGGCAGCCCTTCCACAGCCCGGCTCCATCCAGGCACGCCAGGGATGTGTTTGCAGAAGGTGGTACGACGGAGCTGACCTCGTTTTAAACTTTGGCTCCTCCGCAGAGCCGAGGAGGGCTGAGGTTTGTTTGAACACGGTTGCCCCGGAGGTTTGCAAAGAGGCAGAGAGAAAACATCTCAACTCCGAGCCGATGGGCAGCGAGGGGAAACTTATTTTAGCAGTGAGAACTTCAGTGGAGGGAGAGGGTTGGCTTCTTTAGGTGGGTTTTGGAGGAACTTTCAGGGTGAAGGAGGTGGTGTGGGAGCTCTGCTGCGGCCATGCCACAAACAGGTACTGAGCAGCTCCCAAAGGCCCCTGGGTGCACCAGGCTGCCAGCAGGCAGCAAAGGGAGGCACAAAGCTGGCACAGGTTGGGCAGAGAAGTTGTGGCTGCCCCACCCCTGGAAATGTCCAAGGCCAGGCTGGATGGAAACCTGAGCAATCTGGGCTAGTGGAAGGTGGCACTGCCCATGGCAGGGCATGGAGCTGGATGATCTTAAAGCTCCTTTCCAACCCAAACCATTCCATGATTCTATAAAGTGCTCAGTGTGTTCTCATACACTGTCCCAGGCTCCTCAACACCCACAAATGTCATGTCTTAATGTCAGCCAAGGACTGAGGTCACTTTATTTCCCTGCATGCAGAACAGGTGCAGTTTGCAGTGGCACCATCTCAGTGGTCCCAGGGCAGCCTTCTCACATCCTGAACTCTCTGGATTGCACAATAAGCTCAGCTTTCCCCAGGTAAATCACTAATTCCTCTGGGAAAAGCAAAAAAACACAGGCTCCAAAGGCACGGAAATGAGGTGAACAAAAATAACATCAAATATGTCTATTTTTGGTAGCAGTTGGGTTTGGTTCTTCAACCACTACCTGGAGCTTGAGCGTAGAGTCATAGAATTATTAAGGTTGGAAAAGAGTCCCAAGATCACCAAGTCCAACCTTCCATCCAATCTCACCATACCCACTAAACCGTGTTTCAAAGTGCCACATCTAGTCGTTGTTTTGAACATTTCCAGGGTTGGGGACTCCAGCACTTCCCTGGGGTCTGACTAATTACATCTGAGTAATTTAAAAAGTTCCCAATTGCTTTTTACTTGCAGAGTGGATGGCAAGAAAAGCACTCTGCTGCCTCACACCCCGGTGCCTGAGAGGATCCCAGGCTGTGCCCAGGGGAGCTCCTTTGGAGTGGGACAGGAGGGAAAGGGAAGCAGCAGAGAAGGTCAGGGGTTAAATGGCAGGATTGGAAAGTTTTTTGCAAGTGAAAAGTGGGTTTTGCAAACCTGAGAGTAATCCCGAGGGTTTGCAAAGCTTTCAAACTTGCCCCCCAGCCCATGGAAAGCTGCCCCTCACTGTTGTTCAGTCGAAGGGCAGAAGGAGCAAATCCATGAATACATTATCATCTAGACAATGAGCTCACGTCCCAATCTTTATTTTTCAAATGGGACTTAAAAAACCCCCCAACCTGACACAAGCATGAGAGCCCCCTGATTTTTCTGCTCTCTTTTCTGGGCTCCATCACGCAGAGAAGCTGCTCAGCATATCCCAGTGCCGTGCACATACACCCATCTCCTCACTGATAGTGAAACACGCTCTAATTAAGAAGAAACCTCCACAAACCCCTTACAAAGTCTGAGTGGCAGGTTATTATTGTAGCAAAGTGCAACCTCTGCCATTTTGTCAAGAAAGCCCATCAAATTAGAGAGAAATAAGATGTCCATCTGTTTCATGAATGGCAGCGCCGCGAAAAAATCAGATTCCCACAAGTTCCTTAAGTCCCAATTATTCCCAGATTATCTTTTGAGATCTGGGGATCTCAGTTGAATAAACCTGTGGCCTCGTTACTGACAGCCTGGTGCATCTCTAAGGAGGGCAGGGTGGAATCCAGGCCCCTGGGTTCGGGTGTCAATCCCTCGGGTGACCCCGGGGGCGAGGGATGCTGCGTTATGGACTGACAGCGGATAAACAGTCCCGGCACAGCCTCGCCCCTGGCACTGCAGCCACACGGTAAACACAGGGGGCAGTCGCCTTGGAAAGTTAAAGGATAACGAGGGAGGCAGGAGGAGGAGGGCTGGGGACAAGTGTGGGGCTTCATCCTGGCTGTGGGCACTTCAAACCAAAGGCAAGGTAAATAATCCCAGGAGGGAGGGAGGCAAAAGTCACCCCTCTGGTTACGGAGGGGCTGCTGGGCTGGGCCAGTGCCCAGGGCTGCCTCTCACCCAGGGAGACAGACCTCAGAAAGGCCTTTCTTAGATGACATGAGGGATGTCCTGTTTTAACCCTCTGCCATCATTTTCCTGAATGCCCAAGTTTTGTTTCCCTCCCTGTTCCCGCTGGCCAGTGAGATGCTGGGAATGGATTTTGTTGTGAAACACCCTTGTCCTGCTCTCTTCCCACTCATCTCTGGATGGATTTTCTTACACCACATCTCCCCTCTCGTTTCCCCAACGAGGCTGTGGTTATGTCCCCCCTCTCTTTTAGGACTTTTCAAAACTACAGTTCATAGAATTATAGAATGTTTGGGGTTGGAAGGGACCTTAAAGATCATCTCATTCCAAACCTCCTGCCATGGGCAGGGATTTAGTTGAGAGCTTCGGCTGTGGAATGTTTTTTACTTTTCAAGTCTCTCAAAATGCATTTGGTTTAAAAAGAAGAATGAGACTGGGCATATAGAAAAAGATTTCCAAGAGTTCTCCTTCCTCTGGTTCACCCACAGAGCTTGATCCTTATTTTCTTCCTCACAAAGCAGAAAAGGAGTTCTCTTGAAAGTCAAGCAAGGACAACAGTGCATATAAAGGCAAGTTTGTGTCCCACATGATTAAACTCCATCATTCTCTTTCCATCATGGGGCCACAAAAGGAGATAAGAGACTTTGACAAGCAGCTCTTAGTAGATCCATCAGCTGAGGGATCCAGGACCATGGGAGACAACCATGGCCACATATCCTCACTGTAAATGGGGAAGAAGAACTCACAGTTCTCCCCCTTCTACTTCCCAGACAGCGTGAATGCACATGGAAAAACTTTCTGATGCCGTTTTTCCTCCTTTTCTTTTTTCTGTTCCAAGGCTTTGATTGCAAATCCTTTTGTCTTTCAGCTCCAGGGAACTCCCCATCATGCAGGTAGTGCCTGGCAGACGATGGGAAGCTTCACAGCAGAGATTGCAGGCTGAGCCCTGGAGAGAGGCTGGGCCAGCAGGGATGGGCTGGCTGGGTGGGAGAAACTCCTGCCTTTATTACATTGATCTAACAAGCAAGGCTTCCCAGAACGTTGCTGGGAGCATACATGCTTCCAATCTGCATGCATTTCCACTTCAAACACTACACAGAATCTTCTTTATTACTGAAACTGGCGTCCCAGCTCTCCAAAATGAAAGCTTCTCCAGGCCCTCTCCAAAAGCTGTGTTGTAGTTTAACAAAAAACCCACCAAAAAACAGAGCAAAAAAGGAAGCCCCAGAGCTTAGCCATGGTGTTTTCTGTCTGGAAATGGTCCATGGCAGGTTGCTGTGGCTTGAGAGCTCTCAGGTTGATGAAACAGAGAGCTCTGACCAAAGTGGAGATGAGCAAACACCCAAAATTCATCCAGCTGCATTCCCCAAAGCAGGTCCCAGTGTTCAGCACGCAGCAGCCATGGACCTTCTTCCTTTTCCCCACATCCTGGACAGTTTTCCAATGACAATCGAACAGCTTTTTGCTGAAAAAAAAAGTAAGTCCTCTTCTCCTGGCTGCTTTCCCTGAGGCTTCGGGAGCATGTGTTGGGCTCCAGAAGGATTTACAGGACTGGGAAATCTCCCACTGATTTTGGTGGCCAGGGCATCAAGCTTCCAGAGGCTGTTGGCTCTCACCCCTGGGAAAGGTGTCCAGCATCCAGAAACTGAGGCAAAATTAGAGGAAAACTGTGCAGAACACGTTCGGTTCATGAACTGCTTCGAGAAGGAAACCGGAGTGCAACACACGCAAATACCTAAGGGAAAAGCAGCTGGAGAGAGGCAGGGAGACTGAAGGAATGCATTAATATTCCAGGGAGAGGTTGCCCTCCGTAAGCAGCGGCTTTCCCTGGCTGCACCCTGCGGCAAAGCAGAGCTGTGGGACTGGCCCAGTCGGGTCCCTTCCATGTCTCCCTGATGGGAAAGGGCAGGGGGTCCCTGGTGCCAGACACACCTCTCTTCTTCAAAGGCATTAATGGCTCAAAGAGGAAAGAAAAAAAGAAAACATCTTTTTATTGATGACCCAGATTGTTTTTTAATGTTCCTGGGGAGGGCAAAAATAAACAACAATCTGCTATATTGAAGTCGGGACACCTACCAGGTCAAACTGTGCATCAAATTGTGTGATGGGACAATTTCCATACAAATGCTGAAAAGAGGCAGTTGAAAAAGAGAAAAGCCAAAAAAAAAAAAAAAAAAAAAAAAAAA
>VXBX01003497.1:152262-183860 GCA_013400415.1 Scytalopus superciliaris
AAGCCCTCCACAAGCCACAGACACAAAACTGAAACTCTTGATTTCATTGTGCGCCGGTGACAAGAGCAAACCCAAAATCAAAGAGTTTCATGGTCATTTTTCTATCAGAAAGTGATGTCGAGTGAATAACTTATTTACATGCCAATGTGTAGCACTGAAATGGCCCAGGATGGGAAAAAAACAGGCCCTCTGTTATCAACAATGATAGCAGCAGATCCTGGGAGCCACCCCGGGAGGAGGGCCCTAACGAGGCGATGGCTGCAGCCCGAGAATGGCAATGAGTTTTTAATTGGTGACACATTATATTTATCAAACTGACAGCAGAGGGGGAGAGCAGCAACCTCCTCGTTGTGTGTTTTCCTTACACGACTTCCTTTGAACCCATTCACGTGTGAAAAGAATTTAAAGGTTATGAGGAGAGGGGAGGGTGGGAAGGATGAGGGGGGAAGGGAGGGAAGGAACCCTTGTAATAATCCAGCATCATCCTGAATGATAACACTGAATTATTCAGTAGGGTCCTTAAAAGGGTGGCTAAATCAAGGCTGAAACAAAGCCCGAGTGATGGCATTGTGCTGGCTCCTACCACTCCAGGGCTATTTAAAACCAGGCAAGAGAAGGGAAGCAGGGGAGGAAAAAAGTCCTTTCAGAGTCATTTAGCGAACCAGAATGGACTCTGTTGCATGGCATGGCAGAGTTATTAAGAAGTGTTTAATATTTGTAACCAGATCCTTTTGTTAGCTCAGGGATGGCTGGGAGAGCCTGTGGAGCAAATCAGAGCACTCATAACCTGGGAAAAGGGTCATTTTGCAGACTTGGTCAAGGCTGGGGGAAGGTGGGATTTGATTTCTTCCTTTCCCTTCTCCATCCCCTCTTTCTGAAGCATTTACATCCTTTGGCCACAGAGTAGGTGTAGATTAGATTGGATATTAGGAAGAAATCCTTTCCTGGGAGGGTGGGCAGGCCCTGGCACAGGCTGGGCAGAGAAGCTGTGGCTGCTCCAACCCTGGAAGTGTCCAAGGGCGGGTTGGACAGGGCTCGGAGCAACCTGGGCTGGTGGGAGGTGTCCCTGCCCATGGCAGGGAGGTGGAACAAGCTGTGTGTCTTTAAGGTCCCTTCCAACCCAAGCCATTGTAGGATTCCCTGACCTCCCTCAGAAAGAGTCAGGACCCATCATCCCAAGTGCTGAGTGCACCATCCATGCCATGGACGGAGTTTCCTGGTTTCACCGCAGGCTGACGTGAGGGAGCACCCTGGTGATGTCTAGGAGGGCCCACAGTGGTGACAGCCCCAAATGTTGCTTTCCCAAACCTTTCTCCCAGCCAAGGAATAACGCTGTGGGTTTTATTCCCTGATCCATCTTAGTTTGGCTGTGAGGAGGAGCACAGTGTTTTCTGTTGGGGGCAGAGGGAATCAATCACAGAATGTCCTGAGATGGATCATCAAGGCCAACTCCTGATCCTGCATGGGACCACCCCAAGAATCCCAGCAGGTGTCCAAGAGCCTTGTCCAAGCATCACTGGCCCACTGGCTACAGTATTTCAGTTTGGGTCTAAGCAAACAGGTTCAAAAAAGCACTGCACCTGCCTGGTACAAACTCACTACCAAGTGGGAGAGTTTCTTTTTCATGTTTCTTTCTTGCTTTTGTAGTGTTCCACCCAGGACAGCAGCACGAGCATCTTCCCCCACTGCTAAACCCACCCCTTCTCCTTCTAAGCCTTTCCTTTAATTATTTGTTGACCCAGAGTTTCAGTGTCCACATTTTCTTTCTTTTTTTTTTTTTTTTTTGAGCCCAGGTCAGGTAAAAAGAGAAAAGAAAAGCACAAGAAGAGTCTAATGAAATATTTAAGATTTTTCGTGGGGAAACTCTTGGAAGTGCTGACAAAGGTTTTGTTTGTTCCTGTCTTTTGTGAGAATTATTGGAGATGAGCCTGGAAGCAGGTTGCAAAAAGCACCAGGGTCACTCCATATTGAGGGGAACTGTGTTGGCATTGGTCACAGCTGTGCTGCCTTGACTCCCAGCTGAGCCACCAGCCCCCCAGCCTTTGTCCCGCTTTGTGAGCGGGNCCCCCCCTCGCTCCCTCCCCGCACCAAAAAACATTAAAAAAAAAAAGCAGGGCAGTGACAATGTGATGAATTCCTTCACTGCTGGGCCGCATAATAAACTGAAACACTGCTGCCCCGGCTTTAAGGGGGAAAAATCGTATCCCACTGCTTTCCTCCTTGGAACCTGATTTTTTCCCACTAACTGCTCCCTGATTTATGGAGCCTCTCTTGTGTAGAGCATATGTGGCTCCGGGCATTTGGCATTCGCTGACATTTCACTTAAGCAACTGTGAAAGGGCAAATTTTCCTTGAAACCGAGCTGCAGCAGGAACACCCGGAGCTCCTTCCCCTCCCTTCTCCCACCACGCTCCCCTGGATGCAGGCAGGGGCCCGGAGCATCCCTCATGGCAGAGGGTGGAGCGAGGAGGGTGCCCAGCTCCCTGTCAAACACTAGCACTGTGAGTCCCCATCCCACTCCTGGGCTGCCTTTTCCACCCAGGGTATCCCTGCAGGACAGCCCTCAGGAGCATTTCTGTGCTCCTCCAAGGGGAAAGGGGCTCCACCAAGGCCAGGAGGATCCACAGGGGCAGGGCAGAGCCACATGCTTGTCTCCCTGCTCCCTCCACAAAAATAGGGAGACCCATTTCCATGTGGGGATGGTGTGGCAAGGGAAGGGGCACTCACCAAAACACAAGCTGTTTTCTCTTTTTTCCCCCCATAATATATGGATAGCTGTGGCTTTTGGGCTGTGTTTTCCCACCCTCCTCTCCAGCAAGGTCCCCTGCTGCCTTGACCCTTTTATCCTGTCCTGCATTTCACCTTGGAAAAGGAACCAAACAAAAGTGTGATTGAAAGGTCTGACAGCGATAAACCTTCACGTGTGTGGCTTTCAGGACATCGCTGCAAATACCCCGAGGGGCAGCTCCTGACCAAAGGCAACCCAGAGCCTGCAATCCAAAATGGAGATTCCAGGCTTTTCCAACATCTGGAACTCCTCTGGAGTGTGCTTTACTCCAGGGACTTGTTGTGACAGCAGGTGATGGAGCATCATTGCTGAAACAGGGGCACAGAGGCACAGGGACTCCTCTCAGTGTGCCATGACAAAGCTCTCTGCTCAGAACTGACTTTGGAGGCAAGATAAGAACTTCTGAGTTTCCCAGCACATACTCAACCTGTTTGCTGCTGCACCTCCAATCATTAAATCAGCCAATAGAGCTCACTGGTTGCAAACCCTGAGCTCTCATGGTGGGCACAGTCACATTTTACTACAGTTCACGCTCTCCTTTGTGTAAAGGCACACTTTCTGCAATCATATTACTGGGGGAATCTCAGCTTCCATTTAAGAAGTGGTGAAAATACAGCCCTTGTGGCTTAAAAATGTAATTTGAGGAAACACCAGAGGCTAAAAAACTGTAAGGGCAACCAAACCCCCCATTTCTTTCGCCTAAGTCTCACGACTCTAAATTTCATTTCCCAATCATCGTGCACATATAGGGCTGACTCGTGACTTTCTGAATGTCTGGGGACACCAGTGCCATTCTTCTTTAAGGTCCTTGAGAGCCAACACACAGAAAGTGGGAGAATTCCTGTGATATTGCTGCAAAACAGAGAAAATTTCCCCAATTTTTCCTGTGCTGTTTTCGCGGTTGTTTTAAATGGATCAAGCACGGGCTTTCCCACAACTGTATTTGTGACAGATGCTTTCCAGTGCACGACATGCAAACCTGCTTTCTGCGACACTCTGATCATCTTGTTCACAGTTTGAAGCACAGAATTCAGCCATATGTAATAAAAACCAATAGTTAGTGAAGACAAGAAAAGTTCAAAGGCAGAAGAAAATCAAAAGAGACCAAAGGAAGGAACCCCCAAACCACTGCTGGCAAGAACAAAACAGACACCCTACGAACACATGTCATGGTGAAACTGGTCCAGAGCAGCCTCTAGGGCTTCTCTTTAACCTTCATAAATAGTCCCTGTCAGGTTCACTGAGTCTTCTCCCTTCTCTGGGAGCTATTTGTAACTGGAAGATCTCAAAGTTCTTTCTAAATGTGGATATATCATAATTCATCCCCATTTGACAATGAGCTAAAATGGTGTCAGCTGCAGCAGGATTGCTGATTTATTAGAAACTTGGAGAAACACTCCGAGCTGGGAACAGACAGGTCTGTGTCACATACTGCCTCAAAAGTAGGTGATAATAAATGCATGAAGAGGCTATTTTTAAAATATGGCATCAGCCAGTTGTAAAAATCCTTTGGGAATGCTTAGCAATCCCAAAAGATGGCAAGAAGGCTGAGGGAACAAAACACTGCTCACAAACAGCAGCTCTCACCTACCCACAGGTGGGGATGGGTGTGGGAAACACCAGAGCATCCCTGTGTGCCATTTAAGCAGGAAAGATGCACTTGGCTAATGACTCCAAGAAAAAACACTGGAAGCTGATCTGTATTATTACCATTTGTACCTGCTTATTGTGACAGGCTGTCCAAGGACCCAGCTGCACTCAGAGAAAATTAACTTACACTGAGAATATCTCAGATCTGAGCTCAGGGGAAAAACATCACATTCTTTCTGGTTCTTGTTCCACAGTGAATCCTGTGACATTCCCCCTTTATGATCGTGTTATCCTCGAGGCTGGTCCAAATATCCATCATTCCCATTAATATACGAGCCTGGCATGGTTCAAAATAGGGAAAGGTATGTGTGCTGGAGCACACAGGAACAGCATGTGAGTGTTTGCAAGATATTTTGAGCCTAAGAGGACCTTGGAAGTGACACCACCTCGGAAGGGACATCACCTTGGAAAGGACAGTCCCTTGGAAGGAACAGCCCCTCTTCTTCCTCACAGCACTGGAGCCCAGCAGGGCCAGCAGCATCCAAAGCCAATGGTCTGGAGGGACCAGCAGTAAGGAGCTGACTGCAATCCCAGTTCCCCAATAACACCAGACAGTGGAAGGTGGGGTTGGAATGAGATGGTTTTTAAGGTCCAATTCCAACCCAAACCATTCAATGATGATGATGATGATAAACAATGCTCTCCACTCATGGGGGAAGGTCTGGATTCCTCGACGTGCTATAAACCTCACACCCAGTTTGCCTGGGAGGGATCCAGACCTCGCTCCCTGCTCTCCTCACCCCTCCTGCAGCCGGTGCTTCCCTGGCCCGGAATGCACAAGAATCTGCAGCCTGCACCACCCTCCCCCAAAAAGCTGCACTGTGACCAAAAAAAAAAACCAAAAAGAAAGGAATTTCATAGAAATGGCATCAGCTAAATATTCCTTTTGTAAGGGGACAATTCCCAGTGTCTCCTGGAGCCAGCAGCCTTTGCCCCCATCCCGCTCCAGCCGCGGCAGCAGCGAGCGGAGCGATTCCCTTCGCCTCCAGTGAACTCTGACTAAGCTTTATTGAAGGGTCAGTGACTAATGGCAGGTTGGTGCATCAAAATGAAAAGGCCAAATGCAGTGCCCAAGAGTGGCCTGGAGACCTGAATCCTCCAGGGACTTTATCTGGGAGAGCTGGGAGGATTTTCTACACTTGTCTGATTTTAAATGCCTCCAAAAGCTTGCTCACAGAGAGAGCTGACACGTACAATGCGCACGGAGCTGGGTAATGAAGGAGCCTTAGATCCTCGATAATAGACAGGGTCAAAAGGCCCAGGCCAATTATACAGGCTTTCCCAAAAATCTTCTCTTCCTTGATCCCCCATCCTCTCCCTCTGTAATTTATTTGGAACTTAATTTTACATAATTGTGTCGGGGTCGGGAGCTGCTGGTTTCGAGCAGTGTGTTCATTTATAGAGCTTTGGGGGTGTTGGGGGTTAAAGATGCTCATGGATTGGCACAAACCAACGTAAGCAGCATTCAGACAGTAATATAATAATATAATAAATATAATATACTTCCCACAAAACATGGACTGAGCCACAGCACCCATCCTGGACAGCCTGTTCCAATGCCTGACCACCCTTTCAGTGAAGAAATCTCCCCTAAGATCAAACCTAAACCTCTCCTGGTGCAACGTGAGGCCATTTCCACTTGTTAGCTGTGAGAACTGACTGACTCTCACCTGGCTACTTTCAGGGAGTTATAGAAAAACTCAGAGAGTCTGTAGAGATTAAATCGAGCATCTTTCAGCCCAAAAAAACCCCTCAGCTCCCCCCTCACCAGCCCCTGGGTCTAACCTTACATCCAGTGCCTCATGAGCAGATGCCAAAGGAATGTTACGGGAATCTTTGCAGTCCCTGGCAGTGCCAGCATTCCCTGCCTGTGCTTACCATGGGCCTGACTCCAAGGATTGGCCGCCACAGCCCTCAAGCAGAGTCTCTGCTCTCAGGAACAGAGCAGGAAACAGCTACAGCTGAAGCCAGGCCACTAAAATAGTAATGGAAAAGCCAGAGGGGCCAAATTAACTTCTGCTGGGAGCTCTGTGGCATTGAGTGAACAGTGACAGAGCTGGCCTGAGCTGCGGGGATAATGGGAGCAGGAGGAGAAGATGCAATGGAATACACCAAAACACATGGAGAGGCAGCTCAGAGGGTGAAATCCCTTGTGCCAAGCCCAGCACCGGCCCTTGACACCAGCAAGGTCTCAAGTGTGAATTCCACCCAGATGATGTGGACTCACTGCTGGGCTGTTCTCTGAACAAAGCCAGCCTGGCACTCAATAAAACCAAAGCCAGAAATGCATCTTATTGCTTTGGGTCTGAACAAGCTGATTTGTGAGTTGGTATGAAAGAAGGAGGGTTTGATATACTTTTTTTTTTTTTTTTTTAAATCTAATTTCCTTCTAGATATTTTTACAGAAGAATTTTACAAGGAAGCTGGCATGCAAGACTCAGTAATAAGAATAAACGAGAGCACTTTAGTAAGCTCTTTCAAAGCTGCTGGCTTCTTTCCTCTTCCTGATTATCAGAAGATTGAGTTTTCAGGGCAAGCATGCTGCTGCTAAGCCTGGTTTCAGCAGCGCATTTTACAGTATGAAGTGGTTTTACTCCAGGTTTCAGCTCAGTGATCTCAGCAGAAAAAACAGCTTTTATTTGAAATTTATAAAAAAAGCAGGTCTAGAGGCTTAGCTGTCCTGAACAATAGCCCAGTGTCAAAAGAGGGTCTGCTTTGTAAATGCTGTGCTTCCGAGGTGGTATTTTGGTGTGTCTGGAGGCTCCACTGACCATTCTGCAAGTGGCACCAGGAGGAAAGTCCCATATGACAAGAAAACCTGTATTTTCCTACGTATGTGTAGGTATATTGCCCTCCCCATGGCAGGGAGCTGGAACTAGATGACGTTTAAGGTCCCTTCCAATCCAAACCTTTCCATGATTCTATGATACAGCAGACAGATCATCAGGAAAATTTTCAGGGATTAAAGCTCTGATATAGGATATATCCCTGTTTCTGGGAAAGGATGGACAGGATCTCCATTTGCTCAACATCATATGACATTCATACGTGGTACACTTAGAATCATACAGTCACAGAGTGGTTTGGGTTGGAAGGGACCTTAAAGCTCATCCAGTTCCACGCCCTGCCATGGGCAGGGACACCTTTCACTAGCCATAAAATCCTATTTTTATTTTATATAGGAAATCCCAGCAACTCCCCAAGCCCAGCAGGCAGTGGGCTGCTGCAGAGGCTGCTGAGATGCACATCTGAGTGGCCTCAGTGCGGTGACACCCACTCCCTTCTGTGGGAGCTGGCTCCGGGCCAGCCTCTGCCAACACAGAGATGAGGAGCCTGCTTCCAGCACACTCACAGAGCAGCAAAAAGTGCAAATTCACTGAATGCTTTATGGCCACTAAATGTTTGTTCTGGTAGAGGCTCAGAACACCAGAAACATCAGGGCCACTGCAAGGAGAGACAAGTCATTCCTCTCCCAATAACACTCATATCAATAAATAAGACAAAGGGGAAACTAAGGCAGGAAAATAATTTGCTTTCTCACAACCACTTGGCAGATCAAGATCTGAGTGCAGAGCCCAAGTTTTGGGGCTAAAGCACTTCTCAGGGCTGAAAATACCACCAGTCAGAGGCTTTGCTGGTCCACATGGATCACAGAGCATCCCTGGCGTCAACTTGTACCCCTGAGGAGGGCGAGCTGAGTGGGGTCAGGCTCCTACTAGATTTCATCTCTCGCTGAAGCTGCACTTAGTAAGTGTGGGATCCCAGTTTGGGGATCCCCATGAGGACGGATCGTGTCCCTCTGCCTGGCCCAGGGGATGGGAAAGGGGACACGGTGACAAGCCCGCCAGCTGGGGAGGTGGGTGCGCAGCGATGTGAGGGGGGCTCTCTCCTCTCCTCTCCTCTCCTCTCCTNCTGTTGCAGCCCTTGGCTGGCACGCAAGGCAGCATAGTTAGTTGTTATTAATGATCCTCCCGGCTCTCCCCGGCCCCGCAGAGACATTCCGGCTTTAATAAGGCACAGCTGGAGGGAGCGAGGTTTCCGGGCCGGCAGCTGCGGGGAGCGGCAGCGCGGGCGGGCGGATGGGTGGATGGACGGGGCGGCCGCTGCGGAGCATCCCGGGGTCCGCCTCACGCCTGTCGCTTCCCAGAGCCCGGGGGGCTGCAGGGGAGGAAGCGGCCCCGCGGCCCCCCGGGCGTGGGAACGGCTCCAGGCCCTCCCGTCTCCTCCTCCTTCCTCAGCCCCGCGCAGGCAGGGAGGGAGGGGAGGCTCCCCAGGGGCTCCCTTGGCTAAGAAAAGGCTGCTTTAAAAGGCAGGCGCTGCGGGGAAGTCAAGGGAAGGGGAAGAGGAAACCTCTTCTGTGCTGGAGGGGAAAAATAGGAGCATCCTACGGTATCCACGTATTTAGGTGTGTCTGAAGGGAGGGTGCCAAAAAGACAGAGCCGAGCTCTGCTCGGGGATGCAGGGCAGTGGAAAAGGGACAAGGGGCAGAAACTGATGCACAGGGAGTTCCACCTGAACCTGAAGAACTTCATTGTGAGCACTGGGACAGGCTGCCCAGAGAAGGGCGTGGAGTCTCCCTCACTGAAGACATTCCAGAACCCTCTGGACACGCTCCCATGTGCTGTCAGGGAGTCGTCCAGGGAGGTGGCACTACACAGGACCCCTGTGGTCCCTTCCCACCTGATCCCCCGAGGCAGAGGACGGAGCAAACCCCCATCGCTGAGCCTCCAGCTTGTCGATCCCAGCCTCCAGCCCGAGCAGAGCGAGCAGAGGCGTTCGCAGTGACCTTGGGGAGGACCTGTGGCCCATTTCCATGGCCGGGCGAGCCAAGCGCCTTCTCCGCAGCGCGTGCGGGCGGCGCGGGGGCCACCGGGGCCGGGTGACCTCGGCGCTGGCGGTGGCCCAGCCTTGGCAGGGAGAGCGTGAGAAACCAGGGGGCGACACCCAAGTGTCATCACAGCTGCAAAAACTGCTGAGCAGAAAAGCCTAATTACAAAAATATGCGCCCGGAGGCTTTTCCGTGATGAAAACAGAGCCGCGCTTCACCCTCCGCCTGCCAGGAGCGCGATGCAAGTTGTTCCCTCTGCTATGCAGTGTGGGATTTTTAACTAGGCTGGGGGGGGCTCGGGGCGACCGAGGTCTCCATAAAGCTTGTCATCGCCAAGTGTGGCATATCTGGGAGATGAAGGAGGAACATAACACACCCTATTAAAATTAACAAAGCCCTTTTTCTTCCTGCTTTTATTTTTCTCCCTTCTCCCCGGCCTCCCCCTCCTCCTTTCCCCTCAGCCCGGCTTCTTGGCTGCCGCTATTTACAAAGTGACTTCAGAAACTGATAAAGCACTTTAACCACAGCCAAACACCATCCTGGCCTCACATGGCAACACTTAAAGGAATGCCCCACCACCGCACAGGCGTGACATTAAAATGGAATCTGCTCACTTGAAGTATGCAAAAAAAAAAAAAAAAAGGGAGGCATGTGCCACCGTGTCCCCAAGGCTTGCTTCTCTGTGCCCTTGACACGTGGCTTGGAGGTGGGCAGTGCCACCAGGTCCACAGAGCTGCACTAGGTTAACCTTTCAATAGAGGATAGAGCCAAAAAAAGGGGCTTTCTGCAGTGCACGTGGCAATTGTACCCATTGTGGGAGTGGATGTGAGAGTCTGTCCCTCTTAACAACCTCTGGGACATCAGGAGGGACACCAGACCTGCCAGCCCGTGGGGCTGAGTTGGGCTTGGCTGTGCTGATGAGTGGGGAGGACACTGCTAATTGCACATGAGCACACACAGGGGTGGCTGCGTGGGCAGTGACCTCAGCATCACTCCTGGCCAGCTGGGATGTAGATCCCAGGGGAGGTGCTCTTTGCTCCCACCTTGCCAAGGCTCCAGGCATGGGATAACCCACACCTTCCCTGTGTGTCTCATCACCGCCCTGAGCCCCTGAGGAGCAGTGACACCTCATCACTGCCACCCCAGCAGCAGACCCAGCAGCACAGCACCCCGTGTCTTGTTGCTTTCTGAGCAATTCTCAGCCCGAAAGAGTCCCCAAACTTCATTAACAACCCAATTAAGAACCATGCAAGGGCAGCAGACTGTCTGGCAGAGTTTGCTGCACCTGCTAGAAGTGCCCCCATGCCTCTCTGCTGCAGAACACCCACAGCTTGGAGAGGGGATACTCCAACACCTCCATCCCTGTCCCAAAAAGAGCCCACGTCCTCCTTTCTGCCCCTACCTCTCCTTCAGGAGGGAACTCACAACCCTGAGGTTGTTCTCAAAGCGACTGTGCACCCACACCCCAAAAGTTCATTTACACCAGGAGGTGTTTGGGCCTTCAGGAAATCTCTGCTTAATACCTGTGCACTTGAGTGGCCTTAACTTGAAGCAAACAAAGGTTATGGTCCAGGTGTAAATATGAAATGCATATCTTTATTCTTTATCTAATCAAACTTACATTTTTATCTTTACTGCCACTGGTGTTTAAATGTTTGTACTACTTTTTTAACTAGCAAATGTAAGAGGGACCATAAATCTGAGGCAAACTTCCACTGCAGCGGTTTTAGTTCTGCATTTGCTCTTTCAATTAATATCAAACTGATTTCTTAGGTTGGTAAATGTGCCCCGTAACAACCATGGCCATCTCCAAGCTGTTGCTGAAGGGGAGATGCCTCAAAGATAGTTATTTACCCATCCCAGCCACATTTCACCCCACTGTCCTCTAATACTGTGCAGTTAAATCACATTAAAGGGTGAAAGAAGCCAGACTGCAGCAGCATTAGCAGAGCTTTCTGCAGGCCACCAGCTGTTTGCCAGGCTGCAGGTCTAAAACAAGATGTATTTATTTCCAGAAGTACTGTAAAGACCGTAAGAAAAAGCAAAAAGACCTGTGTAAAATGTTGTCTAAGGACTGGGGAGGTGTGTTGGGCTGACAGCACTGCAGAACAAGCACCAAAGGCAGAGAAGCTTTTCCAGCTAAAGCTGTGGAAAAACCCACCTCCCAGGATGAGAGTGGGATCTCAGGCTTCCTGTCTTTCTCTGCCTTTGGCTTTTCTGCTGGGATTGTCCATCATGGACAAATTAGCAGCCCCTGAAATCACCTTTCTCCATCAGAAGGACATGGGGGGTAGACCTCAGTTGTCTGGCCAACTCCTACACAAAACCAGACATAATCCAGCAAGAGTTTTTGGTCAAGCTCTGGCCCAGGAGGGAGAGGTTTCAAGTTTCTCCTTGAAATCAGACAGGTAGACACCCCCCCTCTCTCACCACTCTGCTCCTTATCCTGCTTCCAAGCACGCAGAAAAGAGTTGACTTCCCATAAAATCCCTGTGAAGCCAGGGTCATGGGGGTGGTGTTTGTCTGTGTCAGGGTCAAAGCGACGGGGACAAATTCCAGCCATAAAAGAAAAAAAAAAAAAACGAGAGAGAGAAAGAGAGAGAGAGAATCGGTGTTGGCAGTGCCAAAAGAGAAGTCAAGGTACATGGCATGAGTCACCTCCTTGGAGCTTTCCAAAGGGAATTAGTGGCTCCAACACCATATTTCAGGGCAGAAAGTCATGCAGGCAGGGTGTGGGGGAAGCCTGCAAGCACATCAATGTGTTTACCGATGGGCAGTCCTACCAGGCCCAATTAAAGGGGAGGTTCTGACCACCGATTGCCACATCCCCACTGCCCTTATCAGCCCCTTGTGTGATACCATCTCTGCTTGCAGCCCAGGTAGCCTGCCAGACAGACAGGGAGGGGCACAAAGGCAATGGGAATGATAAGCCCCATGCAAAGGAAACTGCTGTCTCCCAACAGCTCTCCTCTGCCCAGGGACTACCTGGAAACAAGACCTTTCTCCTTGGGAAGCCTGGAAATCACGTGTATCCAGAGCTGCACATCCTGATTCATGTGCAGGAGCAGGTTTTAGTTCTGCTTCTCACCTGTCAGCCTGGCAAAGCTGGAGCAGATTAGTGAAGGGGAGGTGGAAGGGGAATTCAGGTCTTCCTTGTGCAACTTGGGAGAGTTATCGTTTGCTCCAGGAGCGCTGAGGGCAGAGTGTGAACGGCAGGAGAGCAGCACACGTCCCTGGGAGAGCACATCTGCGTGGTGCTGTGCTGGCTGAGGCTGCAGAGCTTGTGGTTTGGAGCTGGCTCGTGTCTGCCTGGCTCTGAGCTCACCCACAGAGGCCCCGTGGGATATCCTGCTTGGCCAGTGCAGTGGAGAAAGAGGGGACGACCCTGCAGCCCAAGCTGCTTCCAGGAACTGCAGCTTGAAAAAATCCCTCCATGTCTGCCAAAGGAGTGTGTGTGATGCAAAACGTCTTAGGCCTTGGATTCTTGAGGGCTTGCATCCTGGGGACCCAAAATGCAGCTTTACGGTGTCCTTCCAAAACCCCCAGATTCCCAGGTCTGATCCCTCAGAGCACAAAGAGGTGGCATTCCCTGCCTCAAGCAGCACAAAGAGAAGAGTTTGAACAAACCATTTATTTCAAGAATCAAACTCTCCTCATGCAGTAACTGGGATTCATTTCAGAGGCTATGCAGGAATCACTGGACCTTCCCTGCCCATCCAGTGCTGTGGCATTAAGAAACCTCAAGCATTTTGCTGCTTCAGCTTATCTCATGTTTCATAAACTGATGGGAGCAGAGCTGGAGATAAAGGGGAAAAAAAAAATCTAGGGCAAACCCAACCTCCAACTCCCCCTCACCTCGGATTTTGTCATGCTGATTAAAGTTGCACTGAGCCTGGCTGGTGTGATTGATCCCTCTGCATAATGACTAAAGCTGACCTATATTATCAAATCAATACCTTGAACAGGCTCTCTCCAAGGCTGGCAGAGACACCCAAAGCTTTCAGAGCTTGGACAGTCCCACACTCCACTTTCCCCGAGGTGTGTCTGGGAAGCAGGGGACCTCGGGACAAAGGCAGAAAAAGGTATTACCCAAGGTGAACCCACACTTGGCAGGTACACATAGGCTGTAACCTGGAGGGTGAGGTTTATTTCAAACCCACGCACTGAACTAACCACAGAGGCTCTAACCTCACCCTGCCACGCAGAACACATTTGTAAAAGTGTCCTGTAAGCCAGACACGCTGTTTACCCCTGGCCTGGACTTCTCGTCCTCACCTTAGTGCCGAGGTGACAAGCTGACACCAGTTTGAACATGGACTGGGAAGGAGGAGGATTCCTCCAGCAAAACTTCTGCCTGAGTCACTGATGCTCCAAGCAAAGCATGCTCTGCCCCAAGACCTTTTCCAAGCCTGGCTCCTGCCCCTTTGTTGGGAATTAATGATGTCATGTTCCTTGTCTGGCTGCCCAGCCACCATCCCAGCCCATCCCGTCCCATCCCGTCCCGGTGCGAGCGCAGTAATGAACAGGGTGGCTCGAGTGCTTTGAAAAGGCACTGAAAGAGGAGCCGCGGCTGCTCGGGCGGGGAGGGGAGCGGGGAGAGAGGTGGGAGCAGCAGGCACATAATGACCACTTTCTTTGTGCGGGAGGCTGGGCTGCTTCGTGCCTGGGAAAGGCAAGCCAGGCACGCAGCCTGCGCTGCCACCCACGCAGCCGGCACTGGAGCTGCTGTCGTGTGTCAGAGGAGCACCTCGTCATCCTCCCCGCTCACTCCTCCTCCTCCTCCTCCNGGGACAAATTCCAGCCATAAAAGAAAAAAAAAAAAAACGAGAGAGAGAAAGAGAGAGAGAGAATCGGTGTTGGCAGTGCCAAAAGAGAAGTCAAGGTACATGGCATGAGTCACCTCCTTGGAGCTTTCCAAAGGGAATTAGTGGCTCCAACACCATATTTCAGGGCAGAAAGTCATGCAGGCAGGGTGTGGGGGAAGCCTGCAAGCACATCAATGTGTTTACCGATGGGCAGTCCTACCAGGCCCAATTAAAGGGGAGGTTCTGACCACCGATTGCCACATCCCCACTGCCCTTATCAGCCCCTTGTGTGATACCATCTCTGCTTGCAGCCCAGGTAGCCTGCCAGACAGACAGGGAGGGGCACAAAGGCAATGGGAATGATAAGCCCCATGCAAAGGAAACTGCTGTCTCCCAACAGCTCTCCTCTGCCCAGGGACTACCTGGAAACAAGACCTTTCTCCTTGGGAAGCCTGGAAATCACGTGTATCCAGAGCTGCACATCCTGATTCATGTGCAGGAGCAGGTTTTAGTTCTGCTTCTCACCTGTCAGCCTGGCAAAGCTGGAGCAGATTAGTGAAGGGGAGGTGGAAGGGGAATTCAGGTCTTCCTTGTGCAACTTGGGAGAGTTATCGTTTGCTCCAGGAGCGCTGAGGGCAGAGTGTGAACGGCAGGAGAGCAGCACACGTCCCTGGGAGAGCACATCTGCGTGGTGCTGTGCTGGCTGAGGCTGCAGAGCTTGTGGTTTGGAGCTGGCTCGTGTCTGCCTGGCTCTGAGCTCACCCACAGAGGCCCCGTGGGATATCCTGCTTGGCCAGTGCAGTGGAGAAAGAGGGGACGACCCTGCAGCCCAAGCTGCTTCCAGGAACTGCAGCTTGAAAAAATCCCTCCATGTCTGCCAAAGGAGTGTGTGTGATGCAAAACGTCTTAGGCCTTGGATTCTTGAGGGCTTGCATCCTGGGGACCCAAAATGCAGCTTTACGGTGTCCTTCCAAAACCCCCAGATTCCCAGGTCTGATCCCTCAGAGCACAAAGAGGTGGCATTCCCTGCCTCAAGCAGCACAAAGAGAAGAGTTTGAACAAACCATTTATTTCAAGAATCAAACTCTCCTCATGCAGTAACTGGGATTCATTTCAGAGGCTATGCAGGAATCACTGGACCTTCCCTGCCCATCCAGTGCTGTGGCATTAAGAAACCTCAAGCATTTTGCTGCTTCAGCTTATCTCATGTTTCATAAACTGATGGGAGCAGAGCTGGAGATAAAGGGGAAAAAAAAAATCTAGGGCAAACCCAACCTCCAACTCCCCCTCACCTCGGATTTTGTCATGCTGATTAAAGTTGCACTGAGCCTGGCTGGTGTGATTGATCCCTCTGCATAATGACTAAAGCTGACCTATATTATCAAATCAATACCTTGAACAGGCTCTCTCCAAGGCTGGCAGAGACACCCAAAGCTTTCAGAGCTTGGACAGTCCCACACTCCACTTTCCCCGAGGTGTGTCTGGGAAGCAGGGGACCTCGGGACAAAGGCAGAAAAAGGTATTACCCAAGGTGAACCCACACTTGGCAGGTACACATAGGCTGTAACCTGGAGGGTGAGGTTTATTTCAAACCCACGCACTGAACTAACCACAGAGGCTCTAACCTCACCCTGCCACGCAGAACACATTTGTAAAAGTGTCCTGTAAGCCAGACACGCTGTTTACCCCTGGCCTGGACTTCTCGTCCTCACCTTAGTGCCGAGGTGACAAGCTGACACCAGTTTGAACATGGACTGGGAAGGAGGATTCCTCCAGCAAAACTTCTGCCTGAGTCACTGATGCTCCAAGCAAAGCATGCTCTGCCCCAAGACCTTTTCCAAGCCTGGCTCCTGCCCCTTTGTTGGGAATTAATGATGTCATGTTCCTTGTCTGGCTGCCCAGCCACCATCCCAGCCCATCCCGTCCCATCCCGTCCCGGTGCGAGCGCAGTAATGAACAGGGTGGCTCGAGTGCTTTGAAAAGGCACTGAAAGAGGAGCCGCGGCTGCTCGGGCGGGGAGGGGAGCGGGGAGAGAGGTGGGAGCAGCAGGCACATAATGACCACNTCACTCGTGCAGCACCAGCTCGCCGCTTAGACCTGCCAAGGGCTGCAGAGCCGGGCACATCCCCCCTTCCCAAAGCTGTTTGTGCTGCAATTTCAGCGTGGGATGGAGTCGGGGGCACTTCTCCATTCTGCCCAGCTCATCCTGAAAGCGCGATGTATATTTGTATGTTTGCACACATCCCCTCCCCTTCCTTCCTTTTCTCCCTTGCTATTTTTTCTCCTGCCCTGTATTTCTCTCTCTGTCAGCCTCCCCTCCTGCTCTGTGAGAACAAACATTGCACAGTCGCTAATTCCTATCTGCACGCTCTAGCCAAAACACGGGGAGCTGCTGGGCTGGATAAGACTAATGGTGTGCTCCGTGCAGCCTCCTATCTCTGACAGGGAGCAGCTCAAGCCACTCCTGAGGATGGAGTGCCCCTAAAATACCCTTTTAGAACAGCAGCCTTCTCCTGGATAACCTACTGCCCTCGGGCAAAAAGTCAGGGCTGGATTAGTTCGTGCCCCAAGCACAAAGCTTCATCCCACTTGCTGTAACTGGAGGTTTCCTTGTTACTCAGGCAAATGCCTAATCCTGGTGATTGCACAGGAGTATCTAATCCTTGCTCCATCTAATGCCAACTGCTGAACAGTCCTGCATGGAGCATCTTTGGTGGAAACCAAAGCCAGGGGATCACCTGGGTGTAAGTAAAATGCATCCTGTACAGGCCCTGATCAGGTGCTTCTGGGTGGGTGTTCCTCGGTGTTGGATAACCTGTTCCCAAGGGACCAGACATCTGTGCAACTTAGACCCTGACATCTTATGGCTCATGGAGGCATCCAGGTGCCTGTGGGATGCAGGATGAGCATGTGGGCTGCTCAGTGTGTGTTCCAGCAATGCAGTGACAGACAGATGCCACCTCCAGCTGTGGGATTCTGAACACCTTGTGCACTCAGGGCATGCTCGGCTGTAAATGATGAGAGCAAGAAATGCAGGCCAAATGCACAAGTCTCACACTGAGGTCATGAGACGTAACAGGTCTGGTTCTTAAAAGAGCTGGATGCAAATGGTGGCTATCTTCAAAGGGAGGGAGATTCGGATCTCTGTGTCCCTCAAGGTACTCGAGGAATGGGGAACTGAAACTCATCAGTGCTGGGCAGACAAGGCACAAGGATCAGCTCCAAACCAGTGGCCTCAGCCCCCAGTGATTGATGATCCCCAGGTTTGACCACTCCACTCTGAGGGGGTCAGAGTAAAACCCTCTTTAATTGAGGTTGACCTTCCCTTCCCAACAGACAAGACACTGCCCAGCTCTCCTTTTTCTGAAATAAAAGTGACAGCCAATTAAACAAATTGCATTTAGCCCACGAGCTGGCCTGAGCGACAGGAGAGGCTCCCCGGTGCTCCTGCTGCTCCGAGAGCCTTTCCCTGAGGAAGTTAAACCCAAGGCATACAGACTCAGGGAACCTTGGCAAGCAGAGCTCTTTGTGCTTTGCTTCAGTGCTGTCCCATGGGAAAAAGGAAGCCTTGGGGTTTATTTTTTATCCTTTTCTATCCCTTCTTTTATTATCTTGAAGCTAAGCCGTTGGAGCGGATGCATCAGCCAGTATCCCAGCAATCCGATTCATTTTCCAATGACATGAGTTTGCTTTTTAAATACAGATACAAGTCAGACTTTTTTTTTTTCCCCATGGACAAGTGAAACGTCCCTCCCTCCACTTATACCTGTTTGTTAGTGTTGAATGTCAAAGCCTTCCATGCAAGTGACTCTGGGGAACAGGTTGCCCAGAGAAGCTGTGGCTGCCCCATCCCTGGAAGTGTCCAAGGCCAGGCTGGAGCAACCTGGACTAGTGAAAGGTGTCCCTGCCCATGGTAGGGGGTTGGAATGGGATGGTCTTTAAGGTCACTTCCAGTCCAAATCACTCCATGATCCTGATTCCCCAGTACTCTTAAGGGCAGGGAAGTGGTGCCTGACTCCCTGGGGCCGTGCCAGGAGTGCACAACGCACAGACCTCTCCGGCGGGGAGAGGAAGAGGCAGCCACAGTCTGTTTAAGTTTTTATTGTTGCAAGCTGCTCCTGTCCTGGCCACATCCGAGCACAGATGCCAAATTTGTCATTCCTGATATAAACTTAGGTGCTAAAAATAAACAAGGCAGCTTAGAGGAAAGAACTCACACCATGTCTGCTGTGGAAGCCAAAATACTCTCTTCAGATGGCACCATCCCCCTGCCTCGCTGGTGAGACAAACTGCCAGGGCTTGGGGCTCCCAGGTTTATTCTCTGCTCTGTCTCGGACCGGCCCAGCATAAATCACTTCTCCCCTCCCTGTGCAGCCACCTTGTAAGTGTGTACAATAACCTCTGCCTCCCTGGGGTGTTGTGAGGTTTAATTGCTTGCAGACGGCTCCGAGCTCCTCAAAGATTTGCAGAAGCGCAAAGTAATATTAATGCCCAAACTCAGCACACACATTTCCCATAGTTATCCATCCTGCCTGGCTGGACCGGTTCCCAGCGTTTTGCTCAGATGATTTGGCTTCATTTAATCCATTTTAATTACCTTTTGCTGATTGCTTTTGCCCTTTGTTTAAAACATTTCAAATTCTTAATTGCATCTCTGGGTTCTCCCATCAGTTGTTGTCGTGGCTGGTTCTTATCAGCGAGGCAGGGCTTGCTGGGTTTGTTTTCCAGGGCTCTCATGGACTGGTGAGCCAGGCACGGTGCTCTCCTGTACTGGTGAGCAAGGCACTGAAACCCAGCACCGGGTCATGTTTATTTGTTTGCTTTACTAGTGCAGGAACTAGGCAGGTTTTCACAGTTTCTCCAGGAAAGGGGCCACCCATTTTGTGGTCTGCACTTTGCTAACAGATAATTTAAGGCTTGAAAGTAAACAGACGATTTTTGTCTGCCTCCTGTTGTAAATGAGTGGTTCCTGTGCTTTTTTTGGGGGCAGCTGCACCAGTCAACCAGCCTGAGACCTTGCCTGAACCTTGCGGGGTTCAGCCCAGGGTGGTTTCTGGGATGCTGCAAACCCCAGGGTGGTTTCTGGGATGCTCTGAACTCCAGGATCAGAAGGAAGGAACCCAACTTCCACTCAGCACCAGCACTCAAAAGCGACTTAAAAGCAGAGGAAGGAAGTGTTAACCCCCTCATCCCCAGTAAAACATGTGGGCACATGCAGCCCATGCTGAGGCACACAGAGCCCATACTGGGGTGCAAACAGCCCACACTGGGGCACACACAGCCCAAACTGGTACACACAGAGCCCATACTGGTGCATACACAGCCCGGAGAGGGGCACACACACTCCAAAGTGGTGCACACACTGTTCACACTATGGAACACACAGCCTATACTGGGACACACACAGCCCATACTGGGATATACACAGCCTAGAGTGGGACACCACAGCCTATACTGGGGCACACACAGCTCACACTATGGCACACACAGCCCGTACTGGGGCACACACAGCATATACTGGGACACCACAGCCTATACTGGGGCACACACAGCTCACACCGTGGCACACACAGCCCATACTGGGGCACACACAGCCTATACTGGGAC
Source organism: Scytalopus superciliaris (assembly GCA_013400415.1). NCBI lineage: Eukaryota > Metazoa > Chordata > Aves > Passeriformes > Rhinocryptidae > Scytalopus > Scytalopus superciliaris. The sequence continues at coordinate 171,941 of VXBX01003497.1, forward strand.
ACATACAGCCCACGACAAGGCACGCACAGCCTGCACAGAGGCACACAGACTCCAAACTGGTGCACACACAGTCCAAACTGGTGCACACACAGCCCAAACTGGGCCACACGCAGCCCACGCCGGGCACACGCGGCCACCGCCCAGTGCCCAGCACAGCCGACAGCCCCGTGCCAGGCGTGTGCCTGCACGCTGCTGGCAGGGTGGAGCACGCCCGGGCACCCAGCCCAGAGCCACGAGTCCCTCTGCCTTGGGGACAGCCGTGCCAGGCTCGCCCCGTGCCCCTCTGGCCCCCCAGCCCCGCAGGGACGTTGAACCCCCTGCGCTCCCTGCGTGCGGAGGGGTTGGGGCGGCAGCTCCTGCCCGCCGGCGCTGGCGCTGCGTGTCACTGCTAATAATAGCAGCCACACACATATGTTCCAGAGCCGTGCAGGGGGACTGCAGAGGCAGCAGGGAAAGCCACAGCACTGCCACACACGGGCTGTACCCTGCGCCGTGGCAGGACCTGGCTGGTTGTCACAGCAGCCCGAAGTGGATGGGACATAAAGGCCACCGCAGGGCAAATTGGGGACATTTCGGTCCTAAACGTTTCAGCACCTAAATCCATTTCAGAGGTTTTCTGAGCTGCCTTATCCACAGTTTATGAACATGGTAGCAATGAACTTTGTCCTGAGCTCTGTGTTGTGCTGTGCTGTGCTGATGGACCTCAACCTTCTCACCTGACCCTGTTCCAGCTCCAGTCGTTCCTCTGCTCCGAATGTCTCTGTGGAGCAGAAACCCCGCTCTGTGCCTCCCACATGACTCCCTCCTCCTCCTCTTTGACCCCAATCCCGGCCCTGACTCTCCCCATGTGTTAGCTAACATATTCTGCACTTCAGTGCTTATTCTGTCACCTTTTCATCTCCTTCACCAGCATGTCCAAGGTGGGATTGTCAGCTGGCACATGCAGCAGCTTCCTGTTTGCCACTGTGACTTGTGGATGAATTCCCTGCCTTTACTTACCCAAAGAGAGCTGCACCTTTATCTTTTCATCTCCTTCCACCCTCTGCTCACACTGTTCCTGTCAAAGCAGGCATGACCTCGGTGCCTCGCGAGTGCAATGACTCGGCTAAGCTGGCTGTCATAACCCAAGGAGCAGGGAACCATCAAACTAATTGTCACTTGTTTCCTAAAGCAGGATTTTCACTTAGCTCGTTGGTGATGGGCGTATGGTGAATACAACGGTTCTGCTTCTTATTTAACGATCCGCTGACAGGAAAGATCGAGTAGGCAGAAATCTAAATTCTGGATTCTCTCCAATTTTTTTTATCCACGGGAGCCCAAGCCTTTCAGCGTTTGGGAAAGCAGCAACAGGAAACGAGGCAGGGGGAATTTTAGGAGCTGTTGAGATCGCTGCAGTGTTTTACATTCCCAGAACTCAGCAGGCAGGCAGCTGTCTGGCCTATTAATCCTTTCCAAGTTTCTCTTTTGCCCCACAAACACATTCCTGCTATGCCCGTGGAACACGCAAGGCACGGTCCCGTCCTGGTGTTCTCCCCCTGCACACCGTGACAGGGAAACACCAGCAGCTGTGCTCCATCTCACTGAAAGGCAAAGCGGGACCTGTTGGGCTGCCTACCACACACTTGGATTAAGCCTGAGCGCTTTCAGGGTTCCCTGCTCCCAGCTGGATTTCCCATGGCAGCAGGCTGTGAGGAGCTGGAGGGGAAGAGCTTGGAGGGAGATGCCATTTTTCCGCAGGAAGGCACAGGAAAGCCTCCCCGACCGAGCCGGAGGGAGCTGTGCTGGGCTGTGCTCAGCTGGATGTGCTGTTACATCCGTGTTTTTCTTCCTCCTTGGCCCAGCTGCTGCAGCTGCTTTCCAGACCCCCCGAGCAAACTTGGATGCTTCACAGGACTGTCTCCCTGCCCCATGCAAAAGCTGGCTGTGTGCATCCCAGGAGCCTCCAGGAAAGCTTTGGAGCACAGGACCCCTCCAGAGCCCATCTGGATCGACCGAGCATCAGTCAGGGGAACTGCCTCCACCTCCGCCCGCAGCCCCTCGTGCCCTGGGGAAGTTCCTTTCAGGTCAGGGTCAAGACACAGCAGCAGGGCTGTGTGAAGGAAGCCACGGCATTAATTAGAGGAGCTGTGTGGGTAACGGAGCATGCCAGGTCCAGAGGACTGTCCCTGGAACCTTACACCAGCCTGTGAGGCAGGCGGGCTTGGGTGGAAAAATCTTGGCATCCAGAGGTGACCACTGCAGCCTGGCACGCTGTCAGCAGAAAATCCCTGCTGGCTGGTTCCTACCTGCTGAAGGAAATCTGGGCAGGAGGAAAGCCAAACCTCCTCCTCCCTTTTCCACGCTCTGTCCCATCCCGGCCCCCACCTCCCCCCACCGCCTGGAGTCAGAGGAGGCCAGAATTCCTCCCACAAAACACAGCTGGAACACAGCCACGAACTGCTCAACCTCCACACAAAGGGGGAAGACAAGCCTAAAATAAACACGCACGCACACAAGCGTGCACACGCATGGACACACACACACACACACACACGGGCAGTGGGATGCTGGGGGGGAGGCTGAGGGAGAAGCAGCAGCAGGAGGGTGGCTGGGTGGTGAGGAAAAATTTCATGCTGGCCTCTTTAAAGGTGTGTTATTTGTTCAAGGCTGTCCAAACATTTGCGGAGCGCTGGCAGGCCCGGAATGTGTGCAAGAGCTCCGGCAGCGTGTCTTAGGCGTGGGAAAGCTCTGCTCTCCTCAACCTTTACAGGCTTGTTCCCCCTCAGGCAGTGATTCAATAAAACCCGCGCCAGAGATTTATTGAGCTGATAATGACAGCTTCAGTCAGCAGGCAGACACCAGCAGAGCCCGGGAGAGGGGGAGAGGGACTCCCAAGTCGCAGAGGAGGGATGAGAGATCCCAGTGCGTTCCTGGGATGGGGCACGGGGCAGGCTGGGGTCTGCACCTTGGTTATCCCAAATGGCAGAGGAGGTTTGAGAGATCCCAGTGCCTTGCCAGGACAGGGCATGGAGTAGGCTGGGGTCTGTACCTTGGTTATCCTAAGTGGCAGAGGAAGAACGAGAGATCCCAGTGCCTTTCTGGGTTGGGGCATGGGGCAGGCTGGGGTCTGCACCTTGGTTATCCCAAGTCACAGAGGAGGGAAGAGAGATCCCAGTGCCTTGCCAGGACATGGCATGGGGTGGGCTGAGGTTTGTGCCCTCATTAACAACAAGGGGTAGAGCCAGGAGTTCAATCCCCTTTCTCCAGGTGCCCGAGCGTGCACCCTGCCAGGTGAGCAGAGGGTGTTCCTGGCATGTGTGCAGGGCTCCCTGCTGTGGGAATCGCTGGTGTCCTTGTCACCAGCCCGGGTGAGGTCAGGGATGTGGCCATGGGAGGGGCTGGGTGCCTGCCCCCAGGGTGACAGTGTCCGGGCTGAGCTGGCTGCCCCGGGGAGGCTGTGCCGTGCTGGCCCCTGGCCACCTGGGCAAGTTGCTTCACCTCCTGCTCTGCCACCGCCCTGTGACTGCTCAGCTCTGGGTAATTCCCCTTCCCAGCAAGTGCTGAGCTGAGAAGGGCAGCAAAGGCTTGCAGCCCAAGCTGCTCTCAGTGCTGGAGGCACTGGGAGAAGTTCTGCTCTTTGTGGACAGGTGGGAAGAAGGTGATGGATGTGAGGGCTTGATTAAAGGCATTGGTGCTGGTCTGGGTCACACAGCCCAGTCTGTGACAAAGGGACAAGAAAATGCCCCATGAGACAGCTCTGTGTCACTGGCCACTGAGTCACTGGCCCACTTGGGCCAAGTGTTGGCTTCCCTTGCTGCTTGTCCAAGGTTGAACATGATGATCTTGGAAGTCTTTTCCAACTTTCATGATTCTTTACTGAAACCTTGTCAGATAAAAGCAAGGCAGGCCCCAAGGGAAAGCACCTGTGAGAAAGCCCAGCACTTTCCTCTGTCCCACTGCTGCCCTTTTTGGCCACAGTGGAGTTAAATCCCGTAAACACACCTGTGGTTATCAATCCATTTTACCAGTGGGAAATGCTCGAGATAGAAGGGAAGTGACTCACCCTGAGAGGCAGCAGCAGGGCCAGGAACCAACCTCTCTGACCCTCTGCCCGTGATAACCCGTGGGCTTTGTGTGCCTGCACATGCACTCAGCCCAGCAAACAGCCACGAGATACGGGCATGGGGGGGCCATGGCACTAAAACTCCCCTCCTGCCAGCCCTGGGAGGCTGCCAACCAGCTTTACCAGGCTGCAAAGCCATTCCATGGGCCATTCATGCAGTGCTTGCCTTGTGAGGGCCATTTTTCCTATTTTAACAGAAAATGCTTCAAGGAAAATCCTTCCCAAGTTAATCTGCAGTGCTCCCCTCAGCAGCTGGGGAGACACGTACCTCTTAGCCTTGGCATCAGGTAGCTAAAGGCAATAGAGGCACAGAACAACGTGGCCAGTGAGCAGTGCTGGGATAAAAGGGACCTTGCATCGCCTCTCTCATTTAATTATTACCGTCTGTGTTCTTTCTGGCACTGCAAACGTTTGGGAACTTGGCAGCTCGCTGCCTGTATTAACACAGGGTGTTTTCTCCACAGTGAGAGTGCTCCACAGTGCTGGAGGGGGCTGGTTTGAGCCTCACACCCTGAACAGCCAGACTTTCCCAAGCTCTGGGTTCAAATCCCAGCAGGACCTAATGAGAGCTTCGTGTTGCCTGGTGCAGGGAGGGAGTTTTGCGGGTGTTTCGGCTCTGCACAGCCCTTACTGTTCCAACAGCCCTTTGCAATTTGGCTGTCAACAAAGAAGGCAACTGGTTTCTATAATAAACACTCGGGGATAGATTTTCAAAGAGCAGAGGCCCTGCCTCGTTTGGGTGGGTGTAATTTGTAACAGAGAGCAAATTTGAGTGTCTGGATTGCTGCCTCTCGCTGGCTTGCACTTGGCTCTAACATTTGGGCTTGGTGGATAGGACAGAAGCTGCTCCTCTGACAATACAAGCCCTGGTGTAGCAGAGCTTCCCTGGTCACGCTGTTTGGTGTCTTCAGGATTGCAATTACATGTTATCCCCCAGCTGGCTCTTTGCTTTTAGACAGGAGCAGTCTTAGCTTTTAGCCTTAACCTGCCTCCCCTGACCGCCGGTATCGATCCCTTGCAGCAGCCTGCAATTAGAGAAGCACATTTTGTCCTGACTTGATCCTGCCTGGCCTGTAAGAGCCTCCAGCACAGGTTTGCTCCGGGGGAGCAGCCTCTCCATCATCTCAAAAGTGCTGCTGTCTTTGCACTGGCTCATCCTCTCTGCCTCTCTCAGATGGGGTGTCCTGTGTCACCCTCAGCTCTTTGGTGTTAATTCAGTGAGGTGCCTCTGATCCCAAAAAAAGGGCAAAGGAGGCAGGATTCTTGCTGCTGGGCAATCCTATAGGAACCTGTGATATATTCCAACTCCAGTCGCTACAGCCTGCAGGGGAACAGGGAGCCAGGGATGCCAACTCTAAAGGCACTTGGAAGATGGAGGGTTGCTCTGCAGTGTTACACTGGATGTGTTCTAAATTTTGCACAGAGAAGGGAAAGGTTTTGGATGGAACAAGAAAGGCTGTCTTAGGTCTGCAGAGTAAACACAGCTAAAACAGTTGGGAGTACAGACCTGGCTCTTGGAGCTGTGAAGCTGACAGAGTAGTGGGGGCACCGAATCTGTGAGTGGGATCTACAGACAAAGTGCATGTCCCCCCTCCACAAGCATCCCACTCCCAGCAGGGGAAGTGGCAGGAGGTCAGAGTCCTCTCCTTTGTCCTCGTTCTTCCTCCCTGGAGCCCAAGCCAAGCCTCACCATGTTATGCAACCCTGTCTGGAGCCCTGCAAACAGCCCAGCTGGTGGCTCTGGAACACGGAGCTCTGCTGCTGACGCCAGCCCAGTCAGGTCCTAGATCAGATGGCTGCTGCCCAGGCACAAGGCACTCTGTCCAGCTGCTCTGTGCATCCTCAGGCAGAGCCAACTGCAGCCAGGGTGGAGCTCATCCCTTTCAGGCCCAGAGTTTGCCTGAGGAGAGCCCCCAGCTGTGTCCTGGCGCGTTCCAGGGGCCGGCTGAGCGCACACGTGCAGCGGCCGCTCGGCCACAGAGCTCCCTTTCTTCTCCAGCAGTGCCATGAGCTGCTCTGAGAAATCTCTGCCCTTGGCAAAACAGCCCCTGTTCCCAAATCCCTGCCTGGCACAGCTGTCTCCAGGAGGGCAGCTCCTCCCTGGGTGGCAAGGTATGGAATAAATGTGGTTCTCTCAGCGCTGCTCCGGGAGAAGCCACAAAGCTTTGCACACATGTGTGCTGGCACGCACCCCTTGCCTGGCCTTCTGAAGGCTCTGCTGGATCCACAGCCTTTCCAGCAGCTGTTCCACATCACCTTTCTCGCTTTCCAGGCTCTGTCGGCTCAATCCATCCTCTCCCAGATGTTTCCATTCTCTCCATCCCCTCATGGCATGAGCACTGCTAATAGTGCCGAGGAGTGAGTGCAGATGGTTTGGTTCTGGAGTAACTTTGGTGCAGGATATGTGGAAAACTGCACAGCCAAATGCAGACTGTGTGCAGGGACTGAACCTGGGAGTGTGGTGAAAGGCATCAGCCTCTCAAGAGCAATTCTTCTGCCCTGTAAGCCAAGTTCCCCACCCTGTCCAGCTCCAGGTGCTAGCACAGGTCACCTCACTCTCCACAGCTGAGGTGATAGAGGTCTCCCATAATTCAAAGTCACTCCCATGTCATGCACACCTGACTGTGACACTCCAGCATTCATTTCAAGGCACCCACCAGCACCTTCCTCCTTCCCTGACCAACTCCTTTTCTCTGTGGGGTGGGACCTGCAGTGGCTCAGCCCTGAGAGGGGACAGGAGGCTGTGTGGGGCACCCCCCATGGGTCAGACCCACACAGCAGCACCAGGGCCCACAGGGATAAGGCTTGTGCTGTCGAGAGACTTCATCTTTACTGGTACATTATCGAAGCCATTGGCTTCTAACACACTGTGGGGATGAAAGCACAAGGGGAGTGATTGTCCGAGTATTTACCAAAGTTTGGGTCTGATAAGCCCTGTTGATTTTACAAGTGCTCCTTGCTGGCCCGGGAATGACTTTATGGCTGGAGCTGCAGGTGGAATACTTAACAGTGGAGAGGAAGGAGGGCAGACACACCAACCAAAACCACCATTATCCACTTGTTTGCTGATTATTTCTGTGCAATTTAACTCCTTGCTAAGCACCCCAGGCCCTCCAGGGTGCTGTGTGCTTTCCATCACCCCTCTGCTCACTTGAGATTGGCAAAGTCCTTGCCTAATTCCTCATGATGACATTTTTCCTGAGAGTTTCAAATTAAGCATGGAAACATCTCTAGTGAAGGGCAGAAGAATCTCCTGGCACTGACATCTCCTTGTCTATGAGCAACTTTCTTTGGAGGAAGTGATAGAAAAATCTCTTGCTAAAGATTTTTAGAAATAGACAAAAAACCAATCAGCACCAGGGTCTTGAATGGTGTAAATGGGCTTTATATGCTGTCACTTTTCCAGGACCTTTCTGGCAATCTCAGTAATTACCTTCAGTCCTTCTCCATCCCTTCCCACTGGAAGGGGAAAGGATACACTTCATACATTGACTTTATTTGACAGGTGAAAAACAATGAGCATTAGTTTGTTGAGGGCTAGACAATCCAAACCAAACCAATCCAAACCAAATGGCTCAAATTAGAGACAATATGAACCAGGGCAGCAAAACAACTGGGAAAGCCTTTGCAGCACCTGGGAAACAACCTGTTGTGCAAGAACTGTTCCTTCCTGGAGCACAGAGAGAGCTCTGAACTGAACAGAAACTGCTGAAATCTTCATTTCCCCCCATTATTCAGGTTCAGCACCAAAACAATGATTCTGTAAGTGCTATTTACAGTGTGAGGCAGCTCACTGGGGTGAGGATGGCAGCTGAGATTTTCCAAATAAAAATACGAGGGGTTTGGCACCCTCAGGAAGGCAGACTGTCTTTGCTCGTAGCATCTCAGACATTAGAGGAAAGCATTTGAAGTCATACAAAACATAAAATTCAGTTTCTACATTAACACAGGTTTCCTCCCTGCCAGCTCCACAGTTCTGGAAACCAGCCTTCTTTAAGGTGGCATTTCAATATTTCCTTAAGTGCTTTCAGATTCAACAAAGCAAAGCTCCTGTTTAAGCACTTTCTTCTTACATTCCTTGCCTCCCCGATAAGAATTTGGGATAAGAATTTGCATAACACACGTGTGTGGACATCAGTAGAGTGCCTGTCACCCAGAGACGTGTGTCACCAGCATATGAACTCTGTGCATGTGCTGTGTGTTTGTGTGCATCCATATGGAGATGCTTATCCGCAGAATACAAGGAATAAAAGGCACCCAGGTGTAAGTGCCCTCTTCCTGAAAAAAAGCTGATAATTACTGTCAACATTCCTGGTGCTGGAAGGCCCCTGTTGTTTGATGTTTGGTGACAGGACCTGGTTGCCCTCGCTCTGCTATCTCCCCCTCACAGTCTACCTGGCTGCCAAACCCACAAAGGCTGTTGATAGTCCAGGTACGGGCTGCTGCTGTGGCAGCCTCCAGCTCTCAGGAGCAGGTCACTGAGTAATTAGTGATATTACTAATGGGAGGAAACCTGACGCAGCCGGTGACGTGCAGTGCCAGTGGAAGCATGGCCCTAGGCTAGGACCTGCTGCTGGCCCCTGGAATGTCACCACGGCTGGGGGTCCCTCGGTGGGGTTATGACCCAAGGGCCAGGTTGGCACTCCCAGCTACACCGAGTGGTGACAGCAGCAGGAGAAGCATCCTGCTGCCACGCTGCATCCACATTTATCCACGTGGGAGTGGCTCACTCTCAGCTCAGACTGCTTCATAGAACCATGGAATCACAGGAATATTAAAGTTGGAAGGACCTCCCAAGATCATGAAGTCCAGCCAAGTACCACCACCATGCCCGCCAAGCCATACTGCAAAGAGCCATGCCAACTCATTTTTTAAACATTTCCAGGCATGGTGACTTCCCCACTCCCCTGGACAGCCCATTCCGATGCTTATCCACTCTTTCAAATGAAGAAAGTTTTCCTAATATCCAGCCTGAACATCCCTTAGTACGATTTGGGGCCATTTCCCCTTGTCCTATGAAGTCAAGGGACGTGGTGCTGTGGCTCTATCCGGCCCATGGAGCACCCTGGCTCTCCGAGAGGAAACACAGCACTAGGCTTTCCCTTTTTTCTTTTTTTGGCGAGTATCTGTTGAACAAAGCTCCTTTCTTCTCGGCAGCCAGGCAGACCTAACACAAGGGGAATTGTCCTGCCGGGCACAAAGGACGGGGCGGACATGGCCGGGCTCCTGNGGAGGAAAGGGGGGGGGGGAGGTTTTTGGGGCGGAGGGGGGGGGGGTTGGGTGGTTTTAAATGCTCTGATCACTCTGTAAATCCACTGGAAACAAACTCAGCTGAGACCTCTCATTTGTGCAAGGGTCAGCCTGCAAAATGCTGCATGATACACACACACACTTCTACCTGGAGCCATAAAGGGCTCACAGAGAGCATCCTGCAGCCACATTTGTCTCTTCACTTTTCTTTCCCCCTCCTGCTCCTCCTTGGATGGCCCTGCAAAACAAAATGAGGAGCATCTGGCTGCAGAGACATCACTGAATGGTTTGATTTGGAAGGGACCTTAAAGATCATCTCATTCCAACACTGCCATGGACAGGGGCACCTTCCACTAGCCCAGGTTGCTCCAAGCCCATCCAATCTGGCCTTGAACACTCCAGGGATGGGGAAGCCACAGCTTCTCTGGGNACAAAGGCTGTTGATAGTCCAGGTACGGGCTGCTGCTGTGGCAGCCTCCAGCTCTCAGGAGCAGGTCACTGAGTAATTAGTGATATTACTAATGGGAGGAAACCTGACGCAGCCGGTGACATGCAGTGCCAGTGGAAGCATGGCCCTAGGCTAGGACCTGCTGCTGGCCCCTGGAATGTCACCACGGCTGGGGGTCCCTCGGTGGGGTTATGACCCAAGGGCCAGGTTGGCACTCCCAGCTACACCGAGTGGTGACAGCAGCAGGAGAAGCATCCTGCTGCCACGCTGCATCCACATTTATCCACGTGGGAGTGGCTCACTCTCAGCTCAGACTGCTTCATAGAACCATGGAATCACAGGAATATTAAAGTTGGAAGGACCTCCCAAGATCATCAAGTCCAGCCAAGTACCACCACCATGCCCGCCAAGCCATACTGCAAAGAGCCATGCCAACTCATTTTTTAAACATTTCCAGGCATGGTGACTTCCCCACTCTCCTGGACAGCCCATTCCGATGCTTATCCACTCTTTCAAATGAAGAAAGTTTTCCTAATATCCAGCCTGAACATCCCTTAGTACGATTTGGGGCCATTTCCCCTTGTCCTATGAAGTCAAGGGACGTGGTGCTGTGGCTCTATCCGGCCCATGGAGCACCCTGGCTCTCCGAGAGGAAACACAGCACTAGGCTTTCCCTTTTTTCTTTTTTTGGCGAGTATCTGTTGAACAAAGCTCCTTTCTTCTCGGCAGCCAGGCAGACCTAACACAAGGGGAATTGTCCTGCCGGGCACAAAGGACGGGGCGGACATGGCCGGGCTCCTGGCCGGGTGTTCCAGCCCTGCCACGCGGGCACCGATGCCCTCACCTGCCGGGAGCCGTGGGAATTCTCCACCCCTCCATGGCTCCGGACTCCCAGGTTAATGAATTGCACCCGCCAGCAGGGGCGGGGGAAGAAAGGGACTGCCCCAGGGGAGGCAAGGCAAGCTGGAGGCCCTTACACACATTTTATGCCCTGTTTCTTATCAGCAGCGGTTTCCCCGGGAGAAGTTGCCTAACCCTGTGGGGAGGGAGCGAAATCCGCCCGCAGAGCGAGGCAGGGGCACGTAGGCAGGCTGGGAGCCAGGGCAGTGGCAGCCCTGCGTGGGAGAGCAGGGACTGTCACAGCTGATGAGCCCGGGCGGGTGGCCCTGTGGTTTCCTCATGACAAAGATGTCCTTGTGCTGCCTGGGTCAGAGCAGGGGGTGCCAAAGGGAACTGTCTGTCCCAGGGCGAGAGCGCTGAGATCTCAGGGAGCCACGGAGAGGATGTAACGGGGGCCAGGAGCATTTTTGGGCGGAGGGGGGGNTCTCTGGGAAACCTGTACCAGGGCCTGCACACCCTCACAGGCAAGAATTTCTTCCCAACATCTGCCCTGAGATTTTTGCATTGTGCCTCATGGATCTGATCCAAGGGCTGCTTGGTGCCAGTGGTGACACCCCAATGGACTTGGGCTGAAGTTCAGATCCAGGACACCTCCAGCTGACAGAGGAGATGGATTGAAAATGCACGTGGCTCATCAGCACCTGAGTCCTGAGGCAAAAATAAGAGGATGGAGTAATAGAGGTGAGCTCTGTTTGAGCGAGCACAGACAACTCAGCTAGGTCAGTGTATGAGAGGGAAGGTGACATATCGTGGTATTTTCTGGAATTTCTTAAAGAGGGAAGCATTATCAGGGAGTGATTGAATAGAGGTCAGGATGGAGCCAGGCCCTGGATGGTTTCTTGCTGAATCCCAGGTTGCCACTGTGACTGACATCACAGCAAAGAAACCATCCAGGAATGCAATGGTTAATCACAAGCACCCTGTGCTGTTCTGTTCCTCCTTATGCCTCAGAGTCAACGACCCCAGTGCACTCCTGAGCTGGGCCCAGCTCCCCTCCGGTGATGAGCAGCGGATGGGGAAGTGGGCAGAGGAAGAAGGGAGAGGCAGGAGTCAGCCTCTGTGGCCACGTCCTTGCTCAGTGGCAGCAGTTTCCGTGTCAGGGAGTTCGTGTCCGGAGAAGAGGGAAGCCAGGATGCCTGCAACATTCCAGCCCTGCGCTCACCGTGCCTGCCCTGCCACATGATGCCTCTGCCTGTTTGCCCTGTGTGTGTGTGTGTGTG
>VXBX01003497.1:183969-258223 GCA_013400415.1 Scytalopus superciliaris
CGAGAGGGTGGGGGGGGGGGGGGGGGGGGGGGGGGGACGGAACAAAAAGAAAAGAAAAGGAAGAAAGAAAGACAGAAAGAGCAAAACTCAAAGTGCAGCTGGAAAAATACTGTGACTCCCAGGGCAGCCAAGATCAACAGCAAGGACAGGCTACTACTCTCTAAGGGGGATAGGGATGGGGTTGGCTAACCCGTTTCTAATTTGTGATGAAAATAGCCCCAGGAGGAGGGCAGATGGGTGCCTGCCCATCAGGACAGCTTGCACTGGTGCCAGGAGGAGGGTACCAAGAAACTGACTGCTTGCAGTAAGTTGAGAAGCATTTCCAATGCTTCTCAAGGGGTTAAACAGCAATTTGTTTCTGTTCCTCCAGTGTGAGCAGAAAAAATGCCTTTGGAAGAAGGGAGCGTTCCCATGGGGGGATGGTGACTGTCCTCCAGTCCTGTCCCAAGCCCCCAGATCCCAAGCAGGAGAGACATGGGGTGCTCTCTCAGCCTGCACCCACCCCTTGAGACACGGAGTTTTGCCTCACAAGCAGGGCAGTGAGGCAGAGCTCAGGGATGCTGATCCCACCCCTTCCAACACAAAGGCCTTTTACAGCTCATTTGTGGTTCTCTGAAGAACTTTTCAGGGCACTGGTGCTGCAAGACAGGGAAGACTTTTTTTTTGGCTGTCAGTTTTCCTTAGCTCCTAAAGTGGTGTCATCTGGATGGAGTGAGGTATCACCAGTACCTTCCCCCTGCCCTGTCTCTGTCAATTGTCTCCAGGACTCTACTCTCGTCCACCTTTCCAGTTCAGCTCTTTTTTCAATCTCAATAGCCTTATTGGCATGACACGGTTGGCGAGTATTGCCAAAGTTAATATATCAAATGTCCCTCCCTAGAGCAAGCTTTTCTCAGCACAATTACTCCCCAAAGACTCATCGAGTGCACAGACCACGGCTGAACGCTGTGGTTTAATGTCCTCATTAAATAACGATGAATAACCACCCCACCCCTCATCCATGTCATCCTCATTTCAGAGAATGAAGCCTCTTGGGCTCAAGACTCTCAGGGCCACATGGGAAGAGCTTTGGGAGTTCACTCCAGCCTTTATTTGGATTACAGGCCCCCGTCCAAAACCAGGCCCCTGTTGTGGCTGGCATTGCACATACTGAACAAGGAAAAGTCCCTGGCCCAAAGAGCTGGGACAATGCAGACATATAAATGATTATTCCTCTCATTTTACTGACATGTGAGGAGCTCAGGGACCTGCCCAGGGGCACACAGCGAGTCAGCATGAGAGCTCGGGATTAAACCCACATCTCCAGGGACTAAACTGCAAAACCAGTTCTACCTCCAAGATGTAAGTCCCGGCTCTGCCAGCCTTCCCATGGAATTTGCACCACTGAGGCTGCCTGTGCCTGGCCAGACCGTTCCTCCTCTGCTTCCAAAGAGAGGTAACTGGTGCATGTCAGAGATGTAACTGGTGCAACTGGAGAGGAACTGTTTGCAAGGGCATGTAATGACAGGACAAAGTGGGAATAGTGTCAAGGTTTAGATTGGATATTGGGAAGAAATCCTTCCCTGTGAGGCTGGCCAGGCCCTGGCACAGGTTGGGCTGTGGCTGCCCCATCCCTGGAAGTGTCCAAGGCCAGATTGGACAGGGTTTGGAGCGACCTGGGCTGGTGGAAGCTGTTGTCCATGCCTGGGCAGGGGCTTGGAACGAGATGATCTCTAAGGTCCCTTTGAACCCAAACCATGCAAATTCTGATTCCTGTCAGCCTCAGAGCTGCTGCATTTCTGCACCAGCTGGCACATGGCCCGTGTGCTTACCCTGTGTATACAGCAATCCTCTGGGCACCTTGGGAGCCTGCAAGAGGAAAGCCCTGCACACACTGTCAGCATCTTAATTCTGCTTTTCTGCTGCTTGATGTCTCCCAGACAGGAGAGGGCTCGCATCCACGCTCAAATTACCACCGCAAGACAAATCCCCCGCTAGGCTGAGCCAAGGTGACTGACGTGTGCGTGCTCTTATTCAGCAGCACAGGCAGGTTAATTCAGTTTAGCTCAGCTGGCAGCTGAGCTGGGCTGTGCTTGCCGCAGGGACAGAGCTGATGGGCAGGCAGTTGCCAAGGCTCAGCTGGTGCATGGTAACACAGAAAGCTCCAGGACTTGCTCACGTCTTTCAGCCCTTCAGACAGACTCCCTGTATCCGGCCTTAACAGAGGAAGAGACAGGAGGTGATTCACACGGCTCAGGGAGAAGCCTCTGCTCCCAGGTATCTGCTGGCAGCAGCTTACATGTGCTCTTTTTGCAGCCTGATCCTCCCATTTTTAGTTGCTGGGCCCTGCAGCAGATGAACCCCAGGTCAGCTTTACCTAAAAAAAAACACACAGCCACACCAAAACTGACAGGATAAAGCTTAGAACACACCGCAGCAATTCCCTGACCTCTCTTATTCACTTGCCTGGCAGGAGAAATTTCTAATACCTAGACATTTTCCCTGTGAATTTTGGGGCAGAAGTGATGGACACAGCAGGTTTGTCTACACACAGAGCTCGTTGTATCCAGATGAACTTTACATTGCCAGGATAGGTAGTTGTGTCCCATTTGGGATCAGCAATGCCCATGGCCTGACATCCTCCCTGCTCTGGTTCTTGCTCCCCCCAGACTTCGAGATCTTCAGTGGTCTGGGAGATACTCCTGAAAAACAAAGCAGCAGCCTCATAAAGAAAAACCTCCTATGGAGGCATTTCAGTGAAGATTTCCCCACTCCTGGGAGGGGAGACAATGGTGGGAAGGAAGTTGGAGTCATTATCCTCATTGTTCCAAGGTTTAATCAGGCACTTGGGGATTCACACCTCAGCACCGAGGGCACAGCTGGGTGGGAAAGGGCTTGGCTTTGTCCACCCAAGTGGAGAAGGGCTGTTTGGCTGTTTTGCTCACTGCTGTGCTGCTGTTTGAAGTGTTTTGCACTCTCCCGCAGCCCAGCTCCTCGACCTGCGGCAGGAGGAACACCAGGAATGTCAGCCGGGCTCTGAGCTTTCTGGAGATGCTCCACACCATACATGGGGTAGCTGAAAGGGTGGGGGAGACTCATCAGCCAGGGCCCCTCCGCCTCCTGCCCCTGCCTGTGTCAGAAGGAATCGGCAAGAGGGTGTATTTCCCGAGAACCTGTTTTCCAGATCCCCTGGCATCCTTCCACGCTCCCGCCGCATGCGTCATCATTTTACGAGGCTGCATCGTTCCCCGGGAGCCCCCTTCCCCTCCCTTTTCTCTCTCTCTCTCGACACAGGGATTTTATTTATTTGTTTATAACACTTCTCCTATCCCCAGGATGCCTTTCATCTGCCACCGCTTAACCCTTTCGGGGACAGGAGGGAGGGCAGCACCTTGGGGAGACAGGGAATATCCATCACCCCTTCCCATCCCTTGGGGCTGCTCCAGAGGCCGGATCGTCTCCTGGGACTGAGCTCTCCATCAGCAGGGACAGCCTATCTCAAGGACACAATGCACCCAGCACAAGCAGCAGCCCGGCCACCCTCACGCTGTGGGTGTTGCCTCCAGACACCAACTGCTGCCCTTGGCTCCTCTTTAAAGGGCTCTGAAAGGCTTTTTGTTCATGGATGGAGCACAGGGCTGGGAAGCAACAGAGGGGGGGATGCCGTAGATTCTTCCTCCTCCTGCACTCGATGCTTTGATAGGGGGCCATGGGCAGGGATGCCACCCGCTAGACCAGGTTGCTCTAAGCCCCGTCCAACCTGGCCTTGAACACTTCCAAGCCACAACTTTTCTGTGCACAAAGCCCAGAGAAAAGCCCAGCTCCATATTTTGAAGAGGAGCAGAGGAGACCGGGTCGGACTCTCGCCCATGAGGTGTGAGTGGGTTAGGGCAGGGTCGGACTTTACACTCAGCATGGCCACTTCCAGGGGAGTTTTCAGCACCCAAGGCGTGTGTGTTGGGGTGGGGGGAGCTAAATATCCCAGCCTGGCAAGTGTCAACAGCAATTAGTGTTTCACACTCGGCCTGAGAGGGGGATAAACATTCACAAGTAACCAAGCAGTGCTGGGCTGCCTGGGAAAGAGTGCCAGACAGGGAGGAGGGGAAGGAGCAGAACAATGCCTTCTAATGCCATGGCTTTGTCAGGGGGAGTTCGCAGCTTGGTGGGAAAGATGCTCCATCCCAGACATTTTCTTGTCTCCCCCTTGTTGCTTTGCAGTTACTGATTGGGGAGGCCCCAGGCATCGGTGCTTATCACCATGCAAGACTGCATCACTTCAGAGGGAAGGTGATGTAGAGTGAGCTTGGCTAAACCAGTGCAGAAGGCTCTTACAGCCATTCTAAGTGGGCTGCTACTGGGCAGGGATCACAGAATCATAGAATTGTTGAGGTTGGAAAAGACCTCCGGGGTCATTGAGCCAAACCATTCGCCCAGCAGTGTCAAGTCCACCACTAAATCACATCAGGCAGAACTGGAGCGAGCCTGTCTGGAATGGTGGCTTGCAACAGGGACAAAGAACAGCTTAATTTTTCCATCCCGGGAATGTGGAACAGGTACAACTAAACGAGCTTGAAAGGAGATATATGTACGTACTGTCAATAAGCCATTTTACCATCCTCCTTCTCCTAGAACTGATGCAAACTGCTTTCAAAGTTCTCCTGTTCTCCTGACAGTGTCCATGGACCATGGCTGGACTTGTTGATGAAATAAAAGAATAGGTGCTGAGCTTTGAGGGAGGGTGGGGTTCCACAGCATTCTACCTCCTGAAGCCCTAAGGAGCTGCCACCACACCAGATCTGGAATTAAATCTCTCTTCCTTCCAGCCTCCCCACTGCCACTGCTGATTACATTTCCTCCTGGCACTGATGGATAAAAGCCCTGGGTGTGCCAGATGCTGCCCAAGTACTGCTACAGGGGCAAGTTCCTGCAATCCAGCTGGACAAACTGGGCAACAAAATTAAGATTTATCCTCGTGTCAGCACCGAGAAGCAGAGGCCCAGCAAAACTGAAGCTGAAATGATGAGTATCAGTGGCTAAGTGACCAGACCTCCCAGGAGAAGAGGGTCTGAGTGACTGCATCCCCTAATCCAGCCTAGGGAAATCCCAGAGTCCTTGGGGAAGACTGGACTAGACCCTTTTCCTTCTCAGCGAGAGGCAAAGGCTGACTGACTCCATCTGTGAGAGCGGCTCAGCTGCTGCTCCCGGGCTGGACTGTCCCTCTGCGAGAGCAAAGGGGCTGTTGGCCCTGTGGCTGGGGGGGTCGGGCTGTGCTGTGCCAACACCAGCTCAGGTACATGTCTCTGCTGACGAGCAGCCCTGCGGCAGCTCCCGGAGCCGGTGGCAGCGCTGCCCCTCCTTTCCCGCAGCCCCGAGCCGCTCGGGGCAGCGCCCGGCTCGGCGCGGCACGGCACAAAAGGCGCTTTGTGGCACGATTAGCAGGCAGACGGTCCGTGTGCGGAGCCCGGCAGCGGCGAGCCCTGCCTGCCCTCCTCCGGGCTGCCCGTGCAGCCACGAGCCGAGCTGCACTGCGTGCTGCCCGCCCCGCCTCACGTGTGCGCACACGCGCTGCTGAGCGCAGCTCCACAAGGAGGATGTGTGTTCCTGGCTCCGAACCCCAGCAGCTCCTCAGGGAGCCGCTAATCCCACCCGGGGCAAGCGGAGAGCGCGGCGGGTCCGGGTGACGCACCTTCCCCGGGGGCTGCGGATGAGCCGGATGATGCTCCGGAGCATCCCTGCTGGCTCCCCGCGTCTGGCACTCACAGCCGGCCTCCCCGGGAGTTACAGACTGCAGGCAGGCTCCCTGACAGATGTGTTCCTATCAGCTAAGGAGCTATTCCTCAGAGGAGCAGAGTCACATGGATCCCATTAGCGCTCCGCTTAACATGAACCAGAACCAGGAACAAGCACCAGCGCCGCGCCAGCCCTGGCTCTCTCAGAGACGCCGCTCGGCAGAAATCGCTGTAGGAAATCAGGCCAAAACTTCTGCTGTGCCTGTCTCCAGGGGCCTGGGAGCCGGGAAGGGCACGCAGGGGCCGCCTGGAAAATGTTACTTGGGAAGGGGGAATCCACGCGGGGCAACGCGCTGCCGTCAAGTGCTTGTTTTATAGTTTATGGTGGGAACTCCCTGAGCTCTGTACGTTGTGGGTTTTTTCACTTTATGTATACGAACTCCTTGTGCTCCATACATCCTTTTTTACCTTATGGATAGGAACAACCTGTGCTCCATATGTCCCTGTTTTTTACTTTATGGATGGAAACTACCTGTGCTCCACATGTCCTTGTTTTTCACTTTGTGGATGGGGTCTGCCTGTGCTCCATCCATCACCAGCACCGGGGTCCCCGGCAGGCATCACTCGCCGATGGCTGTGGGGTTGAAAGAAAGCCACCAAGTGTTTTTTCTTCTCCCCTCCACACCCCCATAGGTGCAAATCCACACGGAGTACAAAAGCCTCGGAGCTGGGGCCGAGGGCTGGCAGGGATGGGATTGCAAAATCCAGGTGGTTGAGCAAGCAGAGTCCAGGGAGCACGAGCCGCAGGGAGCAGAGGCACCGTCCCCCAGTGGCACCTCCTGGCAGCACTGAGCCCTTGAGATGGTGACAGGTCTGACACAAGCCACCCCTCGGGGGGTGGCCCTGGCACGGCTCGCAGTGGGGCTCCGCTCACGCCGAGCCCAGCGAAGCAACCAGAGCACTTGGCCACCGTAGGCTCGGGGTGATTAACTGGAGTGTCAGGCAATTAACTTTTTCACACTTGCAGCCTCTAAACTCCCCCATAACTCAGAGGCGACAGACTCAGTGTTTATTTTCTGCTTAAAGAGAAGCCGGTTGCAGGTTCCAAAGGAAAACAACCGTTCCCCAGATTTATAGTCGGGCTCCTCGTAGGACAAAGGACTCAGTCGGTTTGAAAAGCTGAAGGCCAGGTCCTTGCCTGCAGAAAGTGGCATTGAGGAAGCAATTCTGTCAGCACAGATCTGGTCCAGGCTCTGTATGAGTCATTTTCTCTCCTGAGTCACCATCTTTGTCCCTGCATGGAGGGAGCAGGAACCAGGGTGCCAATTATAATGTGACAGTCTCAGGGCACGGTAAAAACCAGGCTGGGTCTTGCTGTGCCCTGGAGCCCCATGACAGGGCACATCTGCTCATCTGTCATGGATTGTCTTCTTACTTTCTTAAGTATTTGGGGGCAGGGATCTTAACTTGCAAAGTGTCCAGTGGGAATCCTGCATCCATGCTCCCAGCTGGGAGAAAGCTTTTGATTTTGTCATTAGGCAGCACAGAGCTGGGAACTGCGTGTGTCCTGCTGGAGTGAGCCCTAGGACTTCATCAGATCACTCCATCTGCCTCTTGTTTATGATGTAAACATCTCTACACCCCTTCCCTGCCACGGGAGAATGTGCCAGCACTGGCAGATCATGGATCTGGACAGCAGAGTTCCCAATGGAAAGCAGAAAGCTCTGCTTCTGCCTGGCCATGGCCCAGTGGCTGCCCTGTGGTGGGGACTGGGCAAGAAGGGAGAAGGGCTGAGCATGGATTTGCATGCAGGTGTTACACATCTTTGTCACTCTCTGTTTATTTCTTTGAGCTGGGAGATATTTTGTATGCTGTAACAGGCATGTTTTTGCATAAAACTGGTGCTTGGGGACAGCCTCTATTTGCATCATGGCCAAGGAGGGACACTGGGGACGACAAATCTTGAACCAGAACTGGGGCTCTGGCTCGCTAGTAAGGGTCCTGATGCTGACAGATGAGTCAAGGAATTTGCTCAGAACATCCATATTTTGGTTGGAACCAGGAGCACCTTCCCAGTCTGCTGTAATGCCTCCAGTTGCTACACAGTGATTGTTTTTTATAGCAACATCTCCAAGGTCTCAGCCTCATTATCCTCATTTTTAGAAATGAAGAAATAAGCAAAGGGAGGTGCTGCATTTCGAGTGAGGCCTCCTGAGAGGCCAGCAGCACATCACAGCTTTCCTGAAGGTCCCAGCCCTGTGGCCTTCCCAGCAGACACCGCTGGGCTTGTCCTGTGAGCAGCCCATCGCTCACAGGGTGGCTGACAGCTCCCTGACCCACAGCTGCTGCCTGCAAGCTGACAGGAAAGCCCGTCTGCTATGAAGGTTAAAAATGCTGCCCATGGGGAGAGCAAAGTCTGACATTGCCTGCAGCATACTTCTCGCCTGGAGTTATTGCCTGTGGATTAGCAAAGGTCAGGGTTTAGTGCTCCAGCCCTTCCCAGTCTCTTCCTTTGCTGCAGGTTAGGGCTACGCTTGGAAATTTTGTTGATTTAGCCTGATCTGTAAGTGCATGGAAAAATCCCACCCAGCCTGGGGGAGCCATGGGAGCAGAATTCCTCCAGCAGATGTAATCGTGCTGGCAAACGGAAAATACCCCACCCCTTGGCCGCTGAGGCATGTGTGGGGAATTCAGAGGATCCCGATGGGCAGCAAAGCTCCTTATCTGCAAACGCTGGGCCCCCCTGGCCCTGGCACCCTCTCCCTGGCAGAGCCAGAGCCCAGCTTACCCTCCGCTCCTCCTGCTCCTGCCTTGGAGTCTTTTCATCTCTTTCCTCCCTCCCGCCCATGTTCATTTTGCCCTGACAACTTTTTCTCCTTGCAGAATGTGGGAGGGATGAAAGCTGCAGATAATTAATAACCCTGGCGCTTCTCAGCTCTGCCTTCCTGGGAGAACTCAGAGATTCCTGCTCCCTCCACCTCTGCCTCCCCCTGCAAGTGCTCTCACTCCAGTCATGTGCTGTCTGTTCCCAGTGCCTGATAAATTGCAGCTGGCAGCCCTTGCTCCCAAAGACTGCTTGTTTTATGTGTGTGTTCAGGGGTTTGGATCCAGTTTGAGCGAGGGACAGGGAGGGAATGGCTTAGCAGCTCTTCTGGAGATGGGGTCACTGCAGTTTAACTGCAGGAAACTCCATGTGCAGAGGCAGCTTCTTGATGTGAGTCTGTGAGGGCTTTGCTGAGATCTTGGGGAAAGCCACACTGAGGTAGTAGAGACTTCCCATCTGCCGAGCCCCAGGTATAGCAGGAATTGCTTCTCCTGCCTCTTTCTCTCCTGTTCTGTCCCTTCCAGACAGTTTCCAGCAGCTCTGCAGGTTGTTCAGGCTAAGGGCAAGGGCTCTCGTTTGCAAGCTCCTGATCTTTCCCTTGTGCTACCTCCCGTGCTTTCCTGCTGTTGGGGCAGTTGGAAATAAGCACCTTGTGTTGAAAAAGAGATGATCTGGAAAGGCAAATGCAGGACCTGAAGAAAGAAGAGGCTTGGGACAGTGCCTCATGCAGGAAACAAATCAGTGCTGCTGCAGAAACTACCTGAGCAAACAGCAGGAAGTCACAGGGAGAGGCCAAGGAGAAGCTGCTGCTAACCTGTGATCACCTCCGGAGGGGCAAGTTCCTCCTGCCATGAAAGATGCTGAGAAAAGAGCCCTTGGCCTTTCTCCCCATCCAGTGCTGATCCACCCTGTTTCCTGGAGATCCCCCTGCCCTGGGAGCACACAGAGTTGAGGGGCCGGAGCTCTCCATAGCAGGAGGCAGATTTCCATCTCCAAATTACATTCAATTAAGGAGCGCTAATGGGGCTGGATTTGGCCTGAGCACTAAGGGAGCGGGGTCAGTGCCAAACAATATCCTGTTGACATCACTCCAGAGGAGCAGTTCACCGCCCCAGAGGAGAAGGGGCCTTGCTGAGCTGCTCCTCAGCACAAAAACCTCCAAGAGGGTTGTGGCCTCTCCTCCTGCCTCTCCCAGCTCCATTATCCAGCCGTGAGGAGCATCCTTAAGGAAGGAGGTGGTGGGGAGCGAGGGGGGGAAGAGTGGCCATTTTCCCTCTGGCCAGTGATCGCCCATCCTCGTGGGGATGGGGCCAAGGGGGGGCCTGGGGTTTGGATAACCTGCCTCATTAGTGGCTGTATGACATCATTATCTCACATTAGCGACACTCTTCCAGAGGTAATTGGGAAGCCTCTGGAATGGCCCTGTGACCTTTAATTAATGCAATGGGGCCTTTTCCTTGTGCGATTCCTCACTCTGCCTCAAGCAGCTGCTTCTTGTTAAGATGCCAGAACAGGGGAGCCTTGGTCCCATGCCGGGATTTTCTAAGCCTCTATCCCCCGGGGGAGGAATAAAAAAGGTGCATGAACACTCAGCTGCTGCCTGACTTGTTTCAGCCTTGTTTCCAGCAGCCCCTCGCCTGCCCCTGGCTCCAGGCTGCTGCCTGGGCAATTACCCCTGGCTGCCCCACGTGGGGCTGGTTAGCTCAGCTGGGGCTCCTGCCCCTGCCCAGGGGGGCTCTGGGCCCATGGAAAGGTGGGGGTCTGGAGAGGGGGCTGTGTGGCACCAACAGAGAGATGCAGCCCTTTCATGTGCAAAGGGAAGAGGAAGAATTTAGGAAGACGTCCTTCCCTGTGAGGGTGGGCAGGCCCTGGCACAGGTTGCCCAGAGAAGCTGTGGCTGCCCCATCCCTGGGAGTGTCCAAGGCCAGGTTGAACGGGGCTTAGACCAACCTGGGCTAGTGGAAGGTGTCCCTGCCCATGGCAGGGGGGTTGGAATGAGATGATCTTTAAGCTCTCTTCCAACCTAAACCATTCCACGATTCTATGATTTGTCCCAGCTCAGGGTTTACACTTGCTGCTCTGCCCTGGCTGAGCACACACGCTGCCTTAGGCACTGCAATGGATAACCCACAATTGTTCTTGTGGTACGAGCTCTAATCCTAATTTTGTCTCATAAACCTCTGTAAAAACCTTCAACCCGAGGAGATAAGGACCACTGTTTGTGATGCTCCTGGCCAAGATTCTCTGTGGGCTTTTGTATTCAAATTGCAGAAACAAATTAAAGAAAGAGCTGTTCAGGCTGAGGCTTTTAATTCCCAGGTGACTGAAAGCAGTGGGTTTCAAAATCAGGTGAATGATGTAGTCAGGTCCTTGGGAGCCTTCAGCTTGCAGAGAGCTTGAGCTTTTTTGACAGTGGCATTTGGACTCCTCAGGCTTTGGGGATGAGCCTGCACAGTGCAATGCCCTTGGCACAGCTCACTCCTTCACAGCTGGCACAGTGTCACCATGTCCATGGGGGCTTGGAAAGCCTTTTCCCCGGGCAGAGGGGAGTGCAGCTCTCCGTAACAAACAAGCATTTGGAGAGGATTCCCATCTTACAGCCTCGGACTCCAGAGGGTTAATGCCATCAAGCTCTCCCAGGCTGATTTAATTCAAGCCAGACTGGAACACTCCTGGAGCGGGGACTCTGAGAGGGTGAGTGGAGAGCAGCGTGTGCGAGGAGCTACCGGTGTCTGTTGTGCTTGCAACCTGACCCTGCTCTGCTCTTTGAAGCTGCTGACAGTGGGTGGGCTGAGATCGTGCAGTGGCCGATGCGCTGGGAGTTAGAATAACACAGCAGCGATGCCCTGCTCCGCTGGGAATAGGATCTCTTTGGAAGGGGGTGGGCAGAGCAGGGGTGAGGAACTCGGGACCTCGAGGGCTGACAGGGTCCTGCAGATGTGGAACAGCTTGTGTTTGGGGCTGGGGTGGGAGGAGAGGCCCTTTCAACCCAAAACATAATTAATCAGAGACTTGGACAGAAAGCGGAGCTACTGTTGCCCTTTCCAGGCCCACAGCCAAAACAGGGAGGGGAAGCTTCCCCAAGATGACACTGTCAGGAAGCCTCAGGTCCTTCTCCCTTTCCATGTCTCATCCTGGACCCCGCTCTTGCTCCCAAGGGCCAGTGTCAGCCACCACTGCCTTCCCCTCCACTGCTCCATCCCAAAGCAGCTCCTCTCCCTCAGATCTTGTTGGGTGCACAAGAGGAAGGACACCAAAGAGGTGGCCCAGGACACCAGTTCATGCTCCAGGACACCATCTCAGCTGGGATCACCCAAAACACCTCATGTTTTCAGCCATGTGCAGAGGCAGAACAGACCTCACCCCAAAGCCCTTTGGCTGTTTGGTGATTGCAGAGATCGAGCTGCTGCTGGCTCAGAGATTTGGACACCCACACGTGGCAGCTGGTGACCTACCTGCGTGGATCACTGAACATCTAATGTTGCAGCACAAGGCACGACAGCCTTGCTGTAGAGACTCCCAACATGCTCAAGTCAGTGTCAGCAAAGACCCTGCTCTTCCTGCCTTATGGAACACAGATTTTCCCTTCCCCTAGAGACACCACACCAGCTGGAGGGGATGCTCAGGAGATGGCAGCTTCCCCTACACCCTCTCCCCTATAGCCTGCAATCCTGACTGCTCTAGTACCATCACAGCCCTAATGTCCTGGACACCTAAGACCCATTTTTAGGATTACCACAGACCTGCTTCATAGAATTTTAACCTCCACAGAGGAGGTTAAAAATCTAGGGAAACTGCTAACTTTGTGGCTGTAAGTGACATCTAGTGGAAATGGCAGGAAAAATTGAGTCCACAGGTAAGATACTGATCCTGTTTGGATTCAGTGGTGAAATGATTCCTGTGAGTTGGAACTTCAGTCCAGCAGCCTCTTTTCAGGACTTGTAAAAGAAAAAAAAATAGAATAGCTCTCTTTCCATGGGTATGGCTTGCACAGAGCTTGTCTCACATCAGTGAGCAACATGAAAGGTGAGGTGGCTGTGACATGACAGCTGCCACCTGGCCTTACAGATGCTGTCCCCAAGCCAGGAGCACTACAGCCACCCAGACCATGCACTGGTCTGGTGTCACTGTGCTGTTCTCCAGGTTAAAACAAGGTGCTGGAGTAACTTTGCCCTGATGAGTTTCATGGTGATTTAGGTCTTGCCTGACCTCTGGCAGTGACCAACTGCTGCCAAGGGAGTAGCTACAGTCACAGAGTCATAGAATCATGGAATGGTTTGTGTTGGAAGGAACCTTAAAGCTCATCCAGTTCCAGCTCCCTGCCATGGGCAGGGACACCTTCCACTAGCCCAGGTTGCTCCAAACTCCATCCAACCTGGCCTTGAACACTTTATGGGGATAGGGCAGCCACAGCTTCTCTGCTTAACTTCTCCACAGCCCCTGTGGCTGCAGCTCTTCCTGCCGGGTACTCTGGCTGGGCACAGCTCTGGGGCCAGGGACAGTGTCCCACAGCCCCTTGGCCATCCTGGCTGGCACAGAGAGGCACAGCTGGGCAGTTGCAGAACCTGTCCCCCAGGGATGGTGCATCAGGGTCATGGATACTGAGCCTCTCCGTGTGCCCCTGAGGCAACTGTCTGCCCTGTTTACCCTGCTTTCCTGGCCTTGGAGTTGGCAGGAATTGCCACCCCTGCCCCTGGCGCTGCCACCCCTGCCCCGGCTGAAGGGTCCAGCCAGCAGCATGGATTGTAGCCTGAAGCTGTTCTTGTGTAGAGCAAAGCCAAAGCTTGCAGAGAAATCTGAAACCCAGTGAGACTTGGATTAGCAACCCGAAACTCCGGCCAGGATACAAGCTTTTGGAAGAGCTTGGCAGGGTTTCAGGCAAGTGCGGGCTGAGTTTCAAGTGAGCAGAGGCTGACCTTTGCGTGAGCCCGCTGCTGGCGGCTCGGGAAGCATGGGCTTGAATTTTAAGAGAGCCTGGGGAGTAAGTTTCAGGCAAAAAAAAAAACAAAACAAACCCACCAAAATAGTTAAAGGGTTTAGGCAAAAACAATGCAGAGCTCTTATGGTTTGGGGGTGATAATTCCTGCTCACCTGCCCCCAAACCAGCAAAACCAGACTGGTGGTTACAGCTTTGTTGCACTTCGAGTTTCAATGCAGAGTTAACCCCTTCCTCAGCACGGAGGAGCTGTTCCTCCCAGGCTTTCCCTGGGGCAGACCCGAATTCCCTGTTTGCTCCCTCCCCATCCCAAGGGAGGGTGCAAGGCCAGAGCTGTACCTGAGCAGCTCAGCATTCCCCAATCCAAGGACTGAGCTATCCATGTGACAGTCTACCTCACAGGAACATATGGAAGAGAAGAAATGCATCTGATCGGGGGAGATCACAAGATGGAACAGGCTGGTGCTGTGAGGGCAGAGGACCAGAGTCCAGAGCCCAGCCCGAGATGGGCAGACAAGGCCACACACTATCAGTGACCGAGGCTGAAGGAGGATCCAGCCAAAACGGAAGAAGCCATGAGAAAATAACCACAAATAGAGCTGCCTGTCCCGGGCAGTGGGAAGCAGCAAGGGCCAGTGTTGTCTTGCTCCTGAAGCTGTGGATGTATTTCTTTTTCCATTATGTTTTTATTTTTTTTCCATTGCTTTTCCTACAAACTCATCTCTCTTCCTCCCCTAACACACAGCATGTGATGGGTGTAGATCAGGGCAGGGAGGACATCTTTGTAATCAAACCCACATTTCTCTGCACTGTCTGTGTTCTCTCACAGTGAATTCAGCCAAACCCCCATACTCGTGATGCTTTAGTGCTGGTTTTAAAAGCTGTGTGAAGGTAGAATTTTCCCAAATGGAGTTTCCTGGATAGGAAATTGGTTATCTTAGACTATTATTCTATATAGCTCTGAAATCTCCTTTCGCAGAAGTTGAAATCCCTTTACACTTGGAGTAACAGATGTGGAGGTTGAAGCCAGAGAAAGGGTCTTTAACTCACAGGAAGTGCCCTCCATGGCACTCCTGGTTTTCCTCCCTAGGCTCCCTCTCCATGCCCTTGATCCTGGCTCTTTCTCCCACGCTGTGTCCTATGCCATCAGGCAGAGAGGGGCCTCATCTGCTGCT
Source organism: Scytalopus superciliaris (assembly GCA_013400415.1). Taxonomy (NCBI): domain Eukaryota; kingdom Metazoa; phylum Chordata; class Aves; order Passeriformes; family Rhinocryptidae; genus Scytalopus; species Scytalopus superciliaris. The sequence continues at coordinate 198,613 of VXBX01003497.1, forward strand.
TTATTTCAGGCCCTTCTCTAATTACACGTTGACATTAGTTATTTATATAATGTCCTTAATACCACAGCGTCAGTCCTGGAGGTACTGGGAGGTGCTGGGAGGCGCTGGGAGGCTGTGCCCTCCTGGCTCTGCCCACGGCAGGTGCCCTCCACTGGATGGTGCTGGAGCAGCCCTGCAGCATCCCAGCATCTGGCATCGCCTCCTCTGGAGAGTTGGAGCCAGGTATCCCGGAGAGGCACCACGTGCCAGAAGGAAATCAGAGCTGGGCTGTCCGGGCTGCCACGGCTGGATGCCCTTGGCAGGCAGCGCTATGCCCCTCTGCCATCCCCGGGGCTCAGGGCAGGGTGTCATGCCCTTGAAGGCCACGCTGGGCTTTTACAGCCCTCCCAGAGGAAGGCAGGGAAGTGGCTGCAGATGTGCAATTTCCCCAAGGACAGTGTGTGGGCTTTACCCTGGACAGCCAAATAAATACTGGGATGTCTCCTGTGCTGGGAGTTGTTTGTGTCTCCGGGGTGGAACGTGTGGCGGGGTGTGTGCAGTTCCTGTTGGGCTTGGTGTGTGGCTGCCCCAGCGCTGGCTTGGCAGAGCGACATTGATAACGCAGCCCGCTGCTGGCTCCCAGTTCCGTCCCGCTGCCTCTGCCCCTTTCATGTTCTCTGCTGCGGTTTGCAAGGCTGAGTTTAAAGGTTTCTCTGACTAACCCTGGCTGCCGGGCTCAAAGGGAAGGAAGTCGGCTGCAGCCAAGAAAAGGAAGCCAGTTGGTTTCCCTTCTGCGTCTGCAGAGTTGTGCGAGGGGGAGAAGGGTGTAGCCAGATCAGAAATGAGATAGGATGGGAAGGCAGCAGACCTCTTTCCTTCCATATTTTCTCGGCTGGACACACTCCCTGCGTGCGTCAGCCTGGAGCAGGGAGAAGGGAAGCGTGTCCTGGTCAATATTTACCCGTGGGTTCCAGCTGCTGGTGGGCTGGACCCTCCTGGCTCGCTGCCGGGCTGTGCAGTGTGAGGCGGCAGCCACGATGGGGAGCTTCCATCCCACGGGATGGCAGGACAGGGCAGGAGACCCAGCCACCCTCCAGTCCATGAGGCTGGAGCCAGAGGCTCCCTGGAATGTGCAGTGTGCATCCCAGCCCTGCTGAGGACCCCCGAGGTGGGTGCAGAGCATGTGGGTCCCTCTTGGCATCTACAAGCCCCCCAAGGTGGATGCTAAACATGTAGGTCCTTTTCAACATCTACGGGACCCCCAAGGTGTGGGTCTCTCTCAGCACCCACAGCATCTACAGGACCCCCAAAGTGGATGCAGAGCACATGAGTATTTCTTGGCTCCCACAACATCTATGGGACCCTCAGGGTGGATGCAGAGAGCGTGGGTCCCTCTTGGCTCCTGTAGCATCTACAGGACCCCCAAAGTGGATGCAGAGCATGTGGATCCCTCTCAGCTCCCACAGCATCCACACCACTGGCCATCTCCAGCTGGGGGGCTGCAGCATCCTGGTGACAGGAGGAGTGGCTGGAGCCTCTGGGCAGTGCTGGCCCCCCCTCGGGGCACCAGGTCACAGAGCTGGGCTGGGCATCACACTCACAGACACTGTTCTGCAGCAGTTTCCTCAGGGCAGCTATTTCTGGCCCCTGGGACGGGGAGGGCATATGGTGGGAGGCAGCTCCGGGGCTCGTGGAAGCTGAGGGCTATTTCAGGCTCTGTTTGCTGACCTGCCAGGCCACCCTTGGCCAGTAACTCCCTCATGCCAGGCTCACCCAGAGCCTCCAGGCCAAGGCTCCCTCCAGCACGTGTTCCAGGTGTCCTGGTGGTGTGGGATGGCTGCCATGCACTGTGCAAAGCTTATCACAAGACCATGATGCTGGCTGTGATCTTCTGATGTAAATCTGCAGCAGGCTGGCAATAAGTGCCCTGGGAGTGCTCTCAACAGGTGAACCATGCCCTGAGGCGTGTTTTTGTCGCCCTAGAAATGATGACAGAGGCAGAAGGTGGGTGTGTGGGAAAAAGAAAAATCATTGCCGTGATAATCCAGGTGTCCCACTTCATCATGAGCCAAGAGGTGTGAGTTCCATGGCCTTTGCCCCGTCTCTGTTGGCCATCCCACAGAGCAATCCCGGGCTGAGGGCAGAAGGGAGCGGTGGGCATCAGGAGTGGTCGCAGGGACCCCAAACGTGGCTGTGGGACAGACTCACATTGGCTGGCACCCTGACATCTCCCCCACCAGCTTCTATATATGGGCCTGCCCTCTCTGAACCCATCGCACTCGGGTCTCAAGTGACACGCTGGGGAGGGAGGGGGTGTCTATTTTTAGCCCCTGAATGGATCTGTGCTGGAGCCGAGCTCTCTGCCCCCGTCAAGGGGACGCGGCATCATGTTGTACTGGGAGGATTTTCCTGCGTGGCTCTTTGAATGGCTCCATCCCCAGCTTAGCTTGGGGTACAGGTAGGGTTCAGCTTTGTGATCTCTCTGCTTCTCCTGCTGCTGGATCCCCACTGGTTTGGGCTCTGCTGCATCTCCCTCCCCAAAGCCACAGCTATGGAAGGGCTTGCTGGAATGTCCTATTTGGAGTGTGCTTCGTGCTCCCCTCATGCATGATGCCGTGGCAGCAGGAATGCTCAATAACTGAAATCCCACAGCTTTTAAAATGGGTTGTGGGCAAAGGGAGTAGAAAAGGGATATGTGAGGTTTGATGCTGCTGTGGAAAGAATCTCAAACCCTCTGTGCAGCTGTGGAGAGAATCCCAGATCCTCTGTGCTGCTGTGCTTGGGGAAGCAGAGGCAGAAGGGACCGGAGGGGGATAGCAGTGGTCTCTCTCACTGCTGGCTGAGTTATGGTCCAGCACAGCCATCCCCATCCTGCTGAGTCTACCAGGAGCTGGAATTTCCAGCTGGGTTTCAACTGGAAACGAGTGAGGATAAGCGTGGATGAGTAAATGCAGATGGCAGGGAAGGAACCTGTGGGGAAAGGATTAGGGACACACACCTTGCCTATGTCTGCCGACACTGGTGCCGCCTCTTCATGCCCTGACCTCTCCATCCCCCTTCCCTTTCCTTTCCTGCTGCAGGCATGGATAACTTCGAGTACAGCATCCAGCTGAATGACAGGGAATGGGCTGAGTTCTTCTCGGCTGCAGAGGAGTGCAACCTAGCGCCGGCCTCCCTGGCCACGGCCGAGGAGCAGTGCCTCAGTGACATTGAGCAAGGGGACGGCCACACCAGCACCGACGGGCTGGTCCCAGCCAGGGTGGGCAGTGAGCCAGAGCCTGGCACGGGGAGCTGTGCCCCACGTGGGGTGCCCAGCGACACCCCCCTGCGCTGGCAGGCCGGTGGGCACCTCTGCCTGCCGGAGCTCCTCTCGGGCAGCGAGGACGAAGCAGAGCTGGGCTCGGTGGGCAGGTTCCTGTGCGAGAGCGACAAGCTTGGCTGCCTGTCCCCCCCTGCCATGCCCAGCACACAGAGGAGGCAGCCCCCCCGTCCTCCTGCCAGCCCGGCTGGTGGCATAGCCCAGGGCACCCCAGGGCAGGACACAGCGGGTGAAGAAGCAGCACCGGCATCAGCACTGGAGAAAGGAGCAGCCGGAGGCAGCCAGGCCATGGAGCCCCCCAGCACTCCCGTCACCCCTGAGCAGAGAGGGGACACAGGAGGGGGACAGCCCCACGGCAGCACGGCGGTGGCACAGCCGGGGGCTCCGCTGCAGGGCAGTTCAGCAGCACCACCTGCCTCCCCAGAGGGCTCGGCCAGGAAAAGGCATCCCAGCGCTCCCCACTCGGAGCCCAGGCTGCAGGGACCCCCCTGCGACCCCCCGAGCCCCTCCCGGGGGGCTGCACGGGAGGAGGCAAGCGGGGAGAGAGCCAGCACCGAGCCGGGCTCCCCAGCTGGATCCCCCAGCGTTGTGAGGCCCAAAGTGCCAGCACAGCAGAAGAAGAGCCGCAAGCAACGCGGGGCCAGCGCTGCCGAGGGGGACAGGGAGCCCGGGGGGGCTGCGGCACCCGCCAAGGCACCGCCGGGCTCGCCCATGTCCCCTCGGAAGAGCAAAGGGAAGGAGAAGGCGGCCAAGGCAGCTTTGGTGAGGTTGGGGAGCGAGGAGGCGGCGGAGAGCAAGCGGCCGGTGCCCGGTGCTGGTGTGGAGGAGGGTGATCCAGCCGGGAGTGCTCCCCTGAAGCAGAAGGGGAAGGAGCCAGGGGTACAGTCCCCAGGGAAGACAAAGGCCACCAAGCAGGCAAAGGCAGGGCAGGCTGGTGGCCTGGGCGTACGTGACAGTGCGCCAGTGATCCCTGACAGCGGAGCCGTGGCTCCCTCAGGAGTGGCATGCCAGGAGATGCCAGGGAAGCCTCTCCAGCCCAAGAGCATGGCAGCTTTTGGAGGGGATGCTGCTGAGGGAGCCTGTGGGAATCCTGCGGCTGAGATTCCTGGGGTTCCTGTGGTTGAAATTCCTGGGGTCCCTGCAGCTGACATCCCCAGGAAACCTGCAGCTGAGATCCCAAGGAAGCCTGAAGCTGAGATGCCCATCATTCCTGCAGCTGAGATGCCCATGGTTCCTGCAGCTGAGATCCCAAGGAAGCCCTTAGAGATCCCCATGGTTCCTGCAATTGAAATCCCTTGGGAGCCTGCCCCTGAGATCCCTAGGAAACCTGCAGCTGGGATCCCCTGGGAGCCTGCCCCTGAGGTCCCTGGGAAGCCTGCAGCTGGGATCCCCAGGGTTCCTGCAGCTGGGATCCCCTGGGAGCCTGCCCTTGAGATCCCTAGGAAACCTGCAGCTGGGATCCCTTGGGAGCCTGCCCCTGAGATCCCTGGGAAGCCTGTAGCTGGGATCTCCAGGGTTCCTGCTGCTGAGATCCCTTGGGAGCCTGCCCCTGAGATGCCCAGGAAGCCGAGCCCCCCTTGCTTTGCAGATGGGGCTTCTGCAAGGCCAAACACCCTGGATGTGACTTGGCCTGAGATGTATGACTACTTGTTCTGTGATTCCCAAGAGGAAGAAGAAGAAATGGGGAGCTCAGTGGAGGGACGGAGATCACCCTTGCAAAGGGAAATATCCTGGCCTGAACTGTATGAGTATTTTTTCAATGAACCAGAAGGAAACAGGAAAAAAGTCAAGAGTAAAGACAGGAAAAGAAAGAAGTTCAGCAGCTCAGACCACGCTCGGCTGCAAAATGAGGATCCCAGCTCAGCGCCAGCCAAGGACACTGTGATTATTTCAGTCCCTGAGGTGTATGAACACATCTTTCCAGAGAGACCTAGGAACAGGATGGGCTGGAGAGGGATTTTCTCAGTCACTCCAGCCTCTGAGGTGAAGAAAGCTGTGGGGGCTTTGAAGTCCCTCCTGCAAAGGCAAATCCACGTTGTGAGAGGCCAAGCCCCAGCCTCCCAGGCTCTGGTGCCGAGAGGATCTGGAGAGAAGCTCGCCCTGGTCCCGCTGGGAAGAGGCCAGGTGTGGCCAGAGGGTGAGGACATGGCCCTTGCACTGAGAGGTAAAGCACATTATCCCCTGTAGGGATGTGTCCCGTGCTGTGTCCCACTGGCTCTCCCCTGGGATGCTCCCACTATCCCTGTGCCAAGTGAGTGCTGCTGGCCAGGTCCTGCAGGCTGGCTCCCAGCACTGCAGCAGGCGTGGACAGGGAATCTGGCACTCTAAAACACACTCTAATTTGAAAAACAGCCTCCAGAGACCTCAGAGGTCACCTGAACATTGACTGTTCCTGGAGGCAGGTAGGAGAAACAGGAATAAAGGGAGAGAAGTTTGACCCATGGGGACAGCCAGTGTATTTATCTTAAAGCTTATACGATGCTTAAAGCCACAGTGCCTCATAGTTAATATTAAACCCAAACAATGACTGAGTCATCCCAAAGGGCACCTCAAAATAGAGCTTCCAGTTGGTTTGCACAGAGAAAAGCCCCTCTGCCGTGGTCATAGATAATTAGTAAGTCAATTTTAATTAAAAGCTTGATCAAACAAACATAGGAACAAAAATAACCTACTCTTACAGCATGTCTGCAAGTTGTTCCATGCTGGAACTTCAGCAGGGGAAGGAAATGCAGAGCACTCAGGGATGTTTCTATCCCTGGACTTACCAGGAGGTGGGAGTGGGGTGGGATCAGTGAGATGCTTATCAGGGGCATAGATGTTGTCCTAGAGCAGTGTGTGCCTTGGGGCACTGTCCAACTGGAAGGGGACCTTGCCCAGACGGATCTGCCTGTGGCCCCAGGAATCACTTTCTTCCAAATTTACTCCCTGGATCCACTTCCAGCCACCACACTGTGCTGGGAAGATACACAGGGAGGTGAGGCAGGCAGAGGTCCTGGGGTGGCATTAACAAACACTTGCCTCAGGCTCTTAACAAAGAATAAAACTGAGAGGGGTGAAAAATGCACCCCTCACCTTAGGAATCATAAGTGAGTCCTAAACAGAGATGTTTGGCTTGACAAATGGTGAAAAAATGTCTTCTGGGAGGGAAAACGTGTGACAAAGATGTGACTGGGAGCACAAGGGACACATGTCCCAGAGGGACCAGAGCTGTGGCAGAGGAGGTGGCATAAAACCCCAAACCTCGTGCTCCTCTTCTGGCAGGGACAGCAGGGGATCCACGAGTGCTGACCCACAAAGACATGTGCCTCGTCTTCTGTGCCTTTGCGTCCTGGGCAGTGAAGACATCTGACCTGCAGGCTCCGGATGCCTGGAAGACCAGTACGTACCGTGCCCAGCCTGTGGGAGAGGGGTGGGAATGGCTTCGTGGAAGGCATGGCAGGGAGAAAGGCAGGGATGGTAATATACCTACTGNCCTGCCCTTGAGATCCCTAGGAAACCTGCAGCTGGGATCCCTTGGGAGCCTGCCCCTGAGATCCCTGGGAAGCCTGTAGCTGGGATCTCCAGGGTTCCTGCTGCTGAGATCCCTTGGGAGCCTGCCCCTGAGATGCCCAGGAAGCCGAGCCCCCCTTGCTTTGCAGATGGGGCTTCTGCAAGGCCAAACACCCTGGATGTGACTTGGCCTGAGATGTATGACTACTTGTTCTGTGATTCCCAAGAGGAAGAAGAAGAAATGGGGAGCTCAGTGGAGGGACGGAGATCACCCTTGCAAAGGGAAATATCCTGGCCTGAACTGTATGAGTATTTTTTCAATGAACCAGAAGGAAACAGGAAAAAAGTCAAGAGTAAAGACAGGAAAAGAAAGAAGTTCAGCAGCTCAGACCACGCTCGGCTGCAAAATGAGGATCCCAGCTCAGCGCCAGCCAAGGACACTGTGATTATTTCAGTCCCTGAGGTGTATGAACACATCTTTCCAGAGAGACCTAGGAACAGGATGGGCTGGAGAGGGATTTTCTCAGTCACTCCAGCCTCTGAGGTGAAGAAAGCTGTGGGGGCTTTGAAGTCCCTCCTGCAAAGGCAAATCCACGTTGTGAGAGGCCAAGCCCCAGCCTCCCAGGCTCTGGTGCCGAGAGGATCTGGAGAGAAGCTCGCCCTGGTCCCGCTGGGAAGAGGCCAGGTGTGGCCAGAGGGTGAGGACATGGCCCTTGCACTGAGAGGTAAAGCACATTATCCCCTGTAGGGATGTGTCCCGTGCTGTGTCCCACTGGCTCTCCCCTGGGATGCTCCCACTATCCCTGTGCCAAGTGAGTGCTGCTGGCCAGGTCCTGCAGGCTGGCTCCCAGCACTGCAGCAGGCGTGGACAGGGAATCTGGCACTCTAAAACACACTCTAATTTGAAAAACAGCCTCCAGAGACCTCAGAGGTCACCTGAACATTGACTGTTCCTGGAGGCAGGTAGGAGAAACAGGAATAAAGGGAGAGAAGTTTGACCCATGGGGACAGCCAGTGTATTTATCTTAAAGCTTATACGATGCTTAAAGCCACAGTGCCTCATAGTTAATATTAAACCCAAACAATGACTGAGTCATCCCAAAGGGCACCTCAAAATAGAGCTTCCAGTTGGTTTGCACAGAGAAAAGCCCCTCTGCCGTGGTCATAGATAATTAGTAAGTCAATTTTAATTAAAAGCTTGATCAAACAAACATAGGAACAAAAATAACCTACTCTTACAGCATGTCTGCAAGTTGTTCCATGCTGGAACTTCAGCAGGGGAAGGAAATGCAGAGCACTCAGGGATGTTTCTATCCCTGGACTTACCAGGAGGTGGGAGTGGGGTGGGATCAGTGAGATGCTTATCAGGGGCATAGATGTTGTCCTAGAGCAGTGTGTGCCTTGGGGCACTGTCCAACTGGAAGGGGACCTTGCCCAGACGGATCTGCCTGTGGCCCCAGGAATCACTTTCTTCCAAATTTACTCCCTGGATCCACTTCCAGCCACCACACTGTGCTGGGAAGATACACAGGGAGGTGAGGCAGGCAGAGGTCCTGGGGTGGCATTAACAAACACTTGCCTCAGGCTCTTAACAAAGAATAAAACTGAGAGGGGTGAAAAATGCACCCCTCACCTTAGGAATCATAAGTGAGTCCTAAACAGAGATGTTTGGCTTGACAAATGGTGAAAAAATGTCTTCTGGGAGGGAAAACGTGTGACAAAGATGTGACTGGGAGCACAAGGGACACATGTCCCAGAGGGACCAGAGCTGTGGCAGAGGAGGTGGCATAAAACCCCAAACCTCGTGCTCCTCTTCTGGCAGGGACAGCAGGGGATCCACGAGTGCTGACCCACAAAGACATGTGCCTCGTCTTCTGTGCCTTTGCGTCCTGGGCAGTGAAGACATCTGACCTGCAGGCTCCGGATGCCTGGAAGACCAGTACGTACCGTGCCCAGCCTGTGGGAGAGGGGTGGGAATGGCTTCGTGGAAGGCATGGCAGGGAGAAAGGCAGGGATGGTAATATACCTACTGCTGCCTGTGGGAAAAGGCAGTCATTTCCCTGCTTTTCCAAAGTATCCTTTAATACCTTCCCTCTCTTACAGAGTGGCAGCTCTGATTCCTCCTCATTTATGTTGTCCTTTCCCCACACGAAGTGGCTGCTGACAGGAGCTGAGCTGTAGGACGAGTCTGTCCCCAGCCTTGGCCCTGCTGCTGACAGGGACCAGGACCTGTTTTCAGGAAAAGAGAAGCTTCCTTAGGATCCATGCTGATTAGCAGCTGGATCAGGACCTGGGGTGTGCAGGTTTAGGCTCCCTCATCTCAGCTGGAACAAATGCATGTGCTTTTCTAATGCGCTATGAAGATATAATCTTCTTTCTAAATACAGCTTAGCTGAAGTATTATCCTGGTACACCGAGTCCTGCAAGTAAACGAAGCTCTGTCAGATCCCCTCCTGTCCAACCACAGCATTTGGATAGCTGGTGGGAAGAGGCGAAGCTCGGCAATCACAAATTTGCTGAGCAACCCCTGGATGAGCAGGGAATGGGACAGTGAGAGCAGCATTCCTCATTCCTGCCCTGGATGCAGCAGCTGAGTGCAGGGTCCAGCCCTGGAGAGCCCCTTCCATGGGCTGAGATCCTGGGAACAAGGCTTCCTGCTGCTTGTCCGGGGGAGGAATGTTCCCTGCTAAGGTCACACAGGAAGCTGACACCCTGGGCTCAGAATAGCTCATTAGCTAAGGCTGCCCAGTGCCATCATCACAAGGCCTGCTCCTCCTTGTCTTCTGAGTATTGGATGGTGGACGTGGTCTCAGGGAGGTGAGAAAAGCAGGATATGGGTCCTCGTGCCCTTGGGATCACATAACCCTGGTGAGGAGGGCAGATGGGAGGCAGTTCCACGTCCTGGATTAGCCATTCTCTTTAAGCATTTCAGGTTCAAGCTGAATTTCCCTGTTTATGTCCCTCTAACACATAAATCAAAATCTGAATTTAAACTGAGAACTCCAAAGGCATGGCTTGGATTCCCGGTTTGGCTTGGGAATTTAACCTCTCTTATAAACCAAGCTAAAAATATTGACTAGAAGTACAGAGAAGAGCTTCATTCTGTGTATAATCCCCATTGGTTATTTGCTGTATCTCTCTGTATTTTGGTTTGGGGGTTTGGGTATTTTCTGCTTTGTGTGGGACCAGAAAATCCACAGATAATCCACAAAATGGTATTTTTCTTGGCATCTTGCTGGTGCAAGCATAATTAGAAAATGAAGGGACTGTCCTGAAGCCCTGGTGAGATTTTCTACTGTGTCCTCCTCATCCATGATCAAATCTTCACCTGCACTGTGTATCCAACCACTGCATGTCTCTACTCCACACATGGAGCCTCTTTAGTGTTTCCCTTAAAAACAGCCATTTGTTGTGGAATGGTGGTGTGATCCATGTACCCAAACTATAGCACTGGCTGTGGGCAGCTGGGAATGCACTGGGAATAAATTCAGTGTGGTGGGGATGAAAAGCAGAGACAGGAGGGGACTGGGAAAGGGAGGGGAGTGACCCCTCTGTGTCCCACTGAGCAGGGTGAGCCAGGCATCTGGTGATCTACAAGTCTGGAAACAGACCTTGAGGTTTGGAAGAGGCACCCAGACTCACTGTGGAAATGTGTTGGGCTCTTTTCCAGTGTTCCTGGCAAGCTTTGGCACACTCTCTGCCATCCGCTACTTCCGGAGGCAGGTCAGAGAAGGACACCCCCGGACTTAGGCTCAGCTCACACCAGAGGTGCTTCCTGAGGACAGGTGGGCACGGTGGAGGCACAGACTGGGCACTTTGTTCTTGGACAGTGTGAGAAGCCTGGATCCCAGCACCAAGACTTCTCTGCACCCATCCCTACAGGGGACAGGAGTCACAGGAAGCAGGATCCTTCCGGTGACAGGAGTTTATGACACGGTAGGCAGTCGGTACCTGCACTGGAGAAAAGCGTGGGCTGGCTCTGGTCTTTCCTTGCACACCCCTGGGACACTCCCTAGGAGCAGGCAGTGTCTGTTCCAGGGCACTGCTTATCCCTCCTCCCTGCTGAAGTCACCTGGTGGCAAAGGAAGGCACTGACGTGGTGGAGGGAGGTGAGAGCAAAAGAAACCAGGAAAGTGCTTCATTCGTATGACAGAGCTGGGATGTCTGTGAAGGAAGAGTGGAGACAGCTTTGGGAAAAGCTGTCTGTCCAAACATGGGGCTTTGCTAAGCATGTGCTGGCTGGGCAGCAGCCAAAGGGGGATGGAGGGGCTGCTCTCTTGGCAAAGCCCAGGTCTCCCATGACTGGTTTGGCTCACTGCACGAGGACTCATCCTCTTGGATTTCACTCCAAGAAGTCCCAGTTCGGTGCAGCAGGTCAGGAGGCTGAGATCAGGTTTCTGTTACATGTGGCCACCACAGCCCTGCTGAGCCAGAGCCACAGATGTGCTGTCTGGCCCTGTGGGTCAGGAGTACCTGCTGCAAGGACACATCCCAATCCCATAGGGAGAGGATGGGCAGGGGTCACGCAGCCAGAGTCAGGGGAAGGAGCAGCCAGAAAGGGTCCTACAGGAGATGCACAGGATGAAAGGGGCAGCAGAGAAAGGGGCTGAGCTCAGGGAAGTCTCAGGGAAGAGCCCTGACAAGGACAGGAGCATGTTGGAGAGGAGGAAGAAGTACGTGCACGTTTGGCTGTGCTGATTACCACACAAAGGGTCTGGATATATGGCTTGTTCCCTCCTCTGCCTCCCATCCTAGAGGGATCAAGTTGGGTGGGGGAGATGTGGGGCGAGGGGGTGCGGTGGCTGAGTGTGTAACCTGTGGGGCTGGGGAGGGCTTGAGAGGGCCATGAATGGAAAGTGGGGTGAAAAATGTAAAGGAAGTGGTTCAGCTTCTCCCCTGTCCCCAGTGCCTTCCTCATCACTCAAGGGCATTATCCATGAGGGTTTTTCTTCACTCCCAAGTCTGGTAACAGCACGAATATGAGATTAAGCACTCAGGGCCAGATCCACAAAGGTACTAAGGGAAATCAGCCCAGAATACCAGTGTGGATCTGCCTGTGAGCTTTGTAGGAACGGTGTGGTGATGTTTGTCTCATGAAACCAGAGAGGAGAGGTTTAGCTCTTTCCTTGTAATGCAGAGTGCCATGCAATTTTAATGTGTGTAGGGATGGACTGGAGACCATGTATTATTGCTGATAAGAGAGCACACTGTGCAATTGTACAGTGAGATATGTAACTGTAAGTAGTGGGAGAGATGTACAGGCTCTATATGGACTATAGCAGCTGTATATCCAGTAAGAGGAGTTTTATGGAGGAGAAGAGATAAAATATGCTGGAAGCTTCTAATAAAGTTCTATCTCATTTACTACTTTTGTGTACATTCCTCTGTCTGCATTGTTGGTGTGGGAAACTGTTGAATGAGTACCGAGTTTTAAAGATTGAGAAATCAATCCATTATGTGTCTGTTGATACAAAATTGTAGGAGTTGATGGGCTGGTTTTTGGAGCCCTGGAGGACAGAGCATGCAGGGAGATGGGCTGTGTCTTCTCTTCCTTGGCTCAGTCCCCGTGCCTGTCCCTCTGAGACACATCTTGGCTGTCACATGTCACTAACAGCCTCATCCAGAGAGCCCTCCTGCCTCAGAAGCTCTCAGCTTCTCTCCAAACAGCTCCTCAGGGCCCTCTGAACAGATCAGTGAGCACAAGTCAATGCCCAGCAGCAGCTCCTGCATTCGGTCCATCGACCCTCATCACCTCCCTGCTCCCTGATCCCCCTGTCCAGCCTGGGCTGCATCCAGGAACATCTGGCCCTGCATCCTCAGCAATGCCCAGCAGAGCCGCTCCCTGCACCAAGCAGGAGCACAGGGGAGGCTGAAACATTCCATATGCTCGGGGTTGCTGTTTATCCAGCCATAATCCATTAAGCTCTCCCCGCGTTGCCCGTGGCAGGTGGGAACAGCAGCCTGAGCATGGAGGGTGGGAGACAGGGAACAGCTGGAGGCACCAGGCAATTCCTTCCTGCTGGGCTTTCCTGGGACACTGTCACGGGGAGCTGAGCACTGCACAGAAGGGCAGAGGAGGGCAGCAGACAGGTTTACTGAAGGGAAGGGGTCTCTGGCACTGCCAGCTCAGGATCCTGACAGGTCTCAGGGGCTCTGGCTCTTCCTGACAGTTCTCACACAGAGTGAGGTCCCCAGGGTAGCGACAGAGCTAAACCCTGAGCAGCCACTGCTCCCTGCTTGCTTGGCTTGAGTTTTTCAGATTTTGTGTTTTCTAGCCCTGTCACAGAGAACTCAAGGAAAGAATGTTTTCCCATCCCTGTGCAGGTGCAGGTCCAGCTCATTTCCCTCCTGGCCTTGTACAGTGCTGCCAGGTGCAAGGCTGGCAGATAATAAAGGGTTGTGTTAGAAATCACTGAATTTAATGCTGGGCTAAGTGGTTTGTGTCTGTCTCAGTGACTGCAAAGTTGGCTTGAAGATCTCACTGGAACTGGGGGGGTTTCTGGCCAGAAACCATAATGTTGAAGACATTTTTGATGCCATTAGCTGCTCCAGGAGGGGTGTGAATGGGACAGAGCTCTGTGCTGGGATGTGGAGAGTCTGCCTGTTCCCATGTCAGCTGGATCTTTCCTAAGTGATGCCCTGGCTTTGAGAACCTCCTGTTCCCAGTGCCCCAGTCCAGAGATGAGCCATGCACAGCCAAACATAGCCCCTGGGGTGGGAAAAATAACTGCTGGCTGTCCTTGACCTGCTCAGGCATGTTGTTGCGCATATATATATATGTAAAAGAAAAGGGGTATATCCCACTCTCTCAGTGCCTCTATCCTAGTGCTCAGGAACTCATGCTGTTTCTTCCCAGGAGAGCTGAGCAGTCCTGTTGTGCTGCAGGTAACATGAGGTACCTGTCACCCTTTGCCTGTCTGTGATAATTGGTGTCTGATCCTTTACAGCTTGGACTGGGAGATGTCAATATGATCTGGCACCTCTCCCTGCTAGAAGTTACCAGAGATGCCAGGTGATCCAGCAGGTTACAGGTGCATTTCACACTCCTTTTGATCTGTACTGGAAGCAGTGGGTGAGATAAATATTTCAGGAGATGGATGTTTTTCAGCTGACTGCAGAAGTGAAAGGAATTATTGAAAGATCTTGTTGGTACCAGGAGATGAGCTCCGGGAGCGTGTGCTGTGCTCAGTCGAGCAGCAGTGTCCCTCAAGGAAACCAGCCTGGGCTTGCCTGCAATTTTAATGCTTGGTTTGTTCCCCGACCTTTTAAGCTCTCTCCTCTCCCTCCACGGCGAGGTCACCGTGCCTGTGTCTCACCCTGCAGGGAGCAGCCGGGACCTCACCATCCTTTTAGCAACAGCACAATCGGTAGCAGCGACCTCTCGGTGCATCCTCGCTGCTCTCCCTGCTCCGGAGAGGGCTGGAGGTGGGACCTGAGCCATCCCACCCCGCCGCTCTGCCTTGCACGTAGCTCCCTCATCTGACACCTTCTCTTGCCAGGCAGATGAAAAAGTCAGGCAGGTGCATCCCCAAGGACTGACTCCGTGTTTCCTCTGGCCTGGATCTGCCGTGTGCCACAGTCCCGCTGGAGGCAGGATGCCTCTCCCCCTCTTCCCAGCCACAGCAGCTCCTTCACTCTTATTTTTTTTGCTTCATCTCTCTGTCATAAAACCGGAGAGAAGCTTCCCGCTGATGTCCCTGTGGCTGTTTCTGAGCTGTGACTGGCTCCTCCCTGGAGCTGAGAGAGATTTGGAGGGGTCTTGGTGCTGTGCCAGAGCCGGGGGGTGCAGGCAGAGCAGGGGGAACAGTGACCCCCCTCTTATCTGGGGCTGGCAGAAACACCACTTGCTCCAGTCGGTTGGCCAGCCCTGAGAGCCTGACATATTTTGGTGGATTCTCCCACCCACAGGGCAGTGAGGGAGTTGCTGATCACAGACCAGAGCGGATCCTGCACATCCTCACGGTGCTCCTAAGCGGGATCAGGGAGCAGGTTTGCCCAGCGGGTCCTTCCCAAACCTCAGCCGTGGTTTCAGGCAGCCGACAGGAAGAGACACGTTCATACAAACTGCTCCCAGAGGAATTCCCAAACCTCAAGCGTCTTTGTAAAGGCAATTAAAAAATGGGCAATGGGCTCACTTGCTACACCTTGTGCTCACTTGCAGGGTTTTTTCCTCCCAGTTCCCAAAGCCAGAAGAGCAGGTTACAAGCTCCAGTTTTTTAATTTTTTAAAAACATCTCTTTGCTGTTTATTCTCTGAGGGGAAAAAAGGGTTGAAATTGTGGCTTGGAATTAAGAAAACAGAGAGAAATCCAGCAGCCCATGGTATGTCAATAACTGCTCTGCCTTTCCAGCTATGTCAAAAAAGAGGGATGGACACCTGATTCAGGACTTTTAACACTTGGAGGGAGTGAGGGGGTGGAGAGATCATTTGTCAGTGAGTGAATTGTTGGCAGGCAGTGTCATCTCATGCCTTTCATCTGCCTCTGTGAATAAAGACACAGCTATGCTGTGACCAAGCTGAGAGTGGGACAGGCACAGCCCTGCTGGCAGCTCCAGAGCACTGCACCTGCCTTTTGTGGATGGCCTGGTCCCCACCACATTTCTGCTGCAGCCAGGACGAAGGATGAATACATTTTTCAGGCAGTAAGAGGTGTTTTGTGTGCTTACAGGTACTAGTTTGCATTTCAGTTCAACCTGCACAGACACATCTAGTGCTGCTCTAAGTAAACCCTCTGATTTTAAATCCTGAGTCTGCTGAGAAAGGTGTGGGAGGAAAAGCAGGAGAATGGGGGGTTTCAGTCACAAATACCCTGTTCCCACCTGCTGTGGATCCACCTGGATCAGCATCTGGATGGGAAATCATCAGGGAAAAACCAATGGCCAGCAAAACCAGTGAAAACAGGCTCTGCAGAGGGACTTGGGTTTGGTCTTGACCAATCTGATGCTTATGGGGGCTGCTTTGGAAAGATTTTAGGGCTTGCACACACACACATTAATTGGTCTGCATTAATTATAGCAGCCTAGAAAAGCTGTACAACCCTCCAAAGTCAGGACAGGTAGAGGGGAGAAAGGCAGGAGCTCAGGCTCAGTGTCTAAGGCCAGGTTGGATGGGGTTTGGAGCAACCTGGGCTAGTGGAAGGTGTCCCTGCCCATGGCAGGGGGTGGAACGAGGTGGACTTAAAGGTCTCTTCCAACCTAAACCATTCAGTTATTCTATGAATCTGTGACTGATTTTCCAGAGCATCTTACCAGGACATGGAGCTGAAACAAAGTCCGATGAGCTTTGGCACTAAAACCTCCAGCCAGGTCTTGTTGCCTGACAAACACTGGGGAGACTTTGCTCAAGGATTAGGTGTTTAAGGTGCCTGATCCGAACCAGAGACAGTCAGTCCTCTGGAATCCTCCTGGACACAGAGCCCCAAAGGCCTCAGGGGAGAAAGGGCTTTGGGAAGAACAGCAACGATGGGGAGAAAATCACCTGCATTAAACCAGGTGGTGGCAAAGAAAGAGAGAAGGAAATTATTCCAGGGAAATGTGTATTGCAATTGTCCAGTCTCACAGAAATCCATGAGAGAACTTTAATATCAACAGGAAGGGGATCCTCCCTTTTGATACATTGCAGATATTGCTGTTGAAACTCAATAAAAAAGATTATCATGACCATGTTCAAAGTCAACGTGTTAATAGGAGCTCAAAAGCACAAAGACCTCCCAGCATTTATGTGCTTTTGATGTTCCCTAGCACAGTTTTGTTCTGAATAAATAGATAATTTTGTGGTTATTGGATACAAATCTTCCCAAAACAGCAAACCTGAAAACAAAACAAGAACAGCTACAAGACCCAAACTGACACACTCATGAATGTGCAG
This sequence comes from Scytalopus superciliaris, assembly GCA_013400415.1. Classification (NCBI taxonomy): domain Eukaryota; kingdom Metazoa; phylum Chordata; class Aves; order Passeriformes; family Rhinocryptidae; genus Scytalopus; species Scytalopus superciliaris. The sequence goes on from VXBX01003497.1 coordinate 215,267, forward strand.
ACAGCTGCCCATTCTACAGTACTGAACTTCATCCACAGCTAGAAAATTAAATAGGTCTTTAACTCAGCCACATTTACACGTTAAATACACAGAATCCACTCAAACTTTACATGTAAACTTTGTTGGATACGTGGAAAAAAATTAAAATACAATGTAATATGTTGATATTCAAGTACAAAGAGCTCCCTGATTGTTTCGCACCAGTGAAAGAACAAAAATAGAGGTTTTGTTACTATGTTTGGTTTGCAGCCTCTTTAGGGAACAAAGGTTAAGAATTTGGAGCCTCAGGTAAACACATTTGGATTTGCTGCTGACCTTCTATGTGCTAAAGGATCTGGCCTAAGAGGCTGGAAAATCATAGCTCTGAGACTCTGTCCCCTGTTGTTTGTGCCCTGGTCCTGCCGTGGCTCTGGAGGGGCGAAGAGGGAGCTGTCAGCCCACCCTGCTCTCACCACTGCAGGGTTATGGCTGTGCTGGAGTTTGGCTTGGGGTGAATTTGCTTCCCTCCCTGCCTAGACAGTCCCAGGCAGCACTTGGTGTGAGCCCAGGCATGTGCACAGGGGTGGGAGGAAAGAGGCATTCCCTAAGAGGAATGCCTAGAGCATCCTTTCCAAGACCTTGGTGAACACAAGTCACTTGGCAGCACATTTCTAGATTCCAGCTGACAAGGTGCCAGGCTCGCCATGGTTCAGGACACCACCATGGTTTGGAGCCAGCACTGGCAGGAAGGAATTTTTCTGCATACACTGGAAAGAAAGTCTCATTCTGCTCAGATCTGGTGGGTTTTTTTCTCCATCTCTTGTCTAATAACTCTGATCTTGCAGGAAGACAATCCTATGAGCACAGCTATTACTACCAACCTTGTATACGAAGATGGGGCATGTTTCATGTGTCTTTGCAGAGCTCAGAGCTCAGTGGAGGAAGGTTTGGCTTAACATCCGTCCTCAGGGATCGGGGGATCCTCAGAGGGGCCAGCCTGAGGGCTCTGGGGAAAAAGAATCAAACTAACCCAGCCACCAACCAACCCTTTTCTTTGGACTCTGAGTGACTGCTCTCTCTGAACACCCAGTCCCTTTTATCTGAGGGAACCTCACCCTTTTTGTTCATCCTTTAATTTTCAGGGGGCAATGCTGTTCCCGAGCCAGGGTTCCCTGAGCACTCTGCTTGGCATGGCACACACGCTGCTCTTTCGTGTCCACAAGAGCTGTTGCTGCTGTGCTTTGCCTCCATCCCCAGATTTAGGGGAGAATTTTAAACCCTGGGCCTGCCAGGACAAGGGAAGCAGCCTTTAGCAGGGCAGGGCTCTTCCCTTTGCTTTGTGTGCCCTGGGCTCCTCACCCTGGAGGGAAGCCCAGCGAGGAAAGAGCCCGGGGGCCTTTCAGTTCCCGGCCGTGGAGACCATCCCTTAGACCTGGTAAATCTGCTGGACAGGAGATGGGGAGGTGTGTGGGGTGCCTGGCTCCTTCTCCTCAGCCTCCCACAGGTTGTCATAGCTGAAGTCACTGTGGAAGCTCTGGAGCTCGGCATAGTCATGGAAGGCTGCAGAGTCTCGGCAGCTGGAATCTGGCAGGTCGTACGCGCCGACGTTCCCGTCTGCAGGAGGACAGACCAGAGGGATCAGAGAGCTCAGCAGCAGCCCCTTGCTCACCTTCTCCTTTGCCAGCACAAGGTAAGAAGGAAGGTGAGGAAAATCACAGCCCAGATGCAACTAGATGAGGGCAAAGTGTGCCACGGAACAAGCCCCAAGCCCCCATCTGTGACAGGTGAGCTGTGAGACAGCGGAGAGCAAGACCTGTCTCCACCAGACAGACACAGGCACAAGATCCCAGGATTGGTCCCTCCCAGGGAAGCAGGAGGGATAAAGGGCATCAGCCCTGCTTTGGATGATGCTGATGAAGACAGACATCGGTGAGGCAGGGAGGGTTCAGCACCCCAGCAACCCCCCAAGAATCTCACCTGGTGGGTGCAGTGAAGGGCCCAGATGTTCCTCTCGCAGAGAAGAGATCTGGAAAGAAAAATACACAGTGATGAGGATGATGCAGCACTGCAGTCCTGGGATACTGCACACCAGGGAATCTGCCCTCCGTGGCTCCACACTCCCTGCTCCCCAGGATGATCCCTGTCACAGAGCAAAGAGCCCTGCAGTGAGACTCCAGTCCAGCTGCACCCCATGTGTGCCCCTGCAGCCAGGGTGGGGCTCCAGGACTGCATTCACAGACTCACCTCTTCAAGGTAAGCAGCTTCAGCAGGTGCCCGCAGCTGGAGCCGGCGTGAGGTGCCAGGGGTGCTGTAAGTGGGAGCCGTGGGCACCTCTCTGCAGTGACCACTGGGCACGGGCTGGCAGCTCCATTTCTCCAGAGAAAGGTGCTGGGGTACAGGGATTGCTGGGCATCCGTTCGCCTGTGCTGGGCCCATCTGTCTGTGGCACTGCAGGAACTAGAGCAAAGCACATTCCAGATTGGATACCTGCTGTGGAGAGCTGGGAAACACTGACCTGCTGCTTCCCACCTGCTAAACCAGCCCTGCTGTGAACACGCTTAGCAAACCAAGGTTTTCTGCCCTCCTCAGAAATTCTGCTATACCCCAGCCCTGAAGGCTTTGGGTGGGAAAGGGAGAGTGGCCACAGGTCTCTCAAAATGACCCACAGACAGGGTGGAAGTTGGGCAGGTGTGGAGGCAGTAGTATGAAACCTACTGGCAACCCAGGGGATGCAGAAGGACAGGGAACAGTCAGGAAAGACCCTCTGAGGAAAGGGGGGTCATCACCAGCATGGGGAATGCCAGCCACAGACTTAGAAATGGCCTTTTCCTGAGAGATGTGTGAAACTAGAAATGTAGCCTTTAACAGGCACTCAGTTATCACATCTGGAATTTTTTTGGGTGGATAAAGTGGTCTCTGTGGCTGACTCATCTCTAGTTTCTGTGGACTGGAGCACATCTCAGTGTCTGCCTTTGTTTTGTGGTTTCTGACTCTTCCTGGGATTATTCTTGTGACACTGGCATCCAGTGATAAGACAGGGGAAACCTGTTCCCCTCTGACTCTGCCCTGGCTTGAAAAAACTGGGAACTATGCTGTGCTCTGCCCCACCCCGAAATGCAGGTCTGGAGTTTCCACATCCCGCTCAGGCTCAGGCGGACGGCAGGAAAAGAAATGGCCCCAGGCACAATTTCTGGAGCCAAAAGCCTGTGTGCTGAGTCAGGGCCAGCTGTAACCAGTAGCAAGAGCAGGTCCTGCTTCCAGGAGGCCAGAGCCTGCCCCACTGGGAGCACTGGGAGCTGGGTGTGTGGGGATGAGTCTACAAGCAGGGCATGGTTGGCTTCTCCAGGGAGCTGGAAGCTGTTGAGGGCTGACTTTGCCACCGAGCTCCATCTGCTGAGCTACAAGGCAGAATGGAAACAGGAACCTGGCACGCTGGTCTCTGCTTGCAGTTCATCCCCAGGGAGGGACTGGAGTGAGGAATCTCCCTGTCCCAAACGCTGCTCATCCATGTGGGATGATGGGACTGACTCCTGACTGTGTTGTCTGTGCTAACAAGGGGAATTCCTTGATGAACACTCATTGAGAGGAGGGAAATGTGGCATCACACACTGAACCATTGATGGACACATGCTGGAAAACCCTCGGAAGGAGAGGCTGTGTCCTGTGAGGCAATAACACTCCTACTCACAGAGCACTGGCAGTCGTGTTGCCTCAGGAATTAGTGCCCAGCATCCCAGGGCTCTGAGAGACATTGCTCCACTTGCCATGTTTAACCTCATTTCCAATGGAAATGGATTTCACACCTGCCCAAGAGCCCCTGCCAGGACACCTATCCCTGCCAGTGGCACTGCAAGGAAAAGGTGTCCTTCCTTCCCAGGGAGAAGGATCCATCCCCCCCATCCCCATCCCCTTACACTGCTGAGGTCCAGGTGTGACGGGGGAGCTGTGGGGTGGTGCTGTGAGCCGTGTGCCAGGTACGGCTCCTGGTACTCTGGGGACGGGAGTTCAGCGCTGGGGTTTTCGGGAATGAGGCTGCAGATGCTCCTCTCCGAGTCCTGGCTGGGCAGCTGCTGGTTGCACGGCCCGCATTTGCCCTTGGATTTCCTGGCGCTGCCTCCTCTCCGCAGGTCCTGTGTGGGCAGCCCTGTGCTCGGCCAGTTGGCTTGTGCCAGGCACTGAAAGGAGAAGGCAGACCCTGGAATGGGCTCTCCTCAGGGCACCCCGGGAACGTGGCATTGCCCTGCACTCAGGGATCAGAATGGTCCTGCACTGGGTCCCTGCCCCACACACCCCTAACAACCTGGACACCCAAATGGTGCCCAGGGTCAGAGCAGAATCCTGCCTAGCCCGTCACCTCCACCCACCTGCAACCTTTATTTTGGGATTTCCTGGCCTTTGAAACCCCCCCCACCCCGTTTGCCCTTTTGCAATCTCTCCAACAGTCCTCATGCAGAGTGAAGGACCGGGATGAACTCCCCGACAGTCTTTTCCCTTATCAGCAAAGGCTGAGACAGGACAAATACAGGCTCCAGGCGTGGATTTGCTCCAGCACACAGCAAACACCGACCACACCAACCCGCTCTGCTCAAAGGCAGGTCCATCCCCGCATGCACCCCGGGCTTTGGGGGGGCTCACTTACGTGGAGAGGCTGGGAATAGCCAGGGGAGAGGGGATCCTCAAGCAGCCGGCCCTCAGGCATCAGCACGAAGGACTGTGCATCGGGCAGGGAGCCGCTGGTCTGGGACAGGTGGGTCAGGGTGGCCACTCTGCCCCCCGACGCCCAGGAGTTTGTGCGGCCGTCAGAGGTGAGGGACCCTCTCCCGCTGCTGGTGAACTGGATGGGGAGAAGAGCATCCTGTAGGAAGAACCCTGTGCATGGCCCCAGGCACATCCCTCCCCAGCCCAAGCATTGCCAGCCCAGTCCAGCCCTTGGTGCCCCTGGGGTCAGGGCTGTGTCCCCACGGCCAGCAGTTGCCCAGTGGCTGTGCCCGGTGTGTGGGATGTGCTGTCTCTAGGGCTGAGCAGGTGGATGGGTCCAGCTGGGGTAATCAGGGTGAACAAGGGAGGTTCACTGCAGGAAAAGGGTGCTCAGGCCCCCTGTCCCATCTTGGATACAAAGCTGGATCTCTCCTTCCTTGCAGGAATCACAGAATATCCTGAGTTGGAAGGGACCCACAAGGAACATCGAGTCCAACACCCTTTTAGTGCCCCTGTGCCAATGCCTCGCTGCACAACTCTGCCACAGTCTGTGTCCAGGCCTCTGCTTTTGAAGGAATTCTATACAATATTTACCTATATGATATGACACGGGGCTTCAAATAACTCAGCGACTTGCTGAGAGCCTTCAGGCAGGGCACCCGAAGGCAAAGTCTGCTGTGTCACGGGAGTGCTCGCACGTGGCCCGAGACAGGACAGCCACCCGTTCCCATGTGTCTGTTACCTGGCTGGGGTGTGGCGGCTTCGATCCTGAGAAACTCTCGGATCCGGAGAGGGAGGAGTCGGCGTTTCGAAACTGGGCTGTTTTGAGGCAGTAGAGCCACTCCTGGTAATCCTCGTAACTGCGGCAGGTCACCCGGATCGAATTGATCAGCCGCCCTGGGAAAACATCACCCACTGCTCTCACTGGGCTGGCCTGGACTGACTCCCTGTTGCTGCCTTGAGAAGCCCGTGGGAACCCTCTTGCTCCATCCCTCCCCACATTCTCCCGGGATCTGGAGTTGCCTGTGTGGGGATGACGGGAATGCTCTGCCTTTGGTGCTGGCAATGCACAGGCTGGATGTAGGATGGGGCGGTGCCAGCCTGGGTGTAAATGAGGAGGGGCACACCGTGCCCCCCTGGTGCTGTCTCCCCCAGCCTCCTCCACCAGCACAGCCGGGGCACGGGAGGTCCCAGATTTCCAGGCAGTGGCTCCCCCAGGAGCAGACACAGCTGAGAAGGTGCCAGAGCAGCTCAGAGAAACCAGCCTGACCCCCGAGAGCCCCATGGCTGCTGCCAGCACAGCCCTTGGCGTGGGACACCCACCTTCAATTAAAAAGGAGGTTTTCTCATTCTCTTCAAAAAGCACCTGGATGGCATTGAGTGGCAGCTCACCCTGTTGGAGAGAGAAGCAGGCTTAGGACCACAAAGCTGAGCAGAGCTCCCAGTCCATGCCATAGGGCACATGGGCACAGTGGGAAGGACAAAACCGCTGCCCCTGCCCACTCTGGGGCTGGAGGCTGTGCAGGCACCGGGGCAGCAAAATTCCACTTCCACAGGGGTTTTCCCACCAGGGGTGCCAAGAGGCTTCAGGTGCCTCATGCACAGTTTTTCTGGGAGCACAAGGAGGGAAGTGAGGCTGGCAGGAGCCTGGCTGCAATTCCTGTGGTGTGGGAGAAGGGGCAGCTTGGCCCTGCTGGCAGTTCCCTTGTGAGGATGGGGAATCTCAGACCCTCAATCCCCTAGGCCAGGTCTGTAGGAGACAAGAGGTACCCAAACTGCTGCTAAAGTGGGTGAGGATTTGGGGGCCTCTCTGTTCTCACAGGTGTGGGGCACAGGTTTGTGGGAGAGCTCTGTCTCCAGCAGATTGTCCCAGCCTGGTTCCTCCCTGCTTCCAGCTCTCTCCCACCACCAGCCTCACTGCAGGAATGAAGCCTCTGGAGCCAGTGTGACTGCAGGAGACAACCTGTAAGCTTTGTTCTTACACAGTCCCTCCTGAGATCTGAGCTTGGAAAAACAGTCCTTCCCTTCAGGTTCTGTTTTAACAGCTGAAATTTCTGTCTTCTCTGGAAAATTTTGCAGATATGGACCTGAATGAGGTTTTAGTTGCTAACTTGGGACTTCCAGCCTTGCAAAGAGGAATGCCCACAATCCATTCCCTGCAAAGCCTTACAAAGACAGGGCTGAGCCCTGCAAATGCCAGCTGCTGAAACGTGAGCTCTTGTGTTACAAGGCACAGTTGTGGACTGCCACTCCTGAGAGGGAGCAGGCTCTGCCCCGGGCAGGCACCCCCTAGTCTGTTCCTGTCAGCTGGGAGCTGAGGCAGCCTGTCCCTGGAAAATCTGGAGTTAGAAGACTCCACGTGCTATTGGCCCTCAGTGCAATTACACCTTTGCATGCACATCTGCCACTGTCCCCTCTGCCATCACCCCGTGTCCCCTGGCCATCCAATGTCTGCCCCAGGCACCCTAACTCTGCCTGTGGGCACACAGCACTGGCAGGGGCAGCTGGGGGCAGCAGCCCTGGATGCAGGTCCTGAACAGGGTGGCAAACACAGGGGCTGGGTAGTGCTGAGGGAGAAAAGGTTCCCAGCTCATGCCACTCTCCTCCATGCCCAGGAGTGGAGGAAATGCACAAAAAGCAGGAACAAAGCCCTGTCGTTTTGCTGAAGGCTCTCCTAAGGTGCAATCCATCAGGATTCATTTGCCTAAGCTCAGGGGCTGCAAAACAAGGTGTCTAGCAGAAACTCCTCCTCACGCCCTCACTTCCAAGCTGTGCCAGCTGGAAAGGCTCTGGGAATGCGGCCGACGTGACAACTTTGCCATAAGGGAATTGTGGAGCACACGGGGTGTCCGTGGTTTGTGTGGCAGCTGCCTCTGCAGTAGCCTGTGGGCACACAGAGGCTCTGTGGCATTCATCCTGCCCCAGCAGTGATTTATGGGCTCAGCACTTCAGGAAGGCTGACCTTGGGAGGGAAAGCTCATGCACTGCTCCCTGACTCCTTTCCTGCTGGAGTCTGACATTTCAGCTGACGCAGGTTCTGCACGGCTGCTGCTCCTCAGCCCTCCAGCACATCCCAGCAAGCCTCCTGCCACCAAGGATGACTGCACAGGCTTCCCCAGGTGCCTGCTGCTCCATCCTCCCTCAGACAACAGCTCTCTGTCTGTGGGGATGCTGAAACACCCTCTGGGCAGAGTCCCACCTCAGGAAGCGCAGCAGCATCCCACAAACAACACAAAGAGAGCCCTCCAGCCCTCCCTGGGCATGGTGTGAACCTGCCCCTCGAGCAGCTCCCCCCTTGCTGGTTTGCACCTCGCCCAGGGCCTTTTCCCACCAGCAGTGAGCCAGAGCCTGTGGATTTGGGTGAGCCCCATCCTGGCAGGTTCAGCCCCTGCCCTCCCCTTCCCTGTCCCACACACACACACTTGGCAGCAGCAGCTCCTGTGGTTTGTATGAAGCTCAAGAACAAAAGAGCCAGGCTATTCCCTCACACACAAATTGTAGGGCTCAGCATCTGCTTGCAGGGAAGGGAAGTTAATTTGCAGAAGCCCTGGGAGAAGGCTCCTGTGCCCGGACATGCCTGTGGAAAATCAGGTTCCCAGTGCAGTGTCACAGGCTGGTGAATCACCTCCTGCCTGCACCCAGCTGAGCAGAGCCTCGGGACCAGAGTTCCTGCACCGTGGGAAGAGGGAACATTGCATGGACAGGGGCAGACAAAGCTGGTTTAAGGTTTCAAAAGAGATGAGCTAATCAGAGAGCCCAGCCCAGGGCCCCCTTACATGGTGCCCGATTCCCAGGAGCTGCAAACAACATGTTCCCGAAAACAAGCTCTGTCTGAGGTGTGTCACACAAGCCATCAGCTGCTGGAAAACACCCTCCACTGTTGTGCTGGGGATGAGGAGAGCTGTGACTGGTCATGCCTCTCCTCACACCCCTTCCCACTGAGGCACAGCCCTCTCACCTCCAGAGATGCCTGCACAGGTCTCCCAATGGGTATTAAATTCCCCCTTGAATTAAAAGCATCCTGCACAGCTGCACGATGTGGAACCACAAGAAGGACCTCACTGAGTTCACGCTGAATTTCACAAGCCCTCTGTCCCTGCAGGGTTCCCCTGTCACTGGCTGCTCTCAGTGGCTATGAGGGATGCTGCTCCTGGGGAGGAGCAGCCCAGCTCTGCCCCACCGTGTGCCGGTGCTGCCACACACGGGTTCACACACAGTTCACTGCTCTTTTTGGCACATTTGTTCCAGCACGGGGAAAACAGGACCAGAAAGCACAAGGCTGCTAATTAGCCATCACAATGACGTCCAGGATCACAGAATCACAGGATTGTTAAGGTTAGAGAAGCCTCCCAGGGTCATCAAGCCCAGCCATTAACCCAGCACTGCCGTGCCCACCACTAAACCGTGTCACCAAGTGCCCTGATGGATGTTGGCAGTCGATTTTAAGGGCCACTCAGACTGCACAGTGCCACTGCCTGTCTGTGCTGAGGCTCCCACCACCGCTCCCACATGGCACATTACACTAGAGAAGCTGGTCTCACATCCCCTGGGACACTCAGGCCCCCACATCCTTGTTGTCCCTTTCGTTGCCACAGCCAGACATTGCTCAGGGCTCTGCTCCATGGAGGGAAAGAGCAGCAAACACTACACAGGCAGCAGTCTCTCCTCCCTGCCTGTGCCCTTCTCCATGAGCATCAGATGTGCTGCCTGGATGCTCCCTGCTTCCAAGTGGTCCCATGGCACAGAGCCTGGGAAGCAAAGCCCCCTCAGGGGCTCTATCTGGGGCTGTTCCAGCTCCTGTCTCGAGCAGGCGAGCCAGGCTCTGTGCCAGCACCACCACACTGAAACATGCCAGGCTCCCTCCTCCCAGAGACTCGGATTCCTTGGCAGCCAGCTCCTTCCCCCCTGGGCTTCTGTAGGAGGGCAAGGTGTTTCTCATGGGAAGATAACTTGCAACATCCCTCTGCCTGCTCACCTGCCAGCTGGCACGGGAGCAGCGTGGAGGGAAAGCCCTTGCCAACATGAGGAGCACAAGGGAACGCAGGTGGAGGGGAGCAACAAGCCAAAGAAGAGCTGAAATAGCTGCTGTGGATGGGTGAGAGAGCAGGAAGATGCTCCACAATGAACTTACCTTAAAGCAGAGGCCGTTCCGCTCTTCAGACACAATCACCAGTGTGGAGCGGTAAAGCACCAACAGCCGGTCATGCTGCTCCTTGGAAAGCAGAGAGGGAGAGGGATGTGAACAGGCTGTGAAAAGCCAGGCAGGGATCGGTCTGGAGGGCCCTTTGCTTTGTCTCTCTGACAGCAGCCTGGGGCAAGGGCTCTGCAAAGGGCCAAGCTGCTTCCCCGCACTGGGAGATTTCTTTGGAAACAGCCAAGCTGCTTCCCTGCATTGGGAGGTTTCTCTGGAAAGAGCTGAGCTGCTTCCCTGCACTGGGATATTCCTGCCAGCTCCATCTGTCAGCCCTGTGCTTGTGCATGTGCTTGTGTGCCTGTGGCGTCCCCAAGCACCACTGCTGGCCCACAGGACCTTTTCTCCTTTACCTGTGGGTAAGATGACCCTTGGGCTTAGTGGCATCAGGCAGGCAGGAGCCTGCACTAGTCCCTGCATCCATCCCCTTTCCTGAGCTGTGACGGCAGGAGGTTGCTCCCCAGGGATGGATGTGTCCTACCTGGAATGGTAGATGCTGGAGCTTCACTTTGGAGACACAGAGGACACTGCCCAGGGATTCCCGCTGGGTCCCTCTCCATTCCTGGACAGGCATGTTCTGCACGGACCACTGCAGCTCCTCCTTGCCCATGGAGCTTCGCTTCCAGCCGTTCTGGGGACAGCAGCAAACTGAGCAGCACGTAGGTATGTTCCCCCCTGAGTTTAAGCAGTGCAAGGCCCATCTCAGGGCATTTTTAAAGTGTGACAGAGGCAGGAAAGAATAAATAAATCTGTGCAGAAGCCAACTTTCCAGCTGGGACTGAATAATCATTCTTGGTACCGAGCATCACCTGTAAATTGCCTTTCAAAGGGAACTATCTGTTTGACAAGTGGGAGATGGAGACAGGGAGGGAATTAAAACACCCTGCAGACATTGGGAGAGAAAGAATCTTGAATCTAGTCCTGTTTTCTAGGTTTCAGTCTCCTCCTCCAGATGTTTTGTAATCTCTGGGTAATTGCACAAGCACCAAATGGGTGAGAGTTTCTCTGAGCCAGACCCAAACCCCTGACCCTTCACAAGTTGTGGTGGTGGCACCCATGGGTGGCAGGTCTTCCTTTCAGCACAACCCCCCTGCCCATGGCTATCAAACACCTCTTGGAAACCTTTCTTTTTGCACCCTTCCGTTCCAGGAAACCACACCAAAGGCAAGCTCCAAAATGAAACCACCCCGGCTTCCCAGCTCTGAGCCCCCAGCACAGGACAGGGCTGTGAGACACTCACCTGAGAGAGCAGGGGCAAGCCAAGGCTTCCTCCATTCAGCTGGATCTGCTTCTCCAGGTGATAAATCCACTGCTTCAGTTCTGACTCAGTAGGGCAGAACACGATAAGGGGATTGAGCAGAGGACCTGGTCATGTGAGACACGGGGTGAGCTGGGCAGATACAGGCACAGATTGCAGCATCCATAAACAATCAGCAGTGTTACACTCTGCACATCACACCATGGGCTGGTGATGGGACCACTGCTCTGTTGACATTGTGTTCCAGTCCTTCCTGCCGTTTTTTGGGCATGTTTCCTCACACCAGGCTGCTGGGACTGCTCCAGCACCTTCTCAGACACACCAAGCTCTGACTACCAGATACTTTCTAACCCAAAACCAGGCCAAGAACAAAAATGAAAGGCAGCACAAAAGTCAAGCTTGAACTCAACAGCCAGATTTCAGGTTTCAAACCCCCCAGCAGGTAGTGCAAAGCATCTGTGTGGGCAGTGGGTATCCCAACGTGCTGATAATGCAACAGAAAGTTTCACGCTATGTCTTAGTTTCACTTTGGCACTCACTACTTTGGTAGTTTTCTCACACGGTTTATTTATTGATTCACCAAATATAATCTGTGCCAGACAAGCTGAAACTGACATCAGACATACTCTTGAAGGGAGGAACAGCCCCGTATCTTGTTGTTTTTAATGTTTCCAGGCCTCCTTCGTTTACAAGCACGAGCAAAACAGTCTCACACACCCTCTGCTACTCACTACAGACATGACCTGGTGATGGTAATAACCATTTCTGACAGGATGCAGAATGTATGCCATGATTAATAATTTACCAGTGATCTCATGTTAAACTCTGCCTCGTGCAGGCTCAGTAGGATCTGGCTCTGCGGGACTTGGAAGTACTCAGATAAACCCGTGTACCAAATAAACATGGTACTTTACCCTTCTTTACTACCCTAATTTCTGCACTATTTATAAACAACGGTTAATTTACACTTTGAAACACTTTTGCCTTTCAGGAAATGCACTAATAAACAAAGCAGAGGTGGGGAAGCTGGAGCAGAGACTCCCTGAGTGACTCCAAATTACTCCATTACAGTCATTTGGTGTCAAGGATTTTCTGGGCATCCAAGTGTCTGTGGCCCATCGTGGCTCTGGAGTTCTGTCTCCTCTTTCTTACCGTGGCTTTCCTGTCTTTGCAATGAACATGCAGTGATTCCCTGGTTTGCAGAGAAGCCAAGAGGGTGTTAGTGCTCTCCAGGTATGGAGAGCTCTGGATAATTCCCTGGGCATCCAGAGCCTTACACAAACAGCAGGAATTGTGCTGGTAGGGCATGACCCTGAGCCTGGCACTGCTGGCTTTGCCGCCTCCCCTAAAGCCAGCCTTCCAGACGTCCCCTGAGGGCTGCTCCCTTTGCCACATCTAAGCAGGGCCCCAAAGGCAGAGAAAATGAGGGAAGCCGCTCGTGGCCAAGGCTGAGGCCTGGGACACACCTGAGGCTGCTGCGGGAGCTGCCAGGAGGCTTCGAGCAGAGTCTCAGTGGCTGCTGCCAATGCAGCCCCTGCCAATCCAGCTCCTGCCATTGCCCTCGGCCCCAGGGGCACATCCATGGCAGGGCCATGACCCAGCCGTGCTGAGCAACCTGTGCCAGCCTCGTGCTCTTTCCTTCTGCCTTCTCCTTCCTCCTTCCTTGTGAACGCTGGAAGCAAGAAACTTCCTTCCCAGAGCAGGAGCAGTTTATTCCCATGAAAATCTCTCTGATTGGAGACACTAAAAGGCTGCAATACCTGCAGGGGTAACTCAAGGTGCTCAGTAACTCCTTCAGCATCACAGGCTGGGCAAGGGATGGACCATAAAGCCCAGGTGACAGTCACACACCATCCCCGTGCCCATGCACCCTAAACGCTGCCAGGCTTCCTCCTCTGCTCCATCTCCAGACTCCCAGTGATCCTGCAACAACTTCCAATGAACTGAACTACCCCTGGCAGTGCAGTTTTGGGGAACTATTGATGCCACAGGATTTCACAAGAGAATGGATGCGTGTCTGTTGTGTCTCAGAGTCATGAGATGGAAAGATTTCCACCCTGACCCCGTGTGGGGACATGGGAAGGCTCCTATTCCCTCCATGCCTTGATTCCTGCCCCTCTAGCAGGAAAATAAAGCTGTTCCACTGATCTCCCAGCAATCCTAAATATCCTCCCTGGTTTCTTCATGTCACTGCTTCCCAATACACACAGCACTCTGTCTGAAAGGTTTGGCCTTGTTCTTCCCCCAAGCAGGACAGGAACCCACAAAGCTTGAGGCAGTTTTCCACCCAGCCACACTTCTGCATGTTTTCATACAAGCAGAACAAGTCCCACCACCCCAGAGCAGATGCCCCTGACAGGTTATGCCTGGGAGAAGTTTTCCTTCGTTTTACAGACTCACAGAAGGGTTGGAGAGCCCTGCCTGGTACAGTGCAACACAATCACAACTCAGCAGCCCTTCAAATTAGAGGGTCATTTGTACCAGCTCCTTTTTATCATTCGTGTAATGTTTTGTCCTGTAACAGAGGACACCAGAGTACATAGTGGGTCTAGGACAAATGAGCTTTATTGGCTCTCTATCATTACTGAGTTATTTAATTACTCCTGAGAACTTCATGCTTTAACTATACTCTTGGGGGCTTGCAACTCTAATTCAGCAATGACTGAGCCCAAAGAAGCCTCTATCCATGCTGCAGACAGGTTGTCATCCCAGGAAATCTTTTATAAAGCAAGACCACTCAGAGGAAAGTTTAAAAAGCTTGTGGAGGCTGGTGAGGGAAGAGTTGCTGAAGTTGTATCAGGTCCTGACAGCACCAGGCTGGTGTTACTGTAAAGGTTACTCATGTCTGGGCACTGAACTGTGCCCTACAGTGCCCTGCCTGCTTGGAGTCACTCCCTGTCCTTGGGGTTTGTATGGACATCTGGGAGAAGGAGTTTTATTCCAGTTTTTCTCTCAAATAAGTGGCAGAGGTGGGAACTGTCCCCACGTGTCCTCAGTCCTAACCAGCTGGAACACAGGACCATCCTTCCTCTGCCCTCCCTATCCAAGCCTTCCCTGGGCATCACTGCCCAGCTGTTTTATAGAAAGGTGTAAATTCTGGGAGGAAGGAAGAGCCTCAGCTTCCTACAGCCTCTCTGCACAATGTAATTGTTCCCTGGGACTGGACCAGGGTGGGACAGAGAGCAGAGCCAGCCTGATTGCCACCCCCTCTGTGCGAAGCAAACAGCGAGGACCCACCTGAAATGCGGAAGGCGTGGCCCTGCTGCCCAGGGCCCTTCCCAGCCTCAATCTCACACACAGTCAGCTCCTTCAGAGGCAGCAGGCCCTGCAGAAGGACAACACTCTGTTATTCTGGGGGCAGCATTTGGGATTTGGATGCAGCACATCCCCCCCCAGAGGAAGCAGGTTCAGCAGCTGCCTGGGCTCCGTGGGACCAGCACTGCAGCAATCCTCTGCCACGCGGGCAGGAACTCCTTTGTGCTCCAAAGAGTTCAGTTTCAAGAGAAACCTCAGCAAAACAGTGATGGGTAAACACCAGAAAACCAGAAGATGGAATTGACCGTAAAGGAAAATCAAGCTGTCTGGTGCCTAGACTCTGGATCTTCAGATTCCCACCATAACAAAGCACAGGAACAGGTGACAAGTTTGTCCACCCTGTTTTGGGCTTTCTAGACAAGTTCCATAAAAGATGCTGAAAATGGGGAAAATGCCCTCTTCTCCCAGGATCTTGGCATCCATGGGAAGGGACATCTCTTAGAGGAGGCCCGTGGAGCCCCAGGAGCAGAGCCCCCTGGCCCAATCCCACCTGCCCAGTGCCCCCTGCTTGGCCATAGCACCCAAGTGCCCTGGCATGTCCAGGTGATGCCCTACCTGGTAGGTGAGTCCATTGGAGCCCACAGACTGGAAGTACAGGTAGGACTGGAACAGCTCCAAGAAGCAGTCATTGACCTCCTGCACAAGAGACACGTTTTGGGGGTTATCTCAGGACACCTTCTCTCTGCCAACTTCCCTCTCATCTCAGGCTGATTCATGCACAGGAAAGTTTGTCCAAGGGCCACCATCACATCCCTGCTGGTGGATCTGCTGCTAGCCCAGCAGTGGAGCAGGGAAGCACATCCCAGGTGCCCGTTGGAGCAGGTGCCCAAGCTCATAGCTGTGCACCCCATGCCAGCACATCCCGGGGCCAAGAAAGCTTCCATGAGTCACATTTCCAAGAATTATACTTTCTTTCCCAGTCCTGCAGGGTCATGCCATAGCTGGGTAGAGAAACACCCACAAACAGGTGCCTCAGTTTTACCTGGCAGTGCTGGAACTTAAACTTGACCTTGGAGTAATAGATCATTTTTCCCAGATTCCTGACAACCATTTTCTTCCGTCCCTTCTTGAACAGGCTGGGGAACCTCTGGTCGAAGTTTTCTTTTTGGTTTTCCTGGTTCTGAATAATCTGTTCCAAAGATACAGGGAAAACAAATCAGAGGAATTGGGAGGTGATGCCTGGAAGAGACATTCCCAGAAGGGATTCCTCAGAAAGGTGCCCTGGGCAGGTGCCCAGGATGGGCTGTTTGTTGCTGGGTCTCCATGCCAGCGTGGAGCTGGGGTTCAGTTACTGCTGGGAGGAGATACTGACCTAAAGGAGAGGTTTCGGGGTTGGGAAAGAGGGGGAGCAGAGGCACATTCTACTTTTAGGGTATCCTAACTGCACAGACAAGCCTCTTACCATCCTAATCAAATCCACTGGAACAAAGACTGATTGAGGCTGAGCAAACACAGTGTGTGCTTTCCACTGGGGTTAGTGGAAAGTTTTTCTTTGTTCCAGTTCCACCTGGATTCCTCAGCTCTCCCATCTGTTTAGGTCCTTGCTCAGAACCCTCAGACTCTCTAGGTGGAGTCTGTTGTTTCGGGTGCCAGACGATTCTGAGGCAGAGCCCCATAGCCATAAAAGCAGTTGCAAGGCTTGGAGTTGTGGAGCTGCTCAGTGTCACTGCAAAAAGCCTAGAAAAGCTATGGGAAGCCAGAAAGCATTGCAGGAGAGACAGGACTGAGGAGAGGAGACAGCACTCAGGGATGGGGGCTTCCCTGATTCCCTGTTTGTGCAGGAATTCTTCCTTCTGTGCAGTAGCACAACCCACACCCCCATGGCATGGCACGCTCAGAGCCCAGGGCTGCTGTCACACTGCCTGCATACTGCCTGAATCCCAGGGGTGGAAAGCTCTTCCTGCAGTTTTTCTGGGAATAAGTCTTGTATTTCTGGGGGCTGGTTGATTTCCTCAGGGAGCAGGGAAGGGCTGTATCCCAGCCACTGCTTCCCTCCTGCTCTACACCCCACTTGCATATGAGTCTTAAATACCAGCTTTGTCAAACACATCACAGACTCCAGGTATTGATTCCCAAGCAAAAGGGAAGGGTGGATGTGACAGGGGAAGGTTTGTAGCATTTTCATGTGGCTGCCCAGGGCTCAAAAGGAGCATTTCCAGGGACGAGCAGGGCGAGGGCTGCCGGGGCTCAGCGGGATCAGTGACAGCCCATCACCCCGTGCCCGGCGTGTGCCCGCTCCAGCTCCCCGTGCCAAGCAGACAGCTGCGTGTGCCCGTGATGGATGAGGAACCAGCAGAGCTCACCAGCTCGGTCTCACTGGGGCCTCTGTGACTCACCCCTCCGGCATGAGGTTCACCCCTCTCCCAGCCCTCCCAGCCACCCCAGGCACAGCGGGGCTGGTGAACCAGTAACGGGAGCCTAAAGCTGTCGGGGCCCTTTCACCCGCAAAGCTCCTTCCAGGGCCCCACTGAATTTAGGTTGCTCTTTTTAGGACACAACTTAACCCTTTCCCTGCTCGGAGCCTCCCTCCAGCTTCCCCACCAGAACCCAGGGAATCCTTTGGCTGCCCATTAAAGTTCTCGCTGAGGCAGCTCAGCGTAGGAAAAGATGAGATTTGTGCCACGAGCTGCTGTCAGAGCAAAGAGCAGCTCATCAGCTGGGCAGCAATAACAAAACACCGCTGGGATAAGGGCAGCCACCAGAAACAGGGAGTGGGGAGAGGACAGGTAATGAAATTATGGAACCAGAGATAAGGAGCTGTGTCTACCAGCTGCGTGGGCAATACTACTGCCTGGAACGTGACAGCCAAGCGTCCCAGGAATAAATAAGGCACCAAGAAGCGAAAGCAACCTGGGGGCTGGGAACGCTGCAGCGGTGCTGGCAAAGAGCTCAGCCAACCTGCCAGCTTCCAGAGGGATCCTCCTGCCATCAGGAGGGAGAGGGAGAGTTTCAACAGCCACTGTTCATGTGGCAAGAAACAAAATAAGTGGAATACTCCCTCTCCCAAACAAGGAGCCATTGACCCCATCTTGTGAGGGTTTGCAGTGAGGCTGAGAAGACTGATGGATTTGGTGGCTAAACTTGGCAGCAGCTCCAAGACCACGGGCAAAACGGGATCACATCCCTGAAATCTACTGCTGCCCTCCCAGCTGCAGGCTCCCATGACACATGCATCCCCCAGAAACAGGGGGATGCCTCAGTGTGCAGCCAAAATGAAACGGATTTATCCTTCCTCTGGAATCCTCTCCAGCCAGCTGCTCACTGCCCTGGCTGGGCTGTGCTGGGGGCCAGCACCCTCCTCCCCCAGCCCCATCCTGACCGGCCCCATTCCCGTTAGCTCAGCTGGCTTCCAGGCAGTGCAGATCCTTGGAAATCTGGTTTCTCCCAGGCTCTGGTGAGGCAGCGGGTCTCTGGCAGTGCAAGTGCCCTGACATGTTCTCTTCCCCCCCAGTCTCGGATGCCTCATCCTACAGGTAGAGCAAGTTACTAATTAACCTGCCTCAGCCCCTGCAGACCCCAGTGACTCCCAGCTGAATCACCAGCCCAGGCAGCAGGAAGAGCTCAGCTTTGCAAGGCTGGTGCCCCGGGGCTCCGAAAGCTGCTGTTTAATGATAAAAGAAGCAAATGAGAAGTGCAGCTCTTTGGCACATCCTCCCCCACTCGCTGTTGCTGAGGCTCCACAGGAGCCATGACTGGGAAGTGTGGGAAACAGGGCAGAGGCTGGTGGGAGCAAAAGGCACTGGCTGTGTGTGCCAGCTCCAGAGGGGGCTGGTTATCAGGGATGTCACCTGCCCCAGTCCCAAACTGCCTGTCATGGCCAGAGGTTTGGTGATCCCATCTCCTCCAAGATTGCATCGGAGTCCTGTGCTTATGGCTCCACTCTAACCTGGCCTCATAGCACCTGGTTCTCCTCAAAATACAGGAGTGGGAAAGGGTCTAAGCCAAGGTTTCTCCAGGCCACACAAGAAGCTTGTGGCTGAACAGGGAGTTTGCATCCCAGCTGCCCCAGGCAAGGGTAACATCTGAACAACTTCTCCACCCTCCTTCCTTCCCTGGAGAGATCCCACGCTCACTTGTGTTCCCCAATGAATAAGCTCTCCATGACCTTTCTTGTGTCCTCTTGCAGGATTCCTTTTCCAGGACCCACTAACATGACAGCTCATCCTGTTTCCCCAGGATCCATATGGGACCTGGTCTCTGCTGCCTGACCCTGCTGGATGCCACAGGGAGCCATGCCTTCCCTGGAATTACCTCTGCCTCGCACTGAGTCCCTGCCTCAGTTCCTCTTCCCCACATTCTCACAGCCTATTTGCCATACACTGAGAGAGGTGCCTGCCCAGCACAACCCAAACAATCCCCAAACCCCTCCCAAAGGGAAGGACAAAACACAGCGGGGCTCATCATTTCACCTCTGCTTTGCCTGAGTGGTGCTGGGAAATGGGCCATATGGCCACAAGGCTGATATGTGCCTGAGACAGACCTGCCCTTCCTGATTACCTTCCCAGGGCTCAGTGCTGCTCTGTCTCATTCCGGCGTGGGAATGAATCATCCCACCTTTGAATGCTCACTCTAATTTTCCCCTTCCTTCACAGGCGACCCAGAAACAAAAGAACCGAGAGCAAAGGGGGTGAGGTATCTCTGCTGGGCTCCATCCCTTCCTGGGCTCCATCTCCTTGAGAGAGACCTGCTGCTGCCCCCAGATCCAGGCCCATCATCCCTCTCAAGTGCTGTCCTCGGCATGAGTGGGAATAAACTCTTGGAGCAGTGGGGAGGGGGTTTGGATGTGTTTGTACTTGCCTTTGCTGGAATATACTGCAGGATTTTGTCAGTGGTCGTATCACTCTCCTGCCCTCCTTCTATGCCAAAAAAGCTGGGCAGTTTTTTCTTGCCATTTTGTCTATAGAGGGGAGGAAAAAAAACCCAAAACACACATGGAAACACAGATCCAGGCTGATGCACAGTGAATTCTGCCCAGAAATAAGTAAGCCAGAAAACCAAGCAAGTAATTTGTCACGGGCTTTCTAATCATCCCAGCCCAGCAAAGGGCTGATAAACAGCCTGGGAGAATTGAAATGGGGGTTGTGCTGCACTTGTTGCTGTTTTTTGCTTTTTTACAGGTCTTTGCAGAACCAAATGATCAGTTTGGCTCATCTGTGTCTCCAAATCAGCAGAGGGACCAGATGTTCCACTGCAAAACATGAAGACCAAATCCAGCCCTGACAATTATTCCAAAACCCCTGCAGTGGAGATGCATATGCACAGATACACCAACAGATATTCACAAAGAGGTTTTATTTCTGCCTTTGTGGTTTTCCTCCCTCTTCCCTTACACTCCCAGCCAGGGCCCCAGCTCTCCTTGCATGCCCACAATTAACACGCCGTTACTGGTGCTGTTAAGAAGCAACTGGGACTGCTTTGCTGGGACTTCCCAGCAGTTGCTCTCTCAGATTGCCGCATCTCTCTCAGCAGAAACCAGGCTTATCTCCACGGGGAGCCGCGAGCGTGGGAAGCTGCGAGTCAGCAGGGACAGGAGGAGCTCTGGGGCTTGGCTGCTCCACCGCAGGTGGGATGTCAGCCCTCCAGGGTCCAAATTCCTCAAGTGATCCCCCCTCTTTTCCCCCACAGTAGCTCCAGAGACTCCTACAGGTTTGCTCCTGATTTATTGCAGCACAGGAGACCCATGGGACAGTTTGCTGTCTCTTCTTGGTTAGAAACCCCCCAGCCTGCAGAGTTTAGGGGGTCTGTCTCACAGCCCAGCACATACCTGACACAGGCAGGGCTGGCAGGAATCACAAGGAATCACCCTGGTTCCCTACAGAGCTCTTTTCCAGCCTGGAGGGCTCGGGATGGGGAGGGATCTGCTCTGTGCGTGTGTAGGTATTGGCTGACTGCGCTGATGGGAGCACAGGCAGTGGAAAAGCAGGGAAGCCTGCTGTGCATTCCCTGGAAAGCTCTATTTTGGGACAGCCACCCATGGCTGTGGTACCTGAGCGCTGCCCTGGCCAGCCCAGCACCCAAATCCCCAGATATTTTCTCTTGTTTCTCCTTTAGGTTTACAAGCACAGCTCAAATCATATGTCAGAGTGCTGGGCTTGAGGGTTTCCTCTCTAAGGGACACGAGTGTGAAAGTTATTTTTTCACAACAAGCACCACAGTTCTGGGCATTGTGAATAGAGAAAATCACAAGTGAAAACAGGGGGTATCAGGTGTTCTGCACCTCGTCCCACCTGTCCCGCCGAGGGGAGTTTAATTATGAAAAAAATTAAATAAATGGTGTTTCTCCTGGAGGCTGGTGTTTTTCCAGGGGGCTGGGATTCCCTGCCGGCACAGAATTCCATCCCAGGCACTTGGGGCGAGCTGATCCCGCCTGGCACTGCCGAGCAGCCCGTGAAACCACCCACAGCCCGAGCGTGAAATATGAAATAATTGCCAGATTCCCAAAGCGGGGCTGAGCTGCCAGCCCGGATCCACACGGCGCATCCCACGGGACAGAGCCCGGATCCAGCCCCACTGGAAACCCACCCCAAAGTGAAAAACAAGGGTACTCACTCTTTCTTGAGAGAAGGCTTCCTTCGGAAGGAGTTCCTGAAGCCCCCAGGTGTCTGCGGGACACAGGCGATGTTGCCCATGCTGGGAAGCGCCCGGAGCCGTGGGGAGACGGAGTCTGTGTGTGGGATCGTGTCACGCCGCCGCTCCTTCCCTTCCCTTCCCTTCGCTTCCCTTCCCGTGACTCGAGTGGGTGTGGGCTGAGCAGGGCTCAGCTCCCGGCCCAGGGTTCCCACTCCTGCTCCCGCCCCGCTCGCTGGGAGGGGCGAGCCAGGTACATGTTCCCTGCGACGGGGAATTAGCCATGGAATTATAAACCAGCGCATGGACATTCCTTCCCGGCCAAGAGCACCACGCTCGGAGCCGCCAAGAAATCCACCCGCAGCGTTTTCCCACGGGGAATCCGATCGCAGCTCAGCCCGGACGGGGGAAAATAAGATAATATTGGTGGTTATGGTTTAAGCATTAACAAGAATCTTTAGGGTTGTTGCTTAAGGGTTCAAAAGGCTGTGCTCGGAACGGTCGTTCATTAAAAAGGACCAGAGGTATAAAAATAGATAAGCATTGTGAAAATACAGCAAATAAACGGGGGGGATTCCAGTTGAAACCTGGGAATTATGCAAAATTGATAAAGGAAGCAAAGAGCAAAAGGAGGTGCACGACCAGCAAAACATTTACAGAAGAAATGCTTTGAAAGGAGGCAAAACTAAAGATTTATGGTATCATTCCCTTATGGTGTGGAAATATAAATAATAACAATTAGTAGTTAATGACAAAACAAAAGGTAAATATTTCTGTGCAATCGATTGAAAAAAACAGGCAGTTACAGCCATAGGAAATGACAAGCCCCTTTTCATTTCTTGGTCAGGCAGCTGTTACAGAGTAAACACAAAACTTAGATGCTCTGGGATCAGAAAATGCAGAGAATTCATGTCAAAGAGCTTTAAAGACCCGAACACAAAGGTCGTGGGTGGCTGTTGCAGTAGGTCTTGCAGGACCACAGAATTTGCAAAGAAATTGCATCAGTTAACAGAGATACCAGTGTTTCCGTGGGTAAAACAACCACCCCAGTAATTATGGGTTTGCCAGTTGATGCTGATTTCTGGGAAAATGATGTAACAGCTGTTAGGGAGTTGGATTAACTTTAAGGATTACAGGAGGAGAATATAATTAATACAAATCAACAGAAGGTTATGGAAATTAGATCTTGTCAAACGAATCTAATTGATAACACATTTGGGAAAATATATCAGATTTAGTTAATATAAATAACAGCAACCTAATAAATTACTGTAAAGCATGTGATGTGACATATCTACACACTATTTTAGGAAGACTCTGAAGCACTACAAAGGCTGTAAATGCATAAATCGATTATAGCCTGGCCAGCCAGGGAGAGTCGGTAGTGACTGTCAGGCCTGTGAGAAGAGGGCAGGGAGCAGGTTGTGCCTCCTCCCTCTTTGCAGTGACAGTCCAGCAGCTCCACCTTGCTCTGGCAGCAGAGAGGCTGCCGGGGTGTGGGGGGGCTGGGAGCACCTTGTGTGGGGAACACGCCTCTGACAGCCAGCTGAGCAAGGGGAGATGCAGAGAAAGGGAAGGTGGAGAAGCTGGAGGTGGAAACAAGGCGTGTATTTTAACAGGAAAAGTTGTTTCTTACCGGAGCAACTCCCAGAGCATGGTGATGTTTTCTTCAACAGGGATTTTTCAAACCAGGAGAGGATGTTTTCCCAGAGAATCTGCTTGAATCAAGCTGTCATTGGCTGTGTGAGGTCTTACGGACATACTGAGTGTGTTAGACTCTCTATTTGCATCTTACCTTGCAGTAATAAAACCAACATATTTCCCCAAGAGGTGATTACACAGAGAGAGCAGCTGATAACGGATGTGCCATAAAATTTCACCAAGGCTTCCCCATCTTTGACCTTTAAAAACAGCCTCTTTATCCCCCTCCCTTTTCTGTCATATAATCCATTAACCCTTCATGGCCAAGCAAAGCAACGGGACACCCCTCCAGAGAGCCCCCATCAGAAATGCCCTGATTTTTATGGCAGGGTGCTTCTGTGAGCTCTGTTCTCTCTGCACAGCTGGGAAACAACTGACAGCACAGCACCTCCTGGCAGAGATCAGAAATTACAGCACACAGCAGCAACTGTGTTTTATTCAGGAAAAGTGTGATTCCTCTTAAGATCCGTGGCTAACACAGTCAGACTGTGACCAGAAACGTGCCATTCCCCCAGCGTGTTTGTTCTAAATAAAACCCTGCAGCTCAGAATAGTGCCACAACTACTGCAGGTCCTGCGAAGGCACATCCCTTTGCTCACTTTGGAACACCAGTGACACCCCCACAGATGGCAGGGCCAGGTGTGACCAGTGGCTGAGGACAGTGCCCTCTCTGCATGCTGGGCACATGAGCTCGAGGGCACACTGGCTCTGCTTCCAGGAGAACCTGAACTGGAGGGAAGCAGCCTCCAGGCTTCAGAAAGACTTTTGGAGCATGGTAGTTATTTATAGAAGCCCAAAACAGAAGCAAAGAGCCTAGAGAGCAGGAGGGAAGGGGACACGGCAGGGCTGCAGCCGAGCCAGGCATTCCGACCCTGCGGCATCGCAGCTGAACCGCAGCACACATGCATGGGAAAGTTCCCTCCTGGGCCCCAGGGGATGCTGCCAGGCACTTCTCATTGCTCTTCTCACCCCCTGCACTCCCCCTACCGTGAAATGGGCTCAGCATTCCCCCCTGGAAGCAGGGACTGGCAGCAGCTGGGAAGCAGCCCCTGCCTCCCCAGGAGTGAGCCAGAGCAGTGAGAAGGAAGGATGCAAGAGGCAAGGTCCGGTATTCAAGAAAACGTCTTTATTGTACATGTTGGCTTCTATTGCTTATATCCCCTCCCCAATCCCACGTAGTGCAAAAAATTCAGAGAAACAGAGTTCCACATAAATAAGTCGGATAACTTACAGAGAAATCAAAGTGACGACGGTCTGACGTGGATTGGACCAGGTCTGCCCAGCAGCAGGGCCAAGGGAACCTGTGCCCCCACGTCAGGGCAGGGGCTCCTGCCTGGCCAAGCTGTCTCCCTGCAGACCAACACCAGGGGCCCTGGGCAAAACACATCAACACACAGAGCCTGGAGCCCCCCTCCTCGGGGATGCCCCTTCGCTGGGAAAAGCTCACATGGGAGATCACACAAAGAAACATTTTGGGTGAGACACCACAAACTAAAACTGGCTGAGAAGCCACACACAGAGTTGACGGTTCTCCTCCCCTCGGACAGGGTACTACGCACAGACAGACAGACACAGACACACGTCCCCTCTGAGGTCTCCTCCTCCTCCTCCTCCTCAGCAAGGGACGTGCAGCACCAGGAGCGATTCCACCCTGGCATGTCCCAGGGCAGATGCTGACACCTCGTGTCCACACAGTGTGGGTCGGGGTGCTCTGGACCCCCGCAAGCTGCTGGGGAACTGTTTTGCCCTTTCATCCCTTCTCTCTCTTGCACAGGAAAGCAGTGAGCACCTGCATAGTTAGTACATCAGAGACACAAAAGGCTTCCTCCTCCCCGGGTTTCTGCTGAACAGGCTCAGTGGGATATTGCTCAGGACCCAGCCAGGGGGGACAGGAGTCACACTGCCCCTTTCCCTGATCCTCAGGAGGCAGGACAGCATCACACCCCATTTTCAGTGTATGGAGGCCAAGGGCACATGGCACAAAAATTCTCCTCAGCTGCCACATTTCTCGCTTCCCCTCCAATTTTGCTCCCAAGGCAGCAGCCCCCCTTCACACTACAGCAAACACAGCTGGACCAGATGCTGAGCCACTGCTATAACAACTTATTCCTTGTTTGAAATCAGCCCTGTTTCCCCTTCCAGCGGTTCCCCTCTGGCCCTGCACTGCCCCTCTTTGCCATGCCATGCTCCCTCCAGCAGCCTGGCTGGGCTCTGCTCTCCTTTTGCCATTCCTGACTCCTGCTGAGTTCTCAGCAGGATCTTGGCACATCAGGCCAAACCCAGCACCAGCAGCTTCCACCTCTGACACAGCTGTGGGGCTTCTGGGCTGATCCTCCTTGCAAGAGGGCCCTGGAGCCAGGGGCACCTTGAGTCTATACGAGCCCAGCAGAAGAGTAAAATCTGATGTTGGTTCTAGGAATGGGATAGAAAGTGTTGAGACTTCCCTCAGGTGTAGGCACATGCACTAAACAGAGCAGACTTCACTGATTTCATAATTCTTTTTGAACAAAGCAGATTCATCTGACCTTGTTAGGGCAGCCCATGCTGACCAAGAGACAACCTGCATGGAGCCTGGACACTCGAAAGTCCTCTGCAGTACAGAGGAATAAGGGAGCTGCTGAGCTGTGACAGTCTGGGCAAGTGAGAGTGGGACAAAAAGATTTAGAGTCTCTTCTAAAAGCCAAAAAGGCCTTCTCAGCCTGAGAAGTTCAGGCTGTCCTTGGGGAGAGGCTGGGGAGGGAAGCAGCTCAGATTTTCAGAAGCTGCTGGTAATTTCAGGTGTCCAACATGAGGCACTGTGAGTGGGCTTGTAAAGCATGTCAGTGGGCTTGTAAAACATATGGGCACCTGTCCAGGAGAAATCAGACCACCAAAAAAATTGTCTTAAGCTGGGGAGTCCCTGTCTAATCCTCAAACTCTCCTTTTACCCCTCCAAAAAAAGAAGAAATCTCGCCACTTGAAAATTCAGGCCAACAAACCCCACGAGTGAAATCTGAACTCTGTGAATGAGAAACGAGGAGCAGGGGGGAAAAAAGGATAAAGGAATTAGTTCCAAACAGTTAGACCATATTTCCAATGCTACATTTGAACACTATTGAGGTACCAGTGGTTGAGTCATTCCTCTGTAATGTGGAGAACACCTGATCTATGTCTGAGCTCATGGCTCATACACACAGCACACGCACTGAAAACACGACCCCAGAGGCTCCATGGCACAGGCAAGTCTGGGGTAGGCCTGTGACTTACAGTACTAATTTATTCAACCTTTAGTTAATTAAAGTGGTTGCTTAATTGCCAGGGAGTCACTAATTGCAAATGGTCCCTTCCGTGCTGCTTTTGCTGCACACTCAGTATCTCACACATGCACACACCCCACACATCCATAGAGAACGTCTTCCAGGACACAGGCATTGTCTCCTCAACAAATGAGAAAAGTAATTGCATCCCTTCTGCTGCCTTAGAAGCAGATGGGATGGGGAATACCAGGTAAAAAACCAAAGGGATATGAAGTCATTAAAAACTAAAATATTAGCATTCAAATAAAAAAGGCAAAAAATTAATACCCAAAAAAAGTAATGCCAGGCAATCCTCCTCATTTAGAAGGCTGGACTGTTCTTTTAAAAGAACTCATACCTTTCCATAAACCCAGAATCTGCTTTGCAGAGAGGGGAACAGCAAACAGGCCGATCTGTTCCCAGTCTGAACCAGGACCACGTGCAGAGAGAGGGCAGCAATGGCATGGATGCCAACAAGGTCATTCAACCCATGTGCCTGGCTGGGCACTCCCAGAGCAATGGTCAGCTGGGGTCTCAGGGGATGAGGTGGGGCCAGCTGAGTGTGAAACACTGGAGGGTTCAGGATGCTACGTCCAGTTTTGTCTCCAAACCTCATCTCCTCCAGGCCCTGTCCCTTAGCTGGGCTTCTTCTGTTTTGTGTGTTTTAAGGCATCAATTAGACACCATTGAGAACCAGAGAGTGGCCTCAGAGTCTTTAACAGTGCACGATAGGCTTGGTAGAGTTTGGCTACAGTGACATTCAGAGGAGCGGTGGTTGCACATTCGCCGTGTCCGTGGCAGGGGCACTGCCCACCTCGGCCACCCCGCAGGGCTGGCTGTGCTCGCGTGTGGCACCGGCTGGATCCCGTGAATCCAAAGAAGCAGCAATGGTTTAGAGTTTCCCCTCCCCAAAGGAGACAGGCGCCCTTTGGGTGAGCGGTGGGATGAGTCTGAACGGAGCGGAGAGCACCCCTCTCCTCGCCCTCCGGCGGAGGGTGTTTGTCCAGGAAGCACATTTCTAACTGCTGTGGTCTTGCTGATCCCGTGTGTGCACCAAGGGCGGGGACAGCCCCGGGGTCCGCAGGGGTGCTGGGGCTGCAGGCAGCAACCAGGCCCTTTGCTCCCCCCTCCTACAGCGACCGGCTGCCCCTCGGGGCCGGCCAGGCTGGCCTAGAGCCCTGCCAGGCACCCCTCTCCCCTTGAGGTAAGGTACGTCCTGATTCTTTGTCAAAGGCTCGTCGAAGACACCGAGAGGGTGGGCGAGGAGGGGGGAGGGAAGTTGAGGAGCTCCAGCACGGCCACCCCCACGCTGCTCCGGCGGGTGAACATGCAGGACGCCGCCACCCACTTGTTGGTGCGCGGGTTGTACTTCTCGATGGAGTTGAGGCTGGAGCTGCCGTCGTTGCCACCCACGGCGTACAGCCACCCGTCCATGGCCACCAGGTCGTGGGTGCTCCTGGAAGGACCGTGCAGAGACCACAGTGGGGGTGAGGCTGGGGTAGGGGGTGTGTGTGTGTGGGGTGCAGCAGAGCTCAGCACCTCAGGTTAGCTGGCCAGAGCTCTGCCACCCCACAAAAGGAGTGCCCAGCCCCACAATTGCCCAGAGAAAATGAACTGTTGGAGTTCAACCAGAGTGCAGCACAGAGACTCGGATCTTCCCCTTCACTCTGATACTCTCATCCCACTGGAGAAGTGCCACCTCTAAATAACAAACCCTAGGAGCCCAAAATCCTTGGGCTTCCAAGCCCTGGTGGCCTCAGCGAGCAGAACCTTTACGGCCACACAGACTGCTGAGAATAAATCCCTGTGCAGCACATCCCTGCTCTGCCCTCCTGGCACACACTCCAGCCCCTCTCAGCACAGCAGCCAGTCACAACATCAGCCAAACCCCGAGGGGCTCGGGCTGTGTTTTACGGTTTGCAGTGCCAAGAGAGGCACGGTGAGATGAGTCCCCCACTGCTGCTGCAGCAGCTCTGGAGTGGGGCACAGCTCCTTACCTACGGATGTTCATGGGTGCCACGCTCTCCCACGTGTTGGTTTTGGGGTTGTAGCGCTCCACAGAGTTAAGGCAGCTGGTCCCATCATTGCCCCCAGCCACATAGAGCATCCCCTCCAGCACGGCCACCCCGGCGCTGCTCCGGCGGCTCAGCATGTTGGCGATGGGTGTCCAGGTGTTGATCTGGGAACAGGCAGTGTTTGCTCATCACCCAATGCACAAGGCATTTTTCCACATATCCCTGCCCAATCAGTCCCGTGGTATTAGTCCTGCTCTAACCACACAGCTCCTGGCATAACAGCCCTCCTCCAAAAGGACTTTTGGGGGGAACCCACTGCTTTTCTTTCCACTCCCCTGCAGTAAGAGGAGCAGAGAAATCTCTGCTGACTGGCTCAGGAAAGGACAGTGGCAGCTGGCAGGAGTCCTGCCGTCCCAGGGGCACAGAGATCCCTGTGCCAGGCCACCAGTCATGTCACAGCTGAATCCCAGCCTGGCCATGGGGGTTGAGCTGTATCTATTTCAAATCTGTACAAGTACAACTCTACAGCTCATGAAAAACCTCCAGGACCTTCTCTTTGATCTTTTTGCAGCAATTTACCTTGCTCAAGCAGAGCTGTGAAGTCCCCAGGCACAACACATGTCCCCAGCCTGCCACATTTGCTGTTAACCACACTGGATGTGCACAGTGTAGGACGTCAGCTGGAAGCTGGGAACAGCTCAGGGCATGGACCAGAACTGTGCTTCCTACAGAACTCCAGCTGGCCTACAGGCAGCAGGATAGAGGGTGTTCTGGTGACTGAAATCTCACAGTGATGTCTCAGAGCCTCCATGGATCAGCTCTGGCTCATTTTGCTCAGGATTGCACCCTAGATGCTCTGTCCCTCTGAGAGAGCTGGGGAAGGGGCTGATACCCACTCCATGTCACAGTCATGCACAGTGGCTTAAGTCCTTTCAGGCACCCCAGAGGAGGGGAGAGGGAAATGGGTTGTCAGAATCTCTCTTGTATTTACCTGGGGCTCGTATTTCTCTACCGTGGCTAAGTGGGATGAGCTGTCGTATCCCCCAACAGCATAGAGGTTGCCTTCTGCAAAGACAGTCACACAGGCACTGGAAATTAGCTAAAGACATGGTCCCTGTCCCAGCACAGGTCCCACAACATTACAGGTTCCACCCTAGAGGTGCCCACACAGGTATGAGCTGAGCCTCCCGTGCCTCAGGCAGCCAAGCTCCTCTCAGCGGGGCTCCCCCAGCTCCCCTCCCCTTCCAGCATGGAGTGTTGTGAAATATTCATCAGGCAGTTTCTCTGCCACGCTCCAAGCTTCCCAGAGAGCTCCTTTGCCTGCTGCTTCTTGACCTCCTCATTACAGGAGCTGCAAGTGCTCCCTGCTGGAGCAACGGGTTATTTTTAGCAGTGGAGGCTGGAGCAGGGGAATGCCAGTATCGGCTGTGGCAGGCACAGGATGAGCTGGTGATGGAGGGAAGGGAAGCTCTGAGTCAGCACTGAGAGCTGAAACCAGAGAACAGGGCAGGGGAGAGGCCCAGGGACACTGGGACACCGTGTGGCAGTTCTTGGGAAAGTGGGAAGCATCCCTAGGGAGGTCCAGCACCTGCTTGGGTGAGAGTGGGACTTGGATCATCAGTAAAACAACTATTCTGCTTGCATAATGAAGGACTAATAAGGTTGTCCCTTCCTTTCTAGGAAAAGGGGATCATTCACAGCCAACCCCTTGCCACAGAGCAGAAGAGGCACAAAGGAACAAGTTATGGTTCCCCTCAGGAGTTGCCTCCAGAGTGTGATGAAACTCAGTTACTCAGGAGACTGAGGAGAAGGGCAGAGGCAAGGAGCATGTCAGGACATGGCAGAAGGATAGCTGAGCCATCCAGACCCACAGCTAGGGAATCTAGGGAGAGGGGACAGGAACTAGAACAGAACACCAGAAGGAACCACCAGAAATGCAAGAGAGCCTGCACAGAAGTCCGTGAGGTCCTCGTGCCATCACCCACCTAGAGTTGCCACCCGCACGTAGCGTCTCCTGGTGCTCATGGCAGCGATGGATGTCCAGGTGCCTGTCAGAGGGTCGTACCTCTCTGCGCTGCAGCAGGCAGGGACACAGGAACATAAGGTGTGACACTGGAAAAGCCCAGGTCAAAGCTCTTTGACACAGGCCCTCAGGGGCAGCTCCCAAGGAAGCTTGGGAATAGACAGGGAAAACGGGGGGAAGGACTGACAAAGGCCGTGTTCTGTTGTGGCAGAGGGCTACAAAATGGTTTTTCCCCACTGGAGTGGAACACACCTACTCTGGGGCCAGGCTCCCAGCACCAAGGACATTGCATGCACGAGCCTGTAGCAAGGCAATCCCCTACCTGTTCAGGCACGAGGCCCCATCGTACCCCCCAGCAGCATAGAGAAGCCCATGAAGTGCTGCTACACCCAGGCAGCTCCTCCTGGTGCCCATGGACACCTCAGGTTGCCAGGAATTGGTGACAGGATCATAGGACTCCACTGTGGCCAAGTCAGAGGTCCCATCATAGCTGTAGGGAGAAAAAGGGAGAAGAACAAGCTGCTCGGAAAAGCTGTGGCTGCCCCATCCCTGGAAATGTCCAAGACCTGGTTGGATGGAGCTTGGAGCAACCTGGTCTAGGGGGTGGCATGATCTTTAAGGTTCCTTCCAACCCAAACCGTTCTGTGATTCTGAGGGGAACTGGGAGGGCGGGCAGAACTGTGCCAGTCCAGGGCACAGCCACCACCAAAAGGAGAGCTGGTGAACTCACTGCTCCGAACCAGAAGGCAGGGAAGGGGTTTTCAGTGGCTAAGCCAGAGATCCTGCATGGTGTATCCAGAGGCTGACCCCAGGAGGCTCTGCTGGCCATCCCTGCTCCCGGGGCTGCTCTCCCCACAGGCTCTGCCATCTCCCGTGCCCTCCTTACCCTCCCACAGCGTAGAGCTTGTTCCCGATGGCCGCGACGCCCACCCTGGCCCTGCGTGTCGACATGGAGGCCACCATGTGCCAGCGGTCTGTCCGCGTGTCGTAGGCTTCGCAGTCCCCGTGGATGGCAAAGAGGCTCCCTCCTCCTGCGGGAGGGCAAACAGAGCCAACACGGTCCGTGGGGGCCCGGGATGGGGCCGGGGTGTGGGGGGCAGGGCTGGCAGGGTCTTACCCACGGCGAAGAGCACCGTGCTGGCCCCCTCGCAGCGCCGCGGCCTCGTGCGGCTGTTGCTCAGGACCCCCCTCTGCTCCGGCATGAGGTGGTACTTGAGGGCTTCGATGAGCAGGTCCTTGCACTCCGAGTGGTGCCGCACCAGCAGCTCCGTGTCCACGTTGCTCATGAGGAAGTCCCGGCTCAGCAGGGGCAGCCGGACGCACTTCATGAGCTGAGGGGAGGGCAGGAAGAGTTAAACTAGAAGAGGAGAGACTTAGGTTGGTTATTGGGAAGAAATTCTTAGAGGGTGGTGAGGCCCTGGCACAGGTTGCCCAGAGAAGATGTGGCTGCCCCATCCATGGCAGTGTTCAAGGACAGGTTGGATGGGGCTTGGAGCAACCTGGGCTAGTGGAAGGTGTCCCTGCCCGTGGCAGGGGGTGGAAAGAGGTGATCTTTAATATCCTTTCAAACCTAGGCTGGAAGTGGTATGACAAGGACCTGCTGTCCCTGCCCTCTGGCCCCCTGCAGCTTCCTCCAGCTGTGTCCCCACCCAGCCCAGGCACACAGAGCTGGTGGGTAGATCCAGGCCACCTTCCCAGCAGACTCACCCTGGGGACATGCTGTCTCCTGCTGTCCACATCATGTTTGACCCAGCTGAGCACAGCCCGGTACACCTCCTCCTCTGATGGCACATTGAGGCTGTCACTAGAAATGAGGTCCAGCACCTGCAGAGTGGGGTGGAAAGGGCAGTGTTGGTTGGTACGGACTGGGAGGAGAGGAGACATTCACACCTCCAGGTAACTGAGCCAGTGGAACAGCACTGCCAGAGGCACAGCCCTACCTCCTGGAGATGCTGGTGGCTGAGGGGTGTACAGCCCTGGGGCCCCCAAACCAGCAGTTGCAGCTGGTGTGGAGACAGCTCTGCCCTCAGTCATCCTCCCTGGCTCATCCCCCCCTTCTGTGGCTGAAGCTGCTGCAATTCCTGACACTTCCAATCAGCGTCAGTGAGATCAGGCAGACGACTCTGCTTGCACAGGCCCCTTCAATATTTCATGGGACAGACCCAGGTGCCCTGGCTGTTCCCAGAGCACTCACTTCACTTGCCATGGATACAGAGCCAGAGGAAGTGGAGATATACCTCCCCCTCACTGCCATGCACCCCACTGCCCTGAGAAGGGGTGGAGGGAGGTGTCTGGATCCTGCTGAGGGACCACACAGGGTCGGGTGATGCAGAGCAAGGACTGGGAAAGCCTCCTGGCCAGGGCACAGCAGAGGAGCCAGGGGCCATCCTGGCACCACATGATAAAACAGCAGGAAACATTAGCTGAGCTCTGAATTAAACATCACAGCTACGTGACCAGGGCAGGCAGAACTTATTCCTTGGACTGTGCTCCCAGAGAAAGGGCAGTGTGCTCAGAGCTCACATGGCAAGCACCAGTGACCAAAATTATCCTCCATCCTACCCTCCCATCCTTAATTCCCATGGGATTAAGTTTGCTGACAGCAATCGTCCCACATATTGTCTCTCCATTGAACAGAGAGAACCAAAGCACAGAATCTGAGTATGTTCCCCTGCCAAAACCTGTCCTCTCAGTGCAGATTCCCTGGGCTTTTGACACACAGACTGTGCCTTCCAGGACAGAGCACGAAAAGCTTTGCTGCACCCAAACTTTCATACTCTCACCAAGGGCCTCACCTGTTTAAGAGGCAGCAGCATGAACTCCTCTGTCTTGGACACCTCCACGAAGTGTTGGAGGACGTACTTGTGAGCAGACTTGAGGAGGTCACTGCAGGAGTGGGTGTCAGCAAAGCCCCGGATCCCCAGGCAGTTGGATGGGTCGAGCTGGCTGAGCAGGAACTTGCAGCAAGCATCTCGCACACCATTGAGCTGAAGCAGGCTGGCAGCAGGAAGAAGTGTCTGGCAGTGGAAAAGAATGGGGGGAAAAGAGAGTTTCCAGGGCCAGGAAACCATTTTCACCCTTGTCTCACTGCAAGTCACGAGCAGAACAGGTTTACTGAGCACCTTGAGGCACACAAGCACAGGGAAGGAGAGCACATTCTTTGTTTCCAACAGGACTAAGGAAAAGAACAGCTGAGAAGGACACCTGTAACACCCCACAGGGCCAGGAGAATGCCAGGTGCTCAGGAATAGGCCTGGGCATTGCACAGTGCTTTGAGGAACCATACCCAACACCTCTGGGGATGGGGAAGCAGATGAACTCCCTGACCACTGCTAGATCCAGCTGCCACCACAGAAAAGCAGCTGGCAGTGCTGAGCAGAAAGAGAGCAGAGTCCCCAGGAGGCAAGTCTCACACAGAACAGCTTTGTGGAGGAGAGGGACTTCGGGGGGAAGCTCCTACCTGCACATTCCCCTCTCCCACCACGATCTCAGCCGTGTAGGCGTATTGCACCAGCTGCTCCAGGGCCTGGGGGTCAATGTCATGCAGCGTCACGTGGGTCTGGCGGCTCTCACTCATCTCATCTGGGCCAACACAGACACAAAAATGAACAAAAATCCCACAGCAAGACTGTTTCCTCACAGGAGGATCTAACCATGCATGGAACAAGACTCATCCGCCCCCACACCACAGCCCAGGAAGGTGTTCTGCCCCTCTTTTAGCAAGGAGAAGCAGTAATGTGCTCCAGGGAATGGGGTCCAGGGCTGCAGGAGGGGCATCAAGATACCTGTGGCAGGGGTTATGGGCACAGGGATTCAGGGTAGGATGCTGAAAGAGGAATATCACTGCATTTCGGCAATTCCATAGGGCAGGGCAGTGAGAACAGGGAGCAGGGCAGAGAGCAAAGCGTTTTGCGGAGAGGAGAGGGTCTGGAGGGCAGGGAGAGCCTGTCCACGGGGAAGAGAGGACTCTACTTGCTTGTGAACATGGCGTGGAAGTACGGGCTGCACGACGCCAGCACCACCTTGTGGGCCTTGATCTCCTTGGTGCCCACATGGAGCACGATGTCGCAGAGCAGCCCCCGCTGCCTCATGCGGTTCATGCACACGAAGGCATCGTGATAGTGGCGCTTGGAGTTGTGGGAGATGCTGTGCCCGTCGCGGTTGAGGAGCTGCACACCCCCTTCCATGGCTGCAGCGGGGAGATGGAGGGGTTTTCCCCTTCTCACCGGCCCTGGAATGGGGGGAAAAGACAAAGTGTTAGCCAGGCAGGAGCAGCTCCAGCCCCAGATAATCCCCATGGACCCCATCACTGCCCAAAGAGCCGGCGCAAGAACAGCTCAAACTGGTCCCTGCCAGGGAAATGTCATCCTGCTCATTTGGGTTCACACTGAAAGAGGGGAAATTCAGGCTGGATATTAGGAAAAAATTCTTCCCCTGTGAGAGGACTGGAGCTCCAGGGAACCCATCAGAGTTGCCTGAATTCCAGCAAGGAGGGAAAGAAAAGAGGTTTCAGGGTGACTTAATTGTGGCCTTCCAGTACTTGAAGGGCCCTGCAAGAAGGATGGAGAGGGGCTATTTACAAGAGCATGGAGTGACAGGCAAGGGGAATGGCTTTGCACTGACAGAGAGCAAGATTAGATTACAGATTAGGAACAAAATTCTTCCCTGTGAGGGTGGGCAGCCCCTGGCACAGGCTGGCCAGAGAAGCTGTGGCTGCCCCATCCCTGGAAGTGTCCAAGGGCTTGGAGCAACCTGGTATAGTGGAAGGTGTCCCTGCCCGTGGCGGGGGGTGGGACTGGTTGATCTTTAAGGTCCTTTCCAACCCAGGCCATTCTGTGATTCTGTGATTCTATGACTCTGTAAAAACAAAAATTTCCTAATCAAAGAATAAGGGCATTTATTAATGCTGAGGTGTTTCTCTCCCCACGCTGTTTTCATCCAGGCTGCTCACGCTGTTCTGGAGAGGCGTTTGACTGTCTCTGTGCCAGCAGCACCCAAAAGGTGGGGGAGTGAGGAGGGAATGACTGAGCAGCAGGAGGAAGGAGGGGGCGGGAGCAGGAGAGAAAAAGGCAGCTTGAATAGAAAACGAGGCCGTGTGGTGCACGCGTGCGCCTGCCCCCGCATCCCTGCGGCTGGAGAATCCCCTCAGCCTCCCCTCACACCTACACCCGCCGTGCCGAGCCTAAAAATAGAAACCCACCACTCTGTGCCCGCTCAGCCACGAAGGCAGCCATCTATTCCTTTTTAAGCAGCAGTTGTACCACGTACTAGAGTCTGGGGGAGGAAAAAAGATGAATAAACATGTTTCCTGAGCGGAGAGGAGCCTGCGATGCCCTTTTCTATTTGCATCAGCCTGGGTGATACGAGATTCCTCCTCGCGCTGTCGGCGGGGAAGTCTCGGGGGCACACAACAAAGGCAATGCCTGGTGATGCTTTCCAGTAGTCAGAGCAGGATGCCGTGGTGCCCTTGGCAGGAAAGAAGGGCCCGTGAGGTAGCTGGCCTTCTCCCACACCCCTGGGACACCTTCTCTCTCCTAACTCATGTGTGGACAGTGCTGGATGAGAGATGCCCTCACAAAGGGGGTTTATAATCATTGACATCTCTCTCTGAGCTCCAGAGGTCCTTTCCTAGAGCTGGTTTAGGGCAGAGAGCAAATGGTGCTTTCCCACATTTATTCCCATCCCTAAGCTGCAAGCCCATCTGCTTGACCTGGTTTCTCTGCGTAACACTCTTCTCTGTCTAACACACTTGTCCCCATCAATATTAAGTCATGTTCCAGCTCTAAAGCACTCGCCTCATCCCTCCCAGGTGCTGGGAGTGAGGGACAGGACATCACGGGAATGGAGCAGAAAAGCTGAGAAAAGACTAGACTGCTTCTCCTTGTGCTCTGGGAGACCTGTGAGGAAAGGTCTGCCACCCTGAGGGAGCGCAAAACTGGGCTCCAGCTGTCAGAGAGGGCACAGTAGGGGGAAGGTGGCTGCGGCCAATGCGTTGGCAGGGCAGGAATCAAAGAGTCGAAGTGCTGGGCTCCCTTCCCAGCCCTGCCACTGAGTCACTGCATGACTCTGGGCAAGTACAAATGCAGAATGACAAGGGGTGACATTATCTTTCCTTGCAATGATTCCCACGGCCAAGAAACTGGCGATTGCTCAGTCCCCTCTCCATGCACACCTCCCTGCTGTCACCAGCAAGGGCTGGCATGACCCTAACAGAGCTCTGAGGTGCCATCCTGAGCTACACTCCCTCCGTGTCACCTGGCCTCTGATGGGACTGAACAGGGAGCAGGGCCAGAGGGAGATGCCATCCCACTGCCACTGGGCTCCACAGGAACCCCCACACCAGGGGACAGTCCCACAGGCAGCCTGAACCAGCTCTGCTTGGTGGGTTTTGGCTACAGCTACACTACAGCCTCAGCAATCCCTCCCTGAAGGGCCACTCACCCACCCACCAGCACCCTTGGCACAGGGTCAGCCCCCTGAGGTTCTGGCACAGGGCTAGTCAGAGGTTTGAAGTGGCTACAACCCCTTTAGTCCCACTTCCCACTGTCCCCTCTGCTCCACAATAATTATTTGTTCCCATCAGAGTACTTTTGCTTTCACGGATCAGAACACAACCAGTGGGAAAAAAGGAAAGCAACACCCCACCACCTCCTGCTGCTCCCTGTGCTGAACCCTCCACCTTGCTAGCAGCACTAAATATTCCTTGTTTCCTTGTTAAAGCCCCATTCCCAGGAAACGCAGGCAGGTAATTAATGGGGGCAGTGCCTTGGCCCACGGGAGACAGTGAAGCAGTGTCCAGAGCTGCAGAGGGGGAAGGAAACACAAGCCCACTCTTGTGGAGCACACAGCAGCAGGAATGCACGTGTCACACGTCAGCTGGAGCGGATGCGGGGCCTGACTTGTAATAACTCTTAGGTTATGGCAAAAAAAAGGAGAGAAAAAAAAGAAGGCGTTTGTTTGGCTTCTATGCAACAGAGCGTGGCCATGCATAACAGCTCTGTTAATTAATGCAAATGATCCCTGCCCAAAGGGAGGTCTGTTCTCTCTGCACAAAAAAACCATATTTTGCTGGGAGTGAAAAGAAGTGTGCTGAGCAATAAACAGGGAACAGAGTATCCTCTAGGGAGAAGTTCCGAGCCTGCCCTTTCCCCAGGAAGGCCCTGGAGAATGGCTTTTTGTTGACAGCCTGGATGGGGATTTTGTGTCTGGCAGGCAAGCTGGGAGACCACAAGGACACATCCTGTGCAGCTGGACAGATGTTGGGGATGAGGCCTCGCTGTGGATGGGTGACATCCCCTACTCCAAGGCATGGCATGCCCTAAGGCCTGACATGCAATCCTGCTTAAATCTATCACCTGCATGCGTGCCCTGTCCCTGTGCTGATATCCCAGTACCTCTTCTCTGGTACATCAGTTACAGAGCCCTGCTTTGTGGCACATCATGTCATCTCCCACACGGGTGCTGCCATTGCACCTTTGGATAAGACATGGCACTCACCTTGACCCCAGTGTGCCACAGCACTAACAGGGCAGCACACACCAGGTCTGTAAGGTGGCACCATCCATGCTGCCAGTTGCCCTTTCAGGGGAGTGGTCCCCCCATTCCTTGGCACTGGGGGTCCATTTTCCAGGCACAGAGCCCCTGTTTTTGCCTGCAGACCTCCTCTGGCTTTGTCCCAGGCTGGCAGGAGCTGCCAGCAGTGCTGTTCTGTTGTGCCCAGATCCCCACATCTTTCAGATCTCCAGACTGAGCTTCAGATCTCTGTTCCCAGGGCTGGAGCCAAAGCAGTGCCCCCCAAAACAGCAGAGAACTCACCCAGGGATGGAGCAATAGCATGGATCCCTCGGGAAGGAGGGGTTCACAGTGGAATCACAGAGAGGAATCACGTCTCCCAAGTGCATCTCCCTCTCCCCTGCACCAGGAATCAGAATTCTCCTTTTAAACCACCCTGAGAGGATTCACAGGCCATTTTCCAGCGAGCAGCTTCCAGCACTCCCCAAGGAACTGAATCGTGCAACACCATTAAAGGCAGGACCAGACTGGGGGCAGCCCAAAGGGGCACAGGCAAACCCCTGTCCAGCGTGGGGGAGGGCACAACGTCCCTCCTGGGAGCAGGGCTGGGAAGACAACGTGCTCCCGTGTTCCTGCAGACTCTTCCTTCCCTTCCACAGCCAAGGGATACAAACAGCTGAGCTGGCAGTAACAACAGAGGCTGTTGTGCTGTAAGACCATTAACAGAGCTTGTGCCAGCATCCAGAGATGCAGCTGAGCTCACTGCACATTTCACCTTCCTCACTGCATTGTGGAGACCCCAAATTTGGCTGAGCCACCCTTTTTGTGGAATCCTTCCATGGCTCTGAAGCCCACTAAACAGAAGCCTTAAACTACCAGACAACTAGAGCGTTTTTGCATCAATAATCAGATGCCAGGGTTGTTTTCACAGGCTTCAGCAGATATACACTACCCTTACACCTCAAACTTGGATACCCCAAATTCTTCCTTCTTTCAGAGGGCCTGGCCCTGCCTAGCACACAATATATTGCACTCCTACCTTTCCTGTTCCATTCCCCATACTAAACACAAGCAAAGAGGATTGGGAATCATCCAGTTGTGTATGCCCAGGACTCAGATGCAAAGCAGGCACTAAATCCAGGCAGTTGTCCCCACCAGGACACATGATACAGAGAGAAAAATCTGCTCACTGCAATGCTTTGGGGTTCAGTCCCTTCCCAGCCCCTGTAACGCTTTGCCTGCATCCAGGGAATTCAGGCAGACACTGACAGTGTGCAGCAGCTCACATTCAGTCTTTTTAATACAAGGTTCACTGCGTGTTCAGTCTAGAAGAGTCAGCAACTGGGAGGAAGCAGAGGGAGGAAGCTGGTTCAGGACCAGGGAACGAGATGCTCTGAACTGCAGGTCCTCAGGGCTGATTTACAGCTGCACCTGTACAGGGGTCAGGACTGAAAACATCAATGGGGAGCGTGACATAACGTGGCAAAGGGAGCTGTCATTCCTGGCACCAGCTCTGCCTTCAGGAGGGACACTGGATCTGGGAAGCTGGCAGTTTCAGCCCAGACTGAGGGCTCAGACACCTTGCACCCCTCTGTCAGCTCCCAGCGGGCACGCTGAGAACACACACAGCGGGTGAGGAGCAAGGAGAGGCTAGGAGCACACAGCCAGCCCCAAACACCTCTCCCCACATCCTCTCCTCTCTGCCAGCCCTGCCATCCATCCTCCAAGCCCCCCTGCTGTGAGGGGAGCCGAGGCACTCGCTGCTCCTGCGGATCCACAGAATTAATCTGCTCTGAGCCAGCCTCAAGGCAGCACCGGGGCACCGCAGACAGCGCTGAGTCTGCAGGACTGAGAATCCCCAGCTCTCTGTAGGGTTTGGGCTTTTTTTTTTTTTAATGAATTAGGCATAACTGACACGCACTGAATCCTCCTGTCTAGACATCTGCAGAGAAGTGACAAGCTGCCAGAGAGGATGTGGAGCCTCGGCAAAGGGGGTGGGGAGGACGGGGAAAAGCTGCACACAGTTGCCAGCTCTACAGCACAGAGACAGCACTGGCTCCAGGCAAGAAGGGCATCCAGCACATTGACCTAGTCAGTGTCTTTCAGCAACTCAGTGGGTTGTAATCAATCGGCCTCTGGTGCACACAGAAGGCTGGAGGTCTTTTCTAATTAAAGCCTCGCTCCCCATTACTCCTGGGGAAGTTTTGTTTGGAGGCTCAGCTCGAAGTTGGTCTCAAGTCACCCCAGCTGATGCTCAGAAGTGCTGTAGCTGTGAGAGGAGGGAGCATGAGGCAGAGCCTGAATGCACTGGGACATTCTCATACCTGAGGGAGATGAAGGGCATCCAGCCTGCTTGGTGCCCACCTGGCTACACAACCTTCTCCCCCACTTCCCATAGGCAGCAGCTTCTCCTGCAGACATCTTCAGATTCAGCTTTCTCCTTCCTTATTTTGCTGGGCCAAGCAGGACTCCATGGTTGAGGGATTCAGAGGCATCTGTGCTACATTTGGGTCATTTTCAAGTAATTGGCTGCGAGGGTCAGGACTCAAATAGGTTTGGGAATGCTGAATTCCCAGAATAGAGAGGAACAAGAAATGGAAACTGATTCATGCCTTGAGATGCTCAGCAAAACCTGCAGTTCTCCAGCTGCACTGGTGTTAGACAAGAGCTCCTACAGTCCAGCACAAAGCACACCAAGATCTAAGTGAAACGAGCCCTTTGACTCTCTCAAGGACTGGAAATGTGGGTCGTGTCCTAATTCCCCCTTCCCAGTGTCCCCCAGCAGGCACGGGAGAGGAGCTACTGTCACATCAAGGGCTATGTTATGGCACCAGCAGTGCCAAAGCTCCACGTACAGGCAGAAAGCAAGTCCCCTCTCCAGGCAGCAGTGACAATTACCAGCTTCAGCTGCACTGCCCAGACCCAGCAGGAGACACCACTTGGCTTCTAAAGGGAAGGTGGACTCCATGACAAGGGGCAGCATGGTCTCATGGCTCCAGAAGTGGGGAAAGGAGGAAAAAGCACTCAGACCTGCTGGCTGCAAACACACAGACAGATCTTTTACAGATGGACAAGACATGGAATAATTCTGCTGATGGAGTCTTGGGAAGTGCTGCCTGTGAGTGTCCAAACCAGGAGACCACCAGAGAAGACCACCAGCTGCACCCTGGCTCACCCCTTCCACAGGACCCACACCGCGTTCCTGGATGGCTTACAAAGCCTCCTGCCAGCCTCTGCTGTAGTGTGGGCTGGCAGCATAGACATACCAGACCAGATCCACATCTCCTGCTCTGAACAAGCTCTGAGTTTCACACTGGGAGCCTGTTTTCAAGCCAGAAAAGGAGAGAATGCCCTCACATCTTCTGGCAGGCAACAGCACAGGCCACATACAGGAAAACTGAGCTATGAGGAG
Organism: Scytalopus superciliaris; assembly: GCA_013400415.1. Classification (NCBI taxonomy): domain Eukaryota; kingdom Metazoa; phylum Chordata; class Aves; order Passeriformes; family Rhinocryptidae; genus Scytalopus; species Scytalopus superciliaris. The sequence continues at coordinate 256,213 of VXBX01003497.1, forward strand.
CATGTGACACAATGGCCTTGAGCTTGCTGGTACACTGGGGGCCTGCCAAGACCCTGGGAATTTCAGCTGAAGGAGCTTGAATTCCTGCCCCTGAGGACTCACATCCTTCAGAGATGGTTTGCAGCCAGTTCTAGCAGGCCAGGCGGAAAAGATGAAGCATCTCAAACCTCCCAAGCTCAGCTTGCCTAAGGGTTTAGAGGCAGGACGGCTCCAGCACCTGAGAAAACCCAGGAGCACTGGAACTTCAGTATTTTTTTGAGCTGCTGAGCCTGAAATGCAGCAAAGCAAGCCCAGAACAGTCTCCCCAGCAGATCTCCAGCCTTCAGAGCACTCCTGCCTTGATTTCCAAATGCCACTCCATCCACAGAGACCCAGGCTGATCCTGAGGGAGCAAGGGCAGATGGCCACTGTCTTTGCTGGCAGAACAAAGACTTTCCACTGCCATTCCCACCAAGCTGACCTCAGCTGACAGGAAGTATCAGGGACCATCCCAGCTACCCAAGATGCTATGGAGCAACGCCATTTGGATCCTGGGCTAGCAAGCCAAGAGAGCAGGTGCCTGTTCTGCCTGCCAGCTCCTGGTGTGCTCTGAATTAGATGCTATTTGCTGTGATTCATTAATCAGTCAGTGCTCAGGAAGGAAACTCAGATCTCTACACCAAACATCCCTGAGTCTTACTCACTGCTGTGCTGAATAAAGGATTTCCAGCAGATGTTCATGGGTTGGCAGAGAAACTTGGGGTGCAGAGGGAGGAGATTCCAGAGGGATGTTTGTTTAGCTGTAGGGATCATAACCAAAAGGCCATTGTCTGCTGAAGTGTTAGTGAGCCCCAAAACAGAGAACCTGTAACAAACCAGCACCTCCTGGTGCAAAAGGCCAGACTGTCAGATCAAAACCACCCAAATATCCACATGTTGCTGAATCACTCCAGAACTAACCTTCCTCCTGGTGGTCTCCAGCAATAGAGAGCCCCCCAGAACAGTGTTATGGGACAGCAAGCATTGAAATCAAAGGAGAGCTGGCTTCCAGTACAGAAATCCCATCAAAGCACGGCCACTGCTCCTGCAGCATGAGCCTGGCACAAAAGCCTGGTCAGTGGCCAGGGCAGAGACAGACAGAGCAGGGACAGACAGACAGAGCAGGGACAGACACCCAACCACCACATTACTCCCTTGCCTGGGGAAACCAGGGTCCAAGGGCTGTCATTCCCTGGAGAGAGAGGCATTTGCTCATCCAGCAGAACCAAACCAGCTGCCTGCCTGGCCTGCTGCTCCCAGGACCAGCTCCAGCAGCAGCAGCAGTGATGCTGTAGCTCAAGGAGAGCCCTCTTGCCCTGACAGTCACTGCAGAGGCCACAAAAAAGCTGCGTCCCACTTCCCCCCCCTCCTCCCAAGTTTCCAGAAAACCCGAGGCAACATTTCTCCCCGTGTCCTTCAGCTCCCCCATCACCAACAACACTGATACCCGTGTGCTTCCAGTGAAGGCAGGAAACACCACAGCCAGGCCAGACCCCTCTCTGCGGCTGCTCCCCAGGCTCGGGAGCTGCGGCTTTTCCCTTTGCCAACGGGATCTCTCCAGCACTTGGCAGAGGGCAGGGGAAGGAGGGCACGCTCAGCACAGGGATGCTGCTGGCCTCGGCCAAGGGGATGCCGCGGTGCAGAGCCTGGAAACGGCATCGGCTGTTCCGAACCTTTGGAAAACGTTTTTGGAAGCGGCACCGGTTGTGCCAAACCTTTGGGAAGGGTGCCGGTGGTGCCCCCCGCGCCAGGGATGCGCTGCGTGGTACCCTGACGGCGAAGTTGCCCTCCGAGGAGGGATGCGCGGGAGCAGCGGAGGGCAGGGATGGGGGGCGAGCTCCTCGGGGGGTCCCCCCTGCTGCCCGTCCCCCACCTCCCCGGTAACCCCTCCCGGGGGGGTCTGAGTGTCCTGGCCCTGCCGGGGAGAGGGAGGGAAAAAGGAAAAAGGAGAAGGAGAGGGAGAGAGAACGGGAGAGGGAAGGGGAGAGGAAGG
>VXBX01003498.1:5294-16277 GCA_013400415.1 Scytalopus superciliaris
TTTTGTAAGGGGACGCGGCTTGAAGCAGGCCCTCAGGGGCTGTGGCAGGGGCCGGGCGGTGTGGAAGGCAGTGATTAGGATGAGCGGAGGCGCCAGGGGTCCCTCGCTCCCGTCCCGGGATCCGTCCCCAACGGGCGCGGGGGGGCCGGAGGGTCAGCCCTGCCCTGCCCTGTCCTGCCCGCCGTCCTGCCCGCTGCCTTTCCCTGCCTACTGCCTTGCCTGCTGCCCTGCCTGCCTGCTGCCCTGCCCGCCTGCTGCCCTGCCCTGCCTGCTGCCCTGCCCACTGCCTGCATCCCCCCGAACCCTGCAGGGGGCAAACCTGCCGAGCAAGCACGCACCTGGCCCCTCAACTTGGATGTGGATCTGTTTTTTCATTTGGGTTTTTCTTTTTTCTTGATGGTTTCCTTGCTCAAAATAGCTTCCTTAATATAGTTTGTGTCTAATATTTTGAAAGACTCAATATTCACTCAAAGGGCAAAAGTTCTGTGGGGAAGCATCTTTGCCTCAGCTAAAAATGTTAGGCACTAACCAAGGCATTGATTTCCACATCAGGAGCAAGACATGACGCAACAGCCACTGGTAGAATTTATAAGCAAGTTGACTGCACTGTATTGCAAGGAAAGTAGAAAGGTTTTTCAGTCAGGAAGAACTATAGACACCTGTGATTCAAAGAGGAAACAGATGTTTTAATGATGATAAAGGGATTTTAATGCTATATGATTGACTTTCAGTCACATTAGATAACCTACCATACAAAAACATTTAATGAAGATTACTGAATTGCCATATGAATGAGCATTTTTTCCTGTTTTTGGGTCACTTGAAAGTATATAAATAAATAAGTTCCACGACAAACAAAACAATAACATAGGGGGAAAATATGTCTTCGTTATTTTCTTCCAGTCAGGCTATGAAAGAAAAGGGGAGAACTTTTCTTTTGAGAGAGGAAGAAAACACATCTCCCTGCTCAAAATACTTTTATCATATAAGAAAACATGACCATAACAATACAATTTTTATGATTTGTCTATTTTGCAAAGGCAAAGGAGTGCCAAACTCATATTACCTCATCACTACTACCTCAGTAAGATCTTAATTTTTCTCATAGCTCGATTAGCCCTCTCTTGACATTAATTTAGGGTAAAACATAGCACATAGTATTTACCACAGTATTTTGGAAACAAGTATTTTGAGTTTAACAATCTATAATGTGTATCAATTACTCACCATATCCATGAATGCCTCCTAAAGGGGAAGTTATTTACATGCATCATGTTTACAGATCTTCCAACATTAGTGTTTTCCTTGTCAGGCAGACTTATCTGTTATGGTATTCATAGATGCATGCCAGAACAACTGCATGAGCAGACAACAGCAGGGATTATTGCAAGAATTACTGTAATCCACAAAAAAATTCCCAGGATCCAATGAAAGTCTTCTCACAGGGTTTTCTAGGTACAGGTCCATCCACTTATGCATCACTTGCTATTTTAAAGAAACATTAAATTAATCAGTATACAGAAACTGTTCTGACAATGCCAACAGTTTGCCTTGATAAAAATCCAAGTGCTTTGACTGTGAATTAAAGCATCTTCATATGCAACATTTTGGACAGTTGGAAAAGGCTAGTTAAAAGATAGTTTCTTCCCATCTGTGCCAAATCAGTGTTTAGGGGGAGATATGTAACTTCAGATTGCTTTGCCATGTTCAGAAACGAATACTGCTTTTTCTTCTTTCTTAGACACATATTCATCAGTGGTCAATTTAATGCAGTTTTCTTTTCTCACAAGCCCAGAGAACAGGATGATGTTTAGTAGCCTTGTATGAGAACTCCAAACTTGTTTTAAATTTGATACTGTGACTTTGTTTCTTCAGTTAAGAAAGAAGGAAGGAAGTATGCTTTTTCCACTCCATAGGACAGGACTACAGTTAGATACCATCAAGAGATATGATCATATTGGGACCAAATTCATTTTTGCTGTCTAACCCCGAAATAAGGCTGACTGCTCCCTTTAAGTAAAATGACTAAGCTATCGACTCTCACTGCAGAATCTAATTCTGCTTTGATGTTACACTGTATATAAAACCCACGTGCATCAATCTGTAGGTTGCAAAACGAAAGCAAAGCTATAAGTCCCGTGTTACCTAAGCATTCTCTCTCTGCTGTCCTTTTTCCCCAGTTCAGCTCACAGACAGTAGTTATCACTCCTTACGCTCTGGTAAGTATCCTCAGGAAGATTCTTAAGCCCAGGCTACCAGAGACGGCGTCTATTTTGGAGCAAATGTAAAGTCAACAGGCTCTCGCTGCCTTCTCCCGGACGATGATTTCCAGTCTCCCCTAGGGCTCCCGGTCTCCTCGCCCAGCAGCAGCAGCAGCAGCAGCAGCAGCAGCAGCGGCAGGGCCGGACAGTGTCGGGCTGCGTGGCACTGGCCCTGCAGCAGACTGGGCTCGGCTGCGGAGAGGGCTCTGCCTGGCAGAGGCTGTGCTGGCGTCAAGGGGGCCCTCTAGGTGGGTTCTCCCGGCACCGCGCATCCTGCCCTGCCACTCCCACCCGCCCGGGATGGAGGGGAAGGACGGGGCACCTTAGAAATTGACCCGACAGAGCCTTCAGTAGAACGGCCTGTGCCTCCCGGGTGAGAGAAAGCACTGAATATTTTGCATGGAAGTACAAAAATCTGCAGGAAAAGAGCAGCTCAAAAGCAGAATTCACCGTGTTGGTCTCTACTGAAATGTAAATGATTTCTAGACAAGCTTTTATACTTCTGCATTCCCAGGGCATACGTTGTTCGCTTGCCATTCTTTTTACACCGTTTAAGCTGTACTAAGACTTCCTAAACTTTCAAGGACCCCTTGCCCTTTTGACAGGAAATCCTGCAGTATGGAAGCCAGCTGCAACTTCAATGACATTAAAACGTATGATAAGACTTTGTATTTGACTAGGGTGTGGGTGAACTTGGGAGTAACATGATAAGCTACTGCATTTAACATTTATATAGATGTTATTTCCTTAAGCTCAGTTCTGTTGCCTGCCACAGCTCTACTCTACAATACCCCAAATTAGCCCTAGTAGGGCTGGTGCCACTCTGAAGGAAAAATAAAATATTAAAGTACTTGAATGTCAAGTGTATTGACAGTGAAATGACATTTATTTCAATTCAGTAATAAAAAGGGAGTGTTTGTATATTACTGTACTTTGAAGACTTGAAGCACAAAAGTACAACAGATTCCAAAATCTAAAGAGAGTCTAGCATCATTTATGTTCTACTAGTCTGCACAGATGGGGTTTTCTTTTTTTGACATTTAAGTACAACCATGATAGAAAGCAGACTATGAGAATTACAAATAATGAGAATGAAAATTAGCATTTTTCACTAAGATTACAAAACAAAGTATATAATCATGTTCAATAAAGGTAAATATTCACTATGACTTTTAAAGGGACCAGCTAAACTGTTAAAACTGTTATGCTCTGTTCACTTACATAAAAAGCACCCCCATTCCACCCCTCCCAATTAGTTTGGGAATTTATACCAGAGGCATTTGAAAAGAATACAAATAAAACTCTGAAAGCTGAGAGATCATGTGATTAATCTCAATATGAAAATAATCACATCTATTCCAGTTGTCTATTGCTTTCTCTAAGCTAGATATGCTTATTATAAAATATTAACTACACCAAAAGCTACACAAATATGCACCATCATTATTATTTCATATTGCACTTATCTCAGTGCATACTTGCCCGATCACTAACGGGCACTGACATTTTCAACACTAGACTTACATAATGACTTGTACTATCTTAAGAAAGAACTTCTTGGCACTGACCGATCACCTACCTATCACATTTGAAATCTGTGAATGAATTTATCCTGTATCTGTGTTACAATTTGTCTGGTTTTCTCTAGTATTAAGTTTAGCACAAAGCATAGTACCCATTGACTCAGTTAATTTCATTCAGAAGCAGAGTTGCAGAAGGAGCGTGGGCGTATATGAAGTTACTATACAGTATTACAAACCAGTTAAAGAACTCACCAACAAAGTGGAATGCACAATATATGGGCTTTCCTTAACAGGGTTAAATTAGAGACTTTAACAGTCAAAAATTGTTTGCTAATCAGTTCACATTGGAGGAGGGGGAGGGAATGGAAAAAAAAAAAAAAGGCAACAGATAAAAATATTTAGTGACATTAATTTTAGTGGCATCTTGTTTTTGGACTGGATAAACATTTTGGTATATCACCTCCAATTCAGGTCAACCAAGTTCTTTAAAAAATTAGTTCAAGCCCAATTTCTGTTCAAGGGGGGAAAAAAAGCAATTGAAAGCAGACTTTCATTTTATTCTTTGGTTACCAGAACACTTCTCTGACAATAAGAATTTAGGCTATAGGACAGCACAATCCATTTTTCTCATTCATACAGAATCTAGACTAGGATGAAGAACCTTGAAGAGAAAGAATGAAGTATGAAGAGGAAGAATGAAAAAAACAAACAGAAGTCAACAAGTGATAAAGACTCTTCCCTGAGATGGAGGAACCCTAGGTTCCAGTCCTTTCTGCAAGGTCTCCTTGAATATTATCCACTAAAATTAAGTAGGTAAGGGACAAAGTATGTTTGTAGTAAGAACCAGATTATCTGGAAGCTCTTCTCACTTTCAAATAAATAGGTGCATTGGACTATAGACTGAGGAATTATCCTTTTTCTCTCTCTCAATAGTCTTGGGAATCTTGGATTTCTTACAGCTCAATGAAACATTTAAAGAGGAAGGAGTAAAGAGTATGTCCCATAAACCATTTTTAATCAGCCTATTAACAATGCAAAATTGTGAACACTTATTTTCTGTTCTTTGAGACAAGGAGAACCAAAGAGAGGATTATTTGCATCTCCATTTCCACATAATCTTCCCCCCACAGCACTGAGCTTTTCCATTACTAGTCATAACAGAAAACTACCTTCAGAATAGACTAATGTCTGTGTCTGTTAAACTTCAGTCCTCTAGACTATTTTCTTTGTCTCTTCTCATAGATGCAAATGTACTGACAGACACCAGAGGAAGAGTTTACCTTGTGACATTTCTGGTCATTGTCATGTATAGAATGCTTTGGGTTGGAAGGGACCTTTAAAGGTCATCTAGTCCAAGCGCCCTGAAACTACATCAGATTGTTCAGAGCCCTGTACAATCTGAGCTTTAATGTTTCCAGGGATGGGGCATCTACCACCTCTCTGGAAACCTGTTCCAGTGTTTCACACTCATTATAAGAAATTTCTTTCTTATACCTACTCTGAATCAACTCTCCCCTTGTCCTATCACTGCAGACCCTACTAAATGATGATAGTGCTAAGAGATATACGAACTGTTGTTCTAAAAGTGTCTGACTTTTAATATAAAGCTCAACAAAACAATGACAATATATAAGACAACCCATACAGGTCATGAGAAGCAAAGTGCACCAGAGGCATATAGAATTAACATTTGTATACGTAGATTTAGTGCAAATTTTCCAAAGAGATCAGTTTCACTTACTGTGTCTTTTGATTTTTACAAAAATGGGGCAAGGAAAAGTAATTGGATTGAATATTTTGTTTTCAATACAATAACACCCAAAAAAAACTTGTATCTAGGAAGATAAAGCTAATGCTTAAAGCAATGCTGAAAAGATAGCTCCTAATATGAGTACAGAGAATTTCATCAGTGTTATTGCTAAATAGTAATAATGAACAATGATAGATTTTTCAAGACTGTACAAGATGAACAGGTGACTCATGACCACTATATCTTGAACTAGCATAAATAAAAAAAAACCCAAAACCTTATCAAACTTGGTAATTGTATAAAAAGTCTCCAAATGCCCTCTTAGAAAGCAATGGCTATGAATCCTGAAATATCCTATCAGTGACAAGGAGCATTCATAGAGATCAACTCCTGTGTATGTAGTATAGGCAAACGCAAAAAACACTTTGCCAACCTAAATGACCTGTGCACACAGGTAATTTCAATGTTCAGAAAGAAGGCTGAAATAAAAATTCTTATTATAAAAAGAAGGAAAATACAGAATTTTTGCATGTATTAAAAAAAGAACAAAACAGAGACATTACCCAAAACAGAAGAAAAGAACTGGAAAAAAAAATTAACATGTTAACATATTAATATGGAATCATCTACAATATTATGTAAATAGAATGCATGGAAGTGACAATTCTCCATATTCAGGATTAATTTCTATATTTTGAGTATTAGGATGCTGTTATTACTTATAAATTCTTCATGAAAACCATACAGATTGAAAAATATCAACATGGCTAATGAAGTTGGAAATGTGTCTCTGCATACTGTTGAAGGAGATCGTTCTTCAAGTAACATGTCTTTAGTCATACAACTTCTTATGTTCACACAAGTTATCTTCAGAAATAATAGCATAGAAAGTAAGGGCACAAATTCATGTCAAGAATCCTCAGCAGAGTGAGAAGATAGGCCAAATAAGCTCCTTACCACATTTTGGACTGCTTTGGTCACAGGCAAGTGTTGTATGAGTGTACGTCAAGACAAGTAATTTAGCTTTTTCTCCTGTCTGCTTCCTCTGCCATCCACTTTGCAAGGAAATTAGCTCTCTATTGGACCCCCTTCTGGAGTAAGGAAACTAGACCTTCAAAGAGAAAAACCTGTGCAATGTCAGAAGCACTTGCTACAAGCAGTCCAGATGACAGTAGTTTGTCTCTATTCTTCTTATACAAGCTTGTTGCATCTGTACAGACCTTCCACCCTCAGATATCTTCATGATGAATCATAAGACAAGCCACATGCATTTGGTGTCATGCTATAGGAACATCATTCCACTGGGCTCTGACAGAGTCTCACGTGATTTCAGACACTTTGAACTGAAAATGACAGAAAATTTGTTTCCTGTACCCAGAGAGCTCTAAATGAGTGCTATGGATATAACCCACACCACATAAGTTGCCCTGAGGGCTTGAGAGTTTAGAGTCATAATTGTCTCATTCAATGACTACTAAAAGAGAAAAGTTCAAAAATCATAAAGTTCACTTTCGAACAACAATCATGAATTAGGTAATGTTGCTAAGAGCTTGTGGCTATCCCTTAAGAACAAAAAGAGCTTAGTTATGAAGTATATTTTTGTTCTGAAAATGATGCATTGAATTATAAATGTAATTTGAACAGAACATTCTCAATCCAAGCCCCAGCCTTTTTTGAAGTCTAAAGAATTTTCAGGTCAAGAACTTTGAAAAATGAATATTTTATATGTCTTCTATGAAATTCTTAGCTTGTTCCATCTCTCTGTTTTCCCTTCAATTAGAACAAAAGATTTTTTTCAGGTAATCTAATTCCAAATCATAAAATCTTCTCAGGTGTATCAAGAATAATTACTGTTCTTCATGTCACTTGGTAAATATCAGTTGCTGTTATACTTTTGTTATGCCATTTATGTTCTTATAACTGATGTTAAAATATCCTTAAGGCTGCATAGATTTCAACTAGCATAGATAGAGTGGTATGGACAAGAATGCCAGTGCATCTCAGGGAGGTTAAACAACCTTTTTGTCTCATTTGAAGAGAAATAATCTTAATGTCCTTGATATTACTGATTGGTGATGCCTCAAGAAAAATAACTGTCCTGTCCTGCATAACAACATACCTACCTAGATTAGGCAGCACTGGTTTTGCTCACAGACACGTCTTACCTATTGCATGAGACAGGGTTCAGGTACCTTAAAGATCATCCCACAAATATAAACAGAAATTTACATCTATGCAAAAGAAATGTAAATAAGAACTGCAGATTACTGTTCGCTGTTTTCCCATTGTACAATTTTCACTACCCACCGACTGACCAATGAATCTCCTTTGCCTTTAGAAAAGCAGAAAGAAAAGAAATTGTTGTAGCTTTTTGGCAGAACAGAGACTTAATATATTAAAATGGGTGTTAGTTTAGGTTCATATTTATTACTTTTTCCTCTGTGTCCTAGCTATCTTATTTATGGGCAGAAGCAGAGCTTGAGCTCTCTGTAAGAAGTTGTGTTACTGCTGTGGTATATGGGACTGACAACACTTTTGCAGTTTGGGTGTATGTCTGCTGTGAAACAGGACGTGACTTCCAGTAACCACAAAATCTGAAATGTTTACCTTAGTGAAAAAATTAGGCATGCCTAAAATTCCCCAAAACAGTTTGGCAAACATTGTGTAGGAAAACCAATTGTCTACTTTCACAACTGTAAAACAGAAACAATGATAAAATGATAGGTTTTTATTTATACAGTGGTAGCAAACTGAATTCAGGTTAAATACACTTTCAGCGAATAGTCATGACCTATTCTGTAATATGGAGATTATTGTGTATTATTTTTGGTCAACTCTATTTCAAATAGAACACAGTTCAGAGTACCTGAATCGTAAATGTCAAGGTAGAATGAAACTTTATTCTGTAATACCGTTTTTGGTGTTTGTTTCTTTCTTTCTTTTTTGATTTGGGTTGGGGTTTTTTGTGGGTTTTGTTTTGGGTTTGGTTTTTTTTTTTTTTTTAATCACAAATTATGTCTCTAATGCAAATGCTGGAAACTTATATATACTCCATTCATACCATCTTTACTTTCTCTACAGGGCTGTGGAGAAAAGGTAACCTAACATATGTTTGGGGTTTTGCCTGGCACCAAAAAAATCCTTTCCCTTCTTCATATCTGGTAAAGTCTGCATTACATTTGCTACACAGTTGCACAGTAGCCTAGTGGCTTTCTATATTGCCAAGCATCATATGCATTCCGAACACAAGTAGATTTTGTAGAAGGAATGATAGCTATTGAATTGAACAATTCAGAAATGATTTATAAAAAGAAATGGAGAAAAAGGACTTTCCTTGACAATTTTTGTGTAATCTTACTTAGACAAACTTTTTTTGACACTTTCTTATATAGATAGTTTCTTTTCTTGCTTGGAGAAAGGAAAGCAGCAGAATGGGACCCACGAAAGTACAGGACAATACTTTGAGATATTTTTTCTGAAATGTCATTTCTCCTAACATATCTTGTTTTTCTATCAAATATGCTTTTCTGATGTTGTCAAATACCCAATTCAATCAAATAAATTTCAATTTTTGATTTCTAGCCTGTTTTAGAACCTTTAAATTATCTTATAAATAATCTGATAAAAACTTATTAAAGCTCTAAATTGTAGATTACCCATCAGAATCATTAATTAGCAGATTTCTGTTTTGTGTGGAGCTGTTTGTTCATCAAAAATATTACTTTTGAAATGGAAACAGACATACTGCAATTCTTTTGCTTTTAAAAAATGACAGTAAGTATTTTCTGTGAGGATTTCTGAAACTTCTTCAGATGCCTTAGTGAATTTTGCAATGTTGTTTTCACATTAAACAATCTAGATCCTTCAACTTTCTATCAAATTGGGACCTTTGATATAACTGTACTAAAAAAAAGCCCAAACAAACAAAACAACAAACCTAACCCATATTACTATAATTTCTTTTTGAAATCAGAATNTAAAAGTAGTGTTGAGTCACTGAACTTGTCTTTCAGTTGCAGTCAGCCTATGCTTATTGCCATCAATGAACTTTCTATTTTCTTTCATAGTTTCAAAAAATTTCAGGACGTCAAACACGTAAGCATCACATTCTCTCATAAGAACTACTGCAAGATCCTGTAATCTGATTCTTCTATATGGTGGTAGTTCACTAACACTGAGTCATATGAAGTGTCACTAGTGCACTCAATGAATAAAAAGATTGAGTAAAATATTGGAACACTAGTAACATTTTACTTACAAAATAGTAATTACAATCTTTTTTTGTCTTCTCTTACTACCTCCTCATGTGCCTTAAAAATCTTTTCTTATACCCAAGTTTTCCATTTTAAATAGCAATTTCCCAAGTAATATTATAATAAAGATCACCTACAGGAGTCCGCCTTATATTTTTTCTGGAAAATTAGATTGCAGAGAACAAATTAATTTAGTAAATACATGTGATTTTATCTCATTATACCAGCAACTTTCGTCTTCAAAACTTTTTCTTTTTCTTAAATGAAAACAGCAGTGGACCTGTGTAGCTCACTTATGGACTCTTAAAATACAAGTAACATGTTTACTTTTATCGTGTTCCTGATTTTATAATCTTATTAACAAGCCCTACCATAAGACTGAGATTTCCTGTACTAGTTCTTTCAAAGATCTTGAAAAAGATCATCCAGTTCCCTTAACTTTAAGAGCATTAATGCCTGAGATTTGCCTCCAGATCAACCGTAGCAATTTAGATTTAAGTACCTTTGTTCCTATTATCTATCATGCCTGTCCTGATGCTTAAAATAATACTTACAATTAAGACTGAGATATTCCTCTAGTTCCTGTAGTTTCCAAAACCAGCCCTATAGCATAAGTCTATGCTGCTGCTCTTCTTAATTTACACTGTTTTTACGGTTTATACACTTTCTGTTTTCTGTTGGTTCATTGAATATTTGATAAAGAGATTGAACAGATTTATCTTGTCAGACTATAAACATAGTTTACAGACTTTCTTTGCAACACAAACATGAGAAGTTTGTTTCTCATAATACCATAATTCCTGGTACTGATTCTAGGTAACACTCACCCAACACAATTTTTTGCAATACAACTTTTTGATGTCCAGTACTATTTTCAACTCACTGAACTGTAATTTCCCTACCCCTATCAATGAGGGGAATCCCACAGAACTGATTTCTGCAAGCTATGTTGTTTTCTTTCACATATGTCTTTAGAATCAGTTCAACAATGCTCAGGAGTCTNTGTCTTTAGAATCAGTTCAACAATGCTCAGGAGTCTGCAGAACATGTTTGATGCAAAAACAGTATGATACTGCCTTCCTACCTTTACACACATGTACTTATGAAAAATAGTTTAGTATTTGGCATGACTGGAATTATCATAGTCATTATCTTTTATCCTTGCAGCAAGCATGGGTAGACACCTTCCCAAATCT
>VXBX01003499.1:3581-149317 GCA_013400415.1 Scytalopus superciliaris
TGATGGAGTGGGGGTGGTGGTTTCCAATTCAAAATATAGTACATTTACACCATCACTGTGTTAATAGCTTTGGTAAATACAAACATTATAGTCAGTTTTAACACAAAATCAGCAGTAAGCTTTGAAAGCTCTTTTTCTCTGTTCTTGTCATAGCAACATTGAAATTCAAACATACTTTAATACAGCATATCAGATACTTTCCATCATACATACAGTTTGAAACAATAGAAAAATGTGTGAAGGTAAGAAGTTATGCTGAAAGATCAGCACTTAAAAAGATTGTATTTTATTTTATTGTGTTTCTTTCTGACATGGGTGGGAATGCAACTTTTTTTACAGGAAGGATAAATATAGTCGGTGAAATTCTTGTCCCACTGAATTCAGTAGGACTTTGTTTCAATCACAGAGAGAACAGTTGTGTAGAATAAGGATTCCTTATTTCCAATCACTGACAATACTACTGTCTTGAACTAGAGAAGGATCTCTACTACTACAAATATTTATTTGTAATATGGTTGGATTTATTGCTCACCATCTATGTTTTTCTTTGATACTGTTTGCTTCCTTTATTAACTACCTGAATTTCCAGACATCAGATGTATGTTCATTGCTTGTTCAGGGATTCTTTAGTTTTCTGTCCTGAATGAACTGCTGCTGTGAGGCTTCTGTGTTTTCTAAATATACAAACCTTTTTTATGGGAAGAACAGAGAGATTCTAGAAAATGCAATAAACAGCTTGTAATACGTTTAATGTGAGTATTCTTTTGGTGTATTTTTACCAGAAATTTTCATTGGACTTGCACATGCAAGGAATCCAAACATCTCATATAATTCAAAGAAATTTGGTGTCAGCAGTTACCTTTAGCAAATACACTTTGATTTCACTAAACAGAAATCTATTTTGCCTGAGGAAAAACTGCTCTTCACCTATATTGGCATCTGATTACCTTCTTCTACTCTGTGTCTTTTGGCTGATTTACATCTTGTTTCAGTGTTTCCTCTATTCTATGAGGGATTCTTGCAGGCTTTAGCTGGTAGTGCTGTCCTGTTTATCATGGAGCTATAGATGTTTCAGCACCTTGTCTGCATTCCTTGCTGAAAGAAGTAAGTCCTTTTTATTTCCCTGTCCTGATATTCCCCAAATGATCTGTAGATTTGATTTAAGAGAAAAATTGGTGTCAATGTTCTGAGAAATCCTATGGTCCTATTTTTAATAGTATCCCAAATTGATTTCGTCCTGTTGTTTAAAAAATAATAATAATTTTTATATATATATATAATTACTTTGACTAGTCGATGATTATGTTCTCAGGACTGTATTAATGTGCAGTGGCACACTGGACCTCAGGAAAACCTGGAATGAAAGAGGGCCAGCCCCAGAAAAAAATGCATACTAGGTCCACTAATGTGTGGTCAGATACACATTTGGAACTGACTTCTTTTGGGCAGAATTACTCTGAGCTGTAATGCTGCTTCAAGGGCTGAGATGGGCAAGCAGTGACTTTTATTCAGGGGAGGACTGTCAGTCATGCTCAAAAAAATTAGAAGAAATTGAGTTCCAGATGTTAAGGCAGAATGTCAGAATATTGAATCTGTGAAAATTGGTTTCAAAGCTTGACAAGAAGAAATGGTTTAAAAGGAGATTAATTTCCCTTTGCAAGCAATTATTTTTTTCAGTGAGAGAATTTGAAAGCTCCATGGACCCACTCTTAAAACTCATCAATGTAATCAGAAATATTTTGTTTAACTCTTGTAATTTCCATATATTTGGAAAAAAAAAGTCCTGTGTTCCTACAGGATCATATTTATCTTCTCTCTTCCAGCTTCAGAAAATATTGGCCATTTTGGTGCACCCCTTTCCTGTTCATCATTGAAAAATTACTTACTTATACTTCTAAACTTGGACCTATTACTTCCTATGCAGAGTGGGATTCAACATGATTTTATAAGGCATTAAGATATCAAAATAGATTCAAGTGGAGGAATCATCACACTCCTCCCTTGTTTAATGAACACTGGAGATTTATAGCACTAAATTAAAAAATGACAGTGTTATTTTTTAGACCTGTTTTCTGTAAAAATGTGGCATATTTGATCACTCTGTAAATCAGTCTCAGGTCAGATTGGTTAGGTTTGCTCAAATTTGACACAGAATTGGCCATACAAAGATAAAACCATTTTGAAAATTGGTTCTTGGTTAGCAGAGAGGGACAGAGAGTCTTCATTGATAAAAATAGAGAAATACCTAAGTAAATGGCTAATCCTTTGCCATAGGGAAGGCAGTATGGATCCAGAGGGGAGCCTGGTGGACTGCAAGCAAGAATGGCAGTCACAGCTGAGGATATGGGGCATCAGAGATCTGCAGGACAACGGGCCACAGCAGTGGAGGGACCTGGGATAAAAGTATGTGGGGGAAGAAGAATCTGTTCCATTAATTATTCTATTCAGGAAGCAAATTGTAAAAGTCATTTAATCATCAGTGATGAAAAGCTATGGCTGCCAACTGAGATGTCTCAGCATTGTACACTGTGTTTGTTTTAGCACAGCATGCTGCTTGCAGAAGGATGTTTTGCTAATTAGTCTCAAAAGTTAGAGGAAGTTTGCAATGCACTCTTTTTACAACTAAATTGACAGACTCAAGACAGTAGAGTAATTGTATGAGTAAAAAGTAGCAGGATGAGGCCATTAGAGTCTGCCAGTCATCAGATATCATGAGCTTTCTTCATTACAAAGCAAATTTTTTTCTGAAAACAAATAAACAGAAAATCTCCACAAATCATCTCTTCTCTCTGTCGAGTGTGCTTGAGTAATTTCTAAATACACAAAGCCCTGGAGCTGAGAAAGACATTGTAAAACAATAAACTCACTGAAACCATAGCTCTTGCCAGAGTTACCCCTGCAGAACTATTCCAAGTGGCTCATGACTGATAGGGAAGCTGTTCCTGTGTGCTTGGACTGTTTGTCATCTCCAGATAAATAGGGAAAATGGGATAAAGGGTATTAATTAAGCTATTAAGAAGAGAGAGATTGTCAAAGATCAGAAGTTGCATTCAGTTCAGATTTAGGGGGAGCAATGACACAAAATCTGATGTTGACTGAATTGGTAAGAATTGGCTGAGCTCCACTGAACTCATGTTGTACTACCATAAAATCTGGACTCTAATTCCAGTATGGCAGTTTGTCTAAGTCTACCTCATAATTAAGAAACTCACACCCACACCAAAAGAGGCACTAAGTCAGGTTCTCCTGTGTATCAGGTATGACACAGTTGTCTAATTAAAATCAGCAGGCTCAAGTAGCAAAAGTCAGAATTTCTTGACTGGGGAAAGAGGCAGGAATTTATTCCCTCTGTCCCTCACACCTTCCTCTAAAGTCTTTAACAGCTATACTAACATTACATGGCTTTGAGTATATGAAAGGGGACAAAAGGCTTGTAGTCCTGTATAGGTCCTGCTATCACTGGAGGAAAGTTTGTGTTCCCACACCTTGTATGGAAGATGCTGTAGAGTTCAAGTCACCCCAGCTATTCTCTTCTCAGAGGAAATATTTACATTTTTTTTTGAACTGGAGAGTTGGGGATCTTCAGTTTTACAAACTCAGTCTTATAACTAAATTTAATGATTGTTTCCTAACACTTGTCCTAGAAAAATAGAATCAGATTCCTTTCTCAAATGTAGCAAAAAGAATAAAGTATTAATGTTTCTTAGAAAGAGACAGTCATGTACATAGTATCAAAATATTTGAGCTCTGCTAGTGCTATGTTTTGTGCATTTTATACTGCACTAGCCACAAAAAACAATGTGGTTGTGTTATGATATATCAGAGAAAGTATCATAAGCATTTAATAAATTTGACATAAGTTTGATATTCTTTGGTTAAAATGCTAACACATGGGGATTTAAGATTCAAAATTAAAGGTATCAGGACTCTAAGAATAATTCAGAGTCCATCCCCTCCAGGGACTGAGAAAAGATCTCATTTCTTCATTTGGGTCCTCAGAGTCTTTTCTTGTTCAGAACACTCTTGCAGCATTTATGTGATAAATGTCAATAATGAACACTGGAGTTCAGGTTCTTTCCAGGCTTTGGTGCCAAGAAGTGAGCACAAGTGATCTGCAACAATGTCTTGAAAGCACAGATGTAGATGACTTTATATATAAGTACACACATATGTAGATCCAAATACAGGAAAAAAATATTTCAAGTTAAGCAGAGCTCATCAGTATCTTGTTTGTTATCTTGTATTTCTCCGCCTCTATTTTCAGTAGTCCAGGGCACCATCACAGCTGTGGATGAGCAGGTGCAGAGAACAATTATCCTATTTCCAGAGCTAATTGTGGGCTTCAATTAGGAAGCCAGCTTACTGGGGTAAAGAAACTCATCACCGTCGATTCTTAGGTGAGGAATAAGATCTTTTCATGTGACCACTATGACTGGTATATTTATTTATTTATAATAAAGCATCAATGGTAAGTGTAATTCTCTTGTCTAGCACAATGCAAAGGATATACGGAAGCGATACAGAGGGAGAAATCAGTGGCATGCAGATGAACAAGCTTCTATATAGTGACAGTCTTATGGTTGTATTTGTAAAAGATTTTATTGGTATCTGCACTAGAACCGAAGTCCTCTCCTTGCAAAAATCCAAAATCCTGCTAGCAGGCACTCAAGAGAATTTTCTAATGCTAAATAAATAAATAAATACTCAGGTAAAAATATCTTACATGAAAAAATGTAGCCAAGCTCCATTGTTTCAAAAGGCCTGCTCAAAACAGGATGCTTTACCTTTTAATATCTATCTATTTATGCATGTGTGCAGAGAACCTACTAACTAATTGGAATCATATTTGTAAGTCTACTGACTATTACATACTACATTGTAAATTAAAACATTTTGCAGTTCTCAAGCTGCCATGCAGAGAAAGTCAGAAATAAATCCTTCATTCTTACCTTTTCCATGTTTTCCAACAGTTTTATTTCTTTGAAGTGTCTTTGATTTTTATATATATAAAATTCAAAAAATTAAAAAAAAATCCCAGTGTAAATCCCCAAACAAACAAGTAAAACAAACCCCTGTGCAAAGAAAATTGCACATTTAAGGAGGTGGGGGAGATATCTGGGCTAGAGATGTATTTTTTTTCCAGCTACATCAGCTTTATCTAGTTTAATGTTTGGTTTGTTACCATTTGAAATTCAATTTCAGGTAGTTCTGTATCATATCAGCATAGGATGCATCAATAACTCTAAGAGGATGTTTTCCTTTGGCATCTGCTATTTTCACCAAATGTCAAGGCTTGACATTTGCTATCTTTATCTGGTTTTGGTGTATCACTCATACTGAGATTTTGTTTCTTCTTATCTGATATTGATTTCAACTGTGACCAGCTGTGTCACTAATAAAATCAACAGGCAAGTATCTGGCATGTAGTTCTTCACTGGTATAGGAAAAGAAACAACCCAGTGACAAAAAAAGCAAAGAGATAATTTTCAATTAGGATGCTTGCCTGTATCCTCATATTATCCATCGCTTAGCACTTCTGTTGATGTATACATTTCTGATTGATTCCCTTGGGGAAGCCTCCATGGAAATCCTTGCCTTTCAGATGAAATATTCCTTTTTGCTCTCATCCACTGCCTCCTGGAGAGCGGGGTCATTTTTCAAAGCGGCGTCTGCGCTTTCGGCAAACTCAGTTCCTTTTGCCTCATTGGTGTGGTAGGTGCCCTTATGCCTGTACATGTACCGAACCATCACCACCAGCAGGCAAATGAGGACAAATACCACTGCAGCAATCACACCTGGAGGGAACAGATCAGTTAAATGTATCACCAGTAATAAAATATGAGCAGTATCTCACTGCCAGACATCACAACTTGGATTGCTTCATAGGGAAAAGCCCATGTATAGTAAGATGTTTGCATGTTCAGAGGCCAGAATCAGAACAGAGTCTGACACTGCAAAACAAAAAGAAGATGGGATATAGATACTGCAGGACTATGGGACAAATTCTCACTAGCTTTCTTTCAAATCAATAGTTTGATTTGGTTGAACACATGGAAGATAGAAGTTCATTACAAAATGAGAAGTAAGAGTACATAAAGAAAAACCAACAGGTTTTTTTCATCCTTCTGGTAACATATACCTTGGGGGTAGGGGGTGGTTTGCAGGTAACCTGACCCTGACTTCTCAAGTGTCCTCAATTTCAGGAGGTGTTCAGTGCACTGAGTATTTCTTAGGAGACATTCAACAAATAGTAGGAGTTGTATGACTCTGGTCCTGCTCTGTATTTGCAAGCTGCTATTTCATGCTGCGCTCTAATTAAGAAAGTATAATTGTAATGAATGTGTAAGTGACACCTAAGGGAAGGCAGGGATTCTGGATAGACCTTTCCTCTCTCCCAGACTAAGGATAATTACAGCAATGTGTTGACTGTAGGTAACCCAAATGTGCATAGGACTAAATGGTGAATGGAAGCACTCCTAGAGAAGAGAAGTAAATTCAAGCTCCTTTTCTACTGTGAAAGTCAGAAGTCCATTAAAGACAGGTATCCCCGATGAGTCCATTGTTAAAAACCTACAAACTCTATTCCCTTCGTCCCAGATCAAATTCTTAAAAATCCTGAAAATAAATGAATCATTTTGGAATTTATTTAACTGGTGTGACTTTTATTGTTTTTTTAAATACTTTTTACATGCATCCAGGATGGGCTTATAAACACCTCAGCAGTGGTTCTGCACATGATACTGAGGGAATTCTATATTCATGAGTCCAGGAATAAACCAAACATTAAAGAAATACACAATAAAAAGAACCCGAACAGGACATTCCTAGGGCTTTTTCTGCTGTCAGCTGAGTGTGTGTGTGTGTGTGTGTGTGTGTGTGTGTGTGTGTGTGTGTGCACTCCTCTTCTGGAATGGAATACCTTCATTTTGTGAGATTAACTGCTTCCAGCAAATGCCTATTACTCTGAAGAGACAATGAGGGGTAGGTAGAAATATCTCTTTTTTGTATCCTATATTCAAGATATGTGGCAGGAGCTTTATATTTATCAGCATCAGTAAACTGAGTGGGGATGCCCTACTGGCATAAAAACATGCAAATAGAATGTAATCAGGGTAAATAAAGATGATAACTCTGCCTTAAAAGATATGCCTTAATGTTATCCCTCAGATTTCATGGTGCCTGGTTCTGGAAAGTGAAGTTACTGTTAGCAGAAATGAAATTGTTTAGACAAAGAACTACAGGTTTACAATAATATCATGGTTGCAGTGTGGGCTTCATCAATTTTTAGGACCTCACTGGTATCCCTTGACACAAGAATCTCTAATAGGCTTTAGGTGTAGCACAATATTAATAAGCCTAAGGGACTAAGTACAAATCAATTTACCTGATACTTCTTCATAGAAAGCTGAAATTAAAGTTACTGGAGATGGGACCTGAGGGAAATATAGCAGAACCTCACCAATTTGCACTAATGATTGGTATAGCCCCTTGTGCATGACTGAAATTAGTGTGTTAGCATGGAAATGAACAAACACAATAAAAATAAAAAGACAGGTTCTCTCTGTGAACATAGCTTTGCTCATTTATTCTGACAACTGTATTTAGTTTAAATGCATGAGAGAGCTTTAATGGAACACCAGGAAATACAGTGGTGAATTCCATAACAATAAGGGGTCAGCTGGTATGAGCCAACATCGCTCAGATCAAAGGTGCTACACCAGTTTGTATTAAAGCACAAGCTTGGCCCAGTGAATAATGAAGGGTATCAGAGACTGATTTTGCTGCTGGCCTGTTAGGTATTTTGTCCTAAAATGGTGAATGGATGGGTGTGGTACTGCTTGGTATATGGTTTATGCTCATTATCTCGTCTTGTTATCTTGCCAATAGCCCCTCTGGGAGCAGATTTCCCACTGGCCTAATTAACTCTAATTGGGCTGTTCCTGTTATCTTGTCAGCAAAGTAGGGGTTTTGCAAAATGCAAGAAACCAACCAACCTGCTGTTTTTCTTATGGTGCTGCTTAGTATGGTCTGCTACTTACCTCCAATAACAGCCACATCTGCTCCAGCTGTGGGGCTCTCAACATCTCCATCTATAAATAGAATAGAACATACAAAAGTTAATTAAAAAAAAAAAAAGGAATTGGATCATACATAGCAGCACTGACTGTAGTGGTGGTGCTGTATTACTTTAACCTGTGAAACTCAGAACTTAAACAAGATCTCTCATCAGCAAAAGACATTTATGAAATTTCACATTAGAGTTAGCTGTACTGTAACAGTTTTCTGTCACCATAACACTGGAAAATAAACAGCTAGCACATTATGCAAACTATTACAGCCCTCAGGGAAACACCTACTGTTTATTATGAACACTTACCTGTAACATCCTCCAGTGAATGATTAAATTAAGAGCATTTAGGTACTGTGATTACTCTCAGAAAGGTAGTTTTGTGGAAAAAATGATGATGCCTATTTATTTTCCCATTTATGGCTCTTCACAATATGGTCTGGATCTTGATTTGATTCAAATTAATCTGGCAATATTGATTTCAATTAGTATTTATTTATCTGCAATATCCTGCTTTTAATCTTACCATTAATTTTCTTTTAAGCGTACATTTGAAATCAAGACAAGCCTGTTACATGTGTGGCATAAAACAGTTCCCACTTAGAGTCTGAATTCAGTGGTGGTAAGTCAAATTATGATCTTTGTTGAATTACAATTTATAAAAAAATTAGAATACAAACCACAAAAAATTTACAATCTAAATGCCAATGTCATTTTGAGAAATAAGAAACTGGTCTGAAAATAAGCTTCTGAACGAGTAGTTAGAATTTGACTTACATTTCAATCTTAATTATAGTGCTTACTAAGAATATCCAAAACATCTAATGAATAGCCAAAGCTTTTCAAAGGGAAGATAAAAAATTATTCAAAAAATCAGAGAGGATATTTCTCTCCTTATTGTTTGATATAGACCTTAAATAAAAGAAAAAACATGCAGATAAGTATTTCTTTATCAACTTAATTGAACAATTCTGAATTGTTTTATGCTCCTTATTTCTGTTGATATCAGCCCACCTAGTCCTGAATTATGTGGATGTCTGAGAGAATGCTGAACTCCTGGAGTTGTTCCACTAGGTTTATAACAGGACTCTCATTTCTTTGTTTAGTTTTGTATCATGTATATAATTCTAAATAATACTGGGTTTAGAACAAGACAAATAATTTTNGGTAAATGCAGTGGATAGAAAAGTTCTTCAGAAAGGTAAAAGTCTAATTCCAAATCCTTCTATAAAGACTCAACAGTGGCACTATGGCTGATACCTTGCTCTCTTTTTGCTAAATCTGTATATATGATTCAACGATAAGACACTATCAACTGTTTTTCTCCTTGCCCATGTCCAGTGTCTAATATCAGTTTGCAACAAAGTTAGGAGAGCTGAGATACAAAGGGCCCACCTCTTCCCAAACGTGGGAGATGCTTTTTTTTAGAAAGTAGGAGTGCTTTTCTCTTCCTCAGAGATCCTTTCCTCATCTTCTTCCAGCTATATATTGATGGAAAGATTGAGCATGCCTTGTACAATTTAAAAGCTGTAATTTTGTCTATGTCCATTCAAAACCCATGTGCCTCAGAAGAGATTAATTGCCTCAAGGTCATACTGCTCTGTATTTCTTTACACACCAAATATAAGCTACATGCCAAATAAGCAGGCCCCTCTACAGCCATCAAATACTTGATGGTGTGAATTCTAAAGTGCTTTCCTAGCCACACAGCTTTCTTCCAAACATTAATTCCAGATAAAATTAGTACCCCCTTAATTATAAGATTTGTGCGTAACTCTCTACTCTTACCTGGCATTCCCAGGTGCCTCTCATATTCAGATAACAAGCAGGTGCCTTATCTCTAGTACTTGCCACTGCAATGCTTTTTGATAATAGATTAAAGTAGCATCACTTTGCAGAAAAGTTTTTATTTCCATACTGTACTTCTAAGTGCAAAAGAATTCTGGACTCATCTTGAGCTATCCTGTAGCCAGCATTGATTTCTTAAGCTGACAACGCTGTGTCATTCAGCAACCAGCTAACACCATGATGTGGCTTCACTCAACACAGTTCCTATTTTACTGCAAACACAAGGGTCTGACTACTCCTTTGTGTGTCCACTTTTGACCACAGAACAGGCTTTCTGTCCTCCCAGACAGACTTTTGCTGCATTATCCAGAGTGCCAGAACGTTGTAGCAACCAATAGCCAGATGTTTCCAAGGTCTGGTCCCCAGATCAGTTCTGGAGCAATGATGATGGAGAGGACAGAGACACCCTTAATCCCTGTCTCACAGTCTCTGAAATTTCACGTTTTCCAAAAATAGCTATGTGATTCATGGCAATATCACAATCCTGATAGGCAAGGATAAAAAGTATCAGTGTTGTTCAAGATTCCAGCAGTATCACCCTTCATGAAATATGACTGAGGAACATGCAAGGCATGTGTGATGAAATGAGACCATCTTTCCTGAGCAGGAGTGAGACAGCAGTTGTTGTCCAGAGGAAATCCATGGCTGGCCAGGAATCTCAGCATGGTCTGTCTAAACTCAGCCTATGTGAGAAATACACTGCATTATTATAGGACTGAATCTTCACTTTCTGAGATAGAAAAGATATCCAACATACTGATGAAATTTTTAGCTCAGTAATGGCTTTGGCCTTCTGGTACCTTTATTCTGCTCTTCTTCCCACGCAGAGTGCTCAGAGGTCTGTGTTTCAATTGCTGCTGTTGCACCTGTTTTGATCATTTTTCTTTGTTTCAAGGACATCTTTTGTGTTATCTGCTACTAAATTGTCCTTGTAAAGCTTCCTCTCGCTGTTATACTGGCCCTTGTCCAGCTACAATCTGGTCCTGAAAGTGTTTATAAAGTGTTATTTACTGCCACTAGTTACCATGACACACAGAAATCAAAAAATTGTGGGAAAACTTGTTTTTCATAAAATCTCTGACCATCAAATTCCAGTTCTACCCATAAACTTACAGATAAGGAATTTTTGCAAGAGAACAGCAATTGCTACCTGTCTCATTGTCATCAATCACATTGTGCTGAGAAGGCAGCAGTCTCTGAAAGTCCCAGGAATATTCCTGACTTAAATACTGAAGATCTCTGACTTTTTGCTTTAAAAATGAAAAACCAGTACAACTAGTTTGTATGTTAATGTAGCAAGTGGTGAGTTTTTCCTGCTAAATTTGTTTGTAAATTTGTTAAACCACCTCTAGGTGCAATTTTCAAATAAAACTCAATTTTTGTGAATTTTGACAGCTTTTCCCCCACCTGGTTTAAACCTATCCTGTTCCTTTTTGACTGTGGAACACTTGTTTGAAGGAGGTAGGTCCAACAGTGAAAATATTTGTTTGAGGTCCAGCACTCTTCTAGTTTTACTGTGCACTTCTCTGGCGGTTGTAATGGTTTCTTCTGTTCTATAAATTGCAAAGTTGAATCACTAAAAGCTGTATATCACTTCCTACTCAAAAATTCTGACACTGGCTTTAAAATAATTTAAAGTTTTTCTTTTTTTAATTTACCCTTACTTTTATATTGTAGGTTCATTCAAGTAGTACTTTCCAGCCCTTCTTTACAATACCAAAGACGAAACATGCTTTGTAAATGAAAACTGAGATTTTGGCATGATTTTGTGACCCCAGGAAACAAGTTTCTAAGGAAAACACAAAGTATTACGAGGATCTTGATAAAGATTCAAGACTTATCAATGAGATACTTCAGGAGCCTAACCATGTTAAAACATTCAAACTGATAAACCATTCAGTTTACATGGTGATGGGCACACATGGGAAGGGGCATATTCATCCCGCCAATACTTTCTCCCATTCAGCATAGAAAGCTCAGACTTTAGATCCTGCTACTTGCAGAAACCTTTAAGTGCTTCTGTGGCTACTGTCAGCAAAACATAGGGTAAACTTCTAGCAAGCTTCAAGCTCTCTAACTTTTAGGCATGGTTTTTGCTCCCTAAAGGACTTCTCGGAAAAAAGAGTGCAGTATTTGCACCCTTAAGAGTTTTGCAGTTAACACTTCAGTTAGCATTTTAAGTACCTACATGTTTGCTTATAATGGATTTACACACAGAAAATACATGAAACTGTACCTGCAAAGGGACCCCCATTTGGTACAGTTTACAGGAATGCGTAGGAATCATCCTACAGGATGTGGTCAAATCTCTGCTGCATAATTCACAAGGGCAATTTGATGGGATAACATTGACCTTACCCCGAACTTAGGTCTCTCTAATTTTCTAAGATAAAGCTCAAACTAAAGCTGGTAGTATTGAATAGAGAAAGAAAAGCCCGAGATTTCAGGTCCTGTAATGATTCCCATGCATGGAGTGGGTTTGTCAAAGTGAGTATAGAGATATCAATGTGTGATACACAGCTTTTACAACACAGTTTTCAAAACCACTCAACAGCAGCCAGGCAGCACTGCTCCTGCTCCTGCCTTTCAGGATTCTCCTACCCACAGGCTTGTGCTTTTGATTCTTAGCAACCTCAGCCATCTCTTATCATGATGCTTCATTGTTGATTGCTTGGTTACAAACTTAGACAAAGCCTTGGCTGCTAAATTACTGTCAAGTAAGTGTTTAAGTGCTTTCTTGGGCAACCCATTTTCTCTCTTGATGTGCCTGTTCATTGCATAAGAAGTGCTTGAAATTCATTCAATCCACGTGAATGATGGGCTGAGCTCCTTAAGGCAGTCATTTCCTTCCTAGGGTTTTCCTAGTCATGCAGTGGGTTCAGTAAAATATTATAAACTTCTGGAAACATTGAGGAGTATACAGAGTCTACCAGGAAGCTTTTGAACTTGTTAAAAACCTTTACTATAATTACAGTAATTATTATTTTTTTATTATTCTGTGTCTAAAAACATATTTATTATAAGTGTTCCTTTCCCGGGGGCTCTTTTTGTTCTTTTTATGCTCTTCTGCAGCCATTAATCCTCTTGACTGTAAAAGCAGGTCTTAATGTGTCCCTGTCATCTTCATAGATACAAAACGTTTCTACCACACATCTAGTATGGAAGAACTAATGAAGTCTCAACACCTCCATTGTTTATGCAACTGTGGTATGTCCTCCTTGCCCTTTGGTTTATGTTTGTGCCTTGCCAACACACTGCATTCATGAGAAAATCATTAATCTATTAACCTTAGCACACTGATTTAATTTACAAGCTACAGTTAGAACTGGTTCACTGCAGCTGCATGTGCAAAAATGAGTTGAACCAAGTTCTGAAAACTTCATACTAGAAATATGTTAATTGCTCAAGCTGCTCTCTGGCCTGTGTTACAATATCAGATGCTTCTCACTGAGGCCTTTCTGAATTTAAAAAAAAAAAGTCATTACCTATTTTAATATTTGCCAGTAAGTCTGCAGTGCCCTGCCAGAGCTGGCATCTCTTTTCCCAAAGGTTCATCAGCCTGAACCCATCAATTTGACATATTCTGCTGAAAAAGCCATCACCATCTCCCATTAGACAATGAAACACATCAAGGCTGTTCTTTCAAAATTAAGGAACAGTTTCTCATCTGTCAATCTGGAAAAGAGACAGAATAATTTGGCTTCCATTTGTATACTGAATTATTATAAGGACAATAATGGTGACATGTAACAACAACAACCACAAGATCTTTTGAGCAAGGAAATGGACTGCTGCAAACGTAAGGTAAATCATGCAGATTAAAAATATCTACAAAATTAAAATGCACTGGACTCAATTTTCTTGCTATCCTAGCTAGCAAGGACTTTGTCATTAATTCTGAGCAGACAAAGTACAATTTCATTCAAATAAAACAAAGGTCTGTTCAAGACTTTTGACACTTTGTAATAGAGAGAGGATAAAAAACAATTATCAAATTAGTTTAATTAGATTAGAATTGCCACATAATTTTAGTACTTCTCATTTGATTCTGGTATACAGTGTCAACTAAATATTTTTTCACCATTCTACAGTGTTATAATGTAAATAAGAGAAAATATGTTTTACAGTGTTTGAGGAAGTAATGGCTTCACTCACACAGTTTCTCCTTCTTTTGTGAAGCTGAATTGCCCTTGGGTCTTAGGGAAAATCAGAGATGGAGGGATACACTAAAAGTCATCTTGCCAAAAAGTAATCGCATGATACCCCTTAATGATAAGAGGGACAAGGAGAAAATGTTAATGAAACTTGGGAAATTACTTTAGGTTAAAAAATATAAAGGATTTCTTAAAAGTGAAGAGACGTTCTATATTTTGAAATGAAAAAATCCTATCAAATTTAAAAGGGAAGAAAATTATATTTTAAAGGGTCATATAATCTAAAAACCCCACAGACTTTTTTTAAAGTAAACTTTTCTGTTTACCCCCCAAAAGAACCTACAGCCCCCTCAAATTCCCCTTTCAGTTTGAATAGTTTGAACTACATACCCTTTTTTTTTTTAGTTTTTATTTAGTTTGCAGTTACTAGAAACTTTAGATCCTTTGCTCAGGGTAGCTGAATAGTTACCACCAATTCTTATGACAATTAAGCAAAGTGCATCAGGTAAGAGCATTAAAAGGGCAATTCCCCCTCAGAAGTACTATAAATTTTACAGCTTTAAAGTTCCCATACAGCACAGTACTCAAGAGAGATTTTTGTAGGCCCATGTTCCCTCTGGTAACAGATATTTTATGTGTTCTGTGTATTCATAACCAATGTAAATATACAGCGAAAAATTGGCAAAGAAATTTAGGTGTTTCTGTCTCTGCTTATAGAATCAGGAAGGGTGAGAAGGTTTCAGGGTTGGCAGAAGAAGCTCAGAGCAGAGAGCACTTAGACGAAGCTGCCTCCCTGGCACTGGAGACCC
Source organism: Scytalopus superciliaris (assembly GCA_013400415.1). Taxonomy (NCBI): domain Eukaryota; kingdom Metazoa; phylum Chordata; class Aves; order Passeriformes; family Rhinocryptidae; genus Scytalopus; species Scytalopus superciliaris. The sequence goes on from VXBX01003499.1 coordinate 18,461, forward strand.
TTCGGAAGTGGGCAATGAAGCTCACAAAAGGTCGAAATCTTGTCTTTAGAGATAAGATGTGTGAAGCCACAAAGGACGACCCAGTGTTGCAATTGCTGCTCATATGTGGTGGCCATTTTTTGCTCTGCTCCTATGGGAGAGCTGCTCAAGATCTGAATAACAAATGTCACCTTCTTATCACACAACGGTGCATGAAGTGTGAAGACATGGAAAAAGGTCGGATCTATTTCAAAAAATGCTGCAGGTGGCTATTTGGAAGTTGTGCCCCATTTTGGCTGCCTTGTGTGTAGTTATATCACTGCAAAAAGTTCCTTACTCTTCCATAGAAATATGTTAATACAACCAGGCCATCATTTACATCTTTCTGCTACAGCCATCAAAGGCAGCTCATGTACAACATCTTGCTGGGGAAGATAAATTGACGTGCAATTGCTTCACTGAAAAAGAAGTGACAAAAGGGATATAAATCAATCTGTAAGGTACAGGCTATGGTCAGGACATTTTCCTGCATGTGTCTCTCCTGTTCCCATCTTTTCCCTCTTCATCAGAACATAATAGTTTTTGAGGGCTTTATAATTGGGAAGGTTTTGAATTAAGCATAAATATCCACTGAATCTGCCAAATAATTTCTGCCTGACTTTCCTCCAAAGTCAACAATTTCAAGCTCTCATCATTTTCTGTTGAATCAAAATGGGAACAAACCAGCCATTTGCTCATTCACTGAGATCAAAGCTGAACAGAAAGGAGTTGCTAGCTTAATTGATTAACCATTGCAAATGTTGCAGGTGGTCATAGGCAATCAAAACAGCTGACTATGGACATAGTGAAAGCCCATCCGACAACCTGCAACTAATAATTATCTTGTAATTCTTGAGAAACTGTGAGTGAAAGCAGCACACCCCACTGCTCTAAAGCTCGTGTGTTAGAAACATAAGCATAAAAATTTGAGCCAGAACCTTTCAGTGAAAAGTCAGAGGTCAAGAGATCTTGGAGGGCGTGATAATTCCTTCCTAACCTCTTGATTATACGATGCAGTAAGACAACTTAACTGCTGAACTGCTTGTAATTATTTACCAAGTCAAGCTTTTAATTTATACCTAACAGGTCTACCAGCCTCAGACCTGACTCTCAGGGCTTTTGACCGTGTCATAAGAGGATAAGGTGATCTCTGTGCTTCTTGTGCTTGATTTTATGACCTTAATAACTTCTTTAGATTAGGCTTTAGTTTACAATAGAAGTATACCCTTTTTATGGACATGGCACTAAGCATTTATGGATTTGCACTAACAAAAATATTAGTTAAAATTATTCCCCCTAAGACAGTCTAAACCATTTGTTAGTATTTGAAATATTTCCATCAAATACATTCAACAGCATTTTTGCATTCTTTTTTTTCCTATTTCTGTTATCTGCCTGGCTGTCCTTTTAACCTTCACAGGTTTTGACTCCATTATTCAACTCCAAGTGTTTTTAAAGGAAAAGCAGGCAAAGATAAGGACTTAGCTTCAATTTTCATGAAAACTGTACACTGGAAAGAAAAGGTAGACCAGAACAGGACAGCAGTGAAGGAAAGGCAGGGAGGAGTCAGCATTTTTAAGCTGTGTTTAATAGCATGCCTTTCTCCAGTAGAAACATGTTTTCCAGCCATCATGCACATAGATCCAGAGGGGCTGCAGGAAGGTGCTTCCCCTCCCCATGGGGAGCTGCTGAGAGAGGGAACCAGTGTATGCTGGGAATGGGATTTACAGGACAGAGGCATAAGTCCAACACCGAGAGCGTTTCATTGGTTCTGTTGGTGGCGGAAAGTTTGTTCTAAGGTTTTGGTATTGTCTCTCACAGGATCTTTCTGGACAAAATGTTCAGCACACAGCTGGATAAACAGATCATGTGGTGAGCAACTGGCTCACAGGTTGAGCCCAGAGAGTAATAATGAGTGGGGTGATAGAGGGTAATAGCGAATGGAGTAACATCAGACTGGCGACCGGTCACTAGTGGGGTTCCACAGAGCCCCATCTTGAGCCCTGTGATCTTCAACATCTTCATAAATGGCTTGAACATAGGACTGGAAGGGATACTAAGGAAGTTTGCAGGAGGACATGTCGACTCCCTTGAAGGCTGGGAGGGCCTGTGGAGAGACCTCAGGAAAACAGAGGACTGGGCAATCACCAACCACAGGAAGTTCAACAAGGGAAAGTGCCAAATTCTGCACCTGGGGTGGGACAACCCTGGATGTACAGACTGGGGAACGAGGTGCTGCAAAGCAGTGCTGTGGGAAGGGACCTGGGGGTGTTGGTCAATGGCAAGATGGATATGAGTCAGCAGTGCCCTGGCAGCCAGGAGGACCAGCTGTGTCCTGGGGGGCATCAGACACATCACAACCAGCTGGTCGAGGGAGATGATTGTCCCACTCTGCTCTGCACTGGAGCAGCCTCACCTTGGATATTGTGTACAGTTTTGGTCACCACAATATAGGGAAGATGTTAAGCTCTTAGAGAGTGTCCAAAGGAGGGCAACGAAGATGGTGAAGGGCCTTGAGGGGAAGCTGTATGAAGAGCAGCTGAGGTCACTTGGTCTGTTCAGCCTGGAAAAGAGGAGATTGAGGGGAGACCTCATTGCAGTCTACAACTTCCTCTTGAGGGGAAGAGGAGGGGCAGGCACTCTTCTCTGTGATGACCAGTGACAGTACCCAAGGGAATGGCCTGAAGTTGTTTGGGTATTAAAAAAAGGTTCTTCACCCAGAGGGTGGTTGTGCACTGGAACAGGCTGCCCAGGGAAGTGGTCACAGCACCAAGCCTGACAGAGTTCAAGAAGCATTTGGATGATACTCTCAGGCACATGGTGTGACTCTTGGAGGTGGTCCTGTGCAGGGCTAAGACTTGGAAACAATGATCTTCGTGGGTCCCTTCCAACTCAGCATATTTTGATTCTGTGATTCTGTAATGAACACTGACATGCTAGGAGATAAACACAGCCATTATTCTATTGAGGCTGTTAAATGTCTATTTCTCATTTTGAGAAGGAAAAACTTGACCTTGTGCTAAATTTAGAGGTAATATAAACAAGCTACAGGTGATGGCATCTAGAAATCACCTAAAACCTGGTGAAAGCCTGCAGTCACGCACCAAGATATTATTGTAACAGTTCAAAGAATGCAGCACCAGGTTATTATCCTTCGAAAAGTATAATAATTTTCCCAACATGGACAGGTTTCTTCTTTTATGTCTCATTCCTACCACCAGTATTTTATAGAAAGCAGTCCAACAGGTGATAATTCTTGAAAACAAGAGTTCTCTGTGCTCTGTCCCCTGGCTTATTTGATATGAATTGTGTTCAGCTACATCCAGCTCATACACCACTGCTTGCCTAAGGCACTGTTTACTATGTGTTGCAAGTGGAAATGTCAGGATGTTTCGCATATGCTCTTCAGGGATACAGGGATCTTTCCTGGAGCACTGATGAGGTTAATATTATTAATGGAGATATCTGTAGTGGAAACAATCTTCCAAATGCTTTGAATATTGAGTATATTAAACAAAGAAAATAAAACATATTAAAACACCTTAGAAACTTGCAAGGCAAATAGTAGCTCAGGGCAACATAATTTCTTGTTTTCCAAGGTTTCTTCAATGAATATGCAGATTTCTTTTGCATATCTACTCTAAAGACAAAGCTGATTTTATTATCTGAAAAGCATTTAAGTATCAGTCCAAGCTGTCTGAATTGAGTTGAGCAATTTTAGCAAAACTTCTTAACCATCTATCATTCATCTGAGTAATTCTAGACAGATTGTGGAATAATTGTTTAAAATAGTGAAAAAATATAAAAAGGCTTGTTTGTGTATTATTTTTGGACAGTTGTATGACATTATTTGACAAACTGCATGTTGAACACGTCAACAGGGCTAAGCAGGAAAGGATTTTCATTGAAACAATATACTGAATGTTTTTCAGCACAAGGCTTATACTGTGAGATTAATTAATAGTTTTTTACTAATGCTCCTCTCTCCTAATGCAACATGAATGGTAAGTACCATGTAGGTGGAAAGCTAATAACCAGCCTGATAAGATGCTTGAGCACTGGAAAGGAGTCTCTATGATCTCAGCTGTCTCCACAGGTGCCACGGAGAGGATACTAGCAGGCAGTTGGCCCAGATCATTATTGTGGGTGTCTCCCAGCTGGAACATTGTATTTTGTCCTTTTCTGTTCTGTTCTGTTCTGTTCTGACATGCCTTCTTGCAAGATCTACTCAGCATCAACAGAAGTGTGGTGCATCCTGGAGTATGGTGTGGAAATTTCCTTCCCATCAACCAGTAAGAAACCTAGAATAGTTCAAACTAGAAGCCCAGCTTTCTAGAGTCTATAATTATGGCAAATAAATCCCAACCATTGCTGTTAGCACTACTTAACCATCCCTTTCCAAAGCTTGTGCTGAGGGTTTAGCCTTCCTATAAGATAGTGAGAGCCTTTTTTTGCAGAACTTTCAGCATGCCAAGGTCTGACAGCCTAGATGTGTCCTATAGATGCTTAAATGGTGTCTTACTATCTGAGTTTTGCCTGTTAAGTTGCAGTCATATTTATGAAAGCAAACTTACCATGCCAAAACTTGCTGCTACTACATTCCTGACTAGAAAAGAACCTAATTTCATTTTATTTCCTAATAAGGAGTCCTTTTTGTGTTATTGTTCACTTGAATGGCTCTCTGTAGCTAGCACTGACTTTCATATAACCTGTAGAATGATTATAATTTCTGACTCTTCTCCTTCTTTTACAAATCTGGTTGAAACTGGTCAGTGGATCCAGAAGTTCTTGATGAGAAATGACAGATGGATGAACAGATGATTAAGCAGACAGATAGACAGCAGGAACACATAGGACTCATTTCATTAGGAAACTGGACTGAAAACAGAAGTAGCAGTAGGTATTTGGATAATATTCATGTTTTGGTCACCAATTAAAAAAAATGCCATGTTTTTGAAACCATTTCAAAGCTTATAGATGACATCCTTGGTGGTTTAAAAAGCAAAGAAAAAAATTAAGGAAAATTGCTGAGATGTTTATTTCAGCTCCTTTCTTTGGTCAGAATGCTGCATTTTTATATTTTGGACTGTATTTTAAATCTTTAAAACCAGATTCAACTTGGACAGCCCTGGAAATTTCAATGGAGGATTAATGTGTGTCATTAAGCAAAGAAATATGGTCTAGTAGTTTTCAATAGTAACAAATGCTTGCTATGGTACTTCTCTGACCAATATATTTTTCACTTACTATAAAGCCTTTGGGCTTGTCCTTTTCCTAAATGTATATTTTATACATGCAGGAAAGCTGTGAGTGAATTATTGTGGTTTGAGCTGGCTGCTACATTCCTGTAGCAAAGGACATTCTTGTTCCTAAACATTTTCCTTCCAAGCTGATCCAGCAAGAAATACAAAAGGAAAGCTCCTTCCTCCATTTACTATTTACTATTAGGTGCTATTTACTTATTGACAAATTGATTCAAATTACCATGTAGTCTGTCTGTCGGTTTGTTAACAGGGAGGGGTTTGCTGGGTGCAGACAGGCAGAGCAAAAAGCAGGAATGCACTTCCAGGTGGGTGAAATATGTCATAAATCTACCCTGCCCTCAGAAAAAGCAAGTCCCCCAGAAGAAAAGCATAAGTAGAAAAACAGCTGATTAAGGCTGGAGATTTCTTTTCTAGAGTGCTCTGAGGAGAACAGAAAACTCCAGGTATTCACAGTCCAGTGATTCCTTTGAACTGCAGCAGCCCTAGGTGGCCATGGGAAAAGCTGGGCTAGGTATTCCCTGTGTAAGAATATATTGGAATGCACTATGAGGTAAGGCCCCTCTCTCAGCTATCCAATTAGGGACCTTAGGGCAGAGCTGTTACTCTGTACCTCCTTTCCTTCAGGGGTGCTGCTCTTCCCCAGCTGAATCAGCAGTGATCAGGCTCTGTGGCCAAGCAGCAGCAGTCACTGCTGGCTCTACTGTCTCAAAGCAGGGCACTGTCCCAGTACATGAAGTGAAATACCAAGTGGCATACATACAAGGTGAGATTTTCTAAAGCTCTCGTTGCTAAACTGCTTCTGCTCCCTTTGAAGTGAAACCTCTCAGTTAGGCCAATGGAGAAAGCTTTAAAAATTCCATTTTATGAGTATTAGAAACATGATAGAACCAAAGATCAGGAACGTCATATACAACCTCTGCCCATTTTCTCTGCTTTCTAACTTTCCAGTTTAATTTTTAATTTACCAGTTGATGCTGCCTAACAGGTTGCAAAATCTGCCTTCTTAAGCAGTCATGAGAGAGCCTGCAAATTTTGCAAAGTACTTTCGTAACATATCCAAGCTATTTACCATTGTTTCCAGAGAAGTCTGCTTTGGAACAGTATCACAAGGTCAAGTTATCCCACTGAAACACCTATTAGTATAAAGAGAATGGAGAAAAAAAAAAAAAAAAAAAGACAAAGCCAATGGCAGTAGCACAGCTCTGGAAAATATGAAGTCATAAGTAGAGTTCAGCCAGAGCAGACTCCCATTAAATTTTGTTTAAGAGCCAAGTTCCACCCTGAGATATGTGTGAGCTGCAGTTTATTTCAGGGGGAACTATGCTGTACTTCATACCACAGCAAGACTTGGACACAAGTATGCATTTGTTACAAGACAGAAGAGTAAAGCCAACTTTAATTTTGCATTTTTTGGTTCCATTTGCATAGATGGAATAGAAAACTTAAAGAAGTGAATAAAACAGCCCACAGTTTTACAAGACTTCTCTGTAAAATTTAATTCCTTCTTCCAGAAGACCTAAACATCTGTATTTTAAATCTACTAGGCTATTTCTAAGAGACATGGTAGTCTTTCCCTGTGTCCCTGCCACCCCCAAGAGTGTTAAACACACAGATAGAAGCTCTAAGGCTTGCCTTTCTACCCTCTTTGTTCTTGAGAGTCCCTTTAGGAGACAGTCAGCAAGAAGTGCTCCCTAGGAGATGCATATGCATTATAAAGAAGGGACATGCACAGCAGTCTGGCTTTACATTCTTAAATCCTTCCACTGGGCATTTTTGCCTGACAAATAGGAGCTTCACTTAGTGAGGAGGGAAGGAGTGACAGGGCATTCCCCATCCTGACTGCATTCCAGACAGGGGTTAGGCTTGTCAGCACCTTTGTGCTGTGCTAAGTTGCATGGCTGGCTTCAGGAAATAGCATTTATCTTTGCTGCAGTGGGCAGCCGCTGCACAGCTGGATGTTGGAAGGGATAAAATTATAAAGTCATGGTCACATGCTCCTGGAGGCACCAGGGTTACCTGTGGGAATTGGTCAGAAGAGTGCCCTGTTCCCTGCCACCAGCTCTGCGTTCAGTAATGTCGATCTCCGAAGGTTGGATTCCTTCAACTACAAGTTTAAAGAGCTCATTCAAGAAGAGAGAGAGAGGCAAAGCTCAGTCCTGCCAAGCACGGAGTCTGGATGTGAGCAGGAGGTTAACATATTTCATATGAGAAACTCTGGTAAATGCAAAAGCTTTTATACCCCAAGGCAACCCTTTAAACACTGAGTTACTTATTCTGGCTCAAGAATTTCCCATTCCTCAGATCCCTTGATGGTTGCCCTGTGCTTTAACTCTCCATTAAGCATCTGCTACAGGCTTTAATGGGTAAGATGGACCAGCAGCTCCATACTCAGTACAGCACTTTCATGGACAGAGCTGAAAAACCTTTAAAGCCCTGGTTAGTCAAGAAAATCTAGTGTCATAAGGATTAAAACCCTGTTGGTGATCACTTGTCATGGATTCTCTAACAGATGGGAAGAGGAGGCGGTGTCCCTGGGAAAGTCTCTTCTCCTTAATACTGATGTAACCTAACAGATAGCTGGTGAGAGCCAAGGGAGACATGCAGCCAGCTATGGTTATGCCACAACATCCCTTCATTGTGCAATGGCAGTGAAACAAAGGATGGGAAAACTTGCTACCAAATCCCATCAGTTAGAAGATCCATCAAGGACAGGGAATGGAAAAGACAGATATGTGTGGCCCTGGGAGTCTGGAGAGACATACAGCCCTTGGCCACAGCTGGCATGCCATGGCTTTGTGCTCCTGTCAAGGGGCTGAGTTTGTATTTCTTGCTGCGTCTCTCCTCATTCACGGCATGTTTAGTGGGGGAGGAGGGGAGAGGAAGGGAAGCTGGAGAGAATTATCCTCTTAGGGATATGGATGCACATGAAATGCCAAAGAGTGGAAAATAAAATCAATTGCAAAGCTGAACACCCACATTTATCAGTAGATAGACTTCCCTCAGCCCACCCACAAGTCCCAGACCTTGCTTCTGTCTGCAGGCAGCAGGGCATGACTGGGGAGGGTTGATCCCTTAGGGCTTGAAAGCATCTTCTCAGGTGTGAGCTGTGAAGAAAATCATGTGGAAACTGCTATGTGCTACATGTTCCAGTTTCCAGTCTTCTTTTTCTCATTCAATGAGAAAAATACCCCTCTCCTCTGGAATAAATCATAAACACAGTCTTTAATTACACAACATGTGCCTCCCACTCCCCCCTCAGTGACTGGTGCCGTTTCACATCTGACAAAAATAGGCATCCAAACCTCCAAAGCGAGTAGCTTGTATTTCTCTTTCTGGCCATCTCCAGCAGCTGCCAGGCTTTGCAAGGCCCTGGGGCTGTGCCATGTTTGAGAAGGAGGGAGATTTTCCCAGTGACTCAGTATTCAGGTCGCTTAAAAACAGCACAGAGGAAGAAGCAACATGGAAGTTATGCTCCCATCTGCTCTGCTACTGTCCTCTAGAGAAAACAAGACACAGGATAGGCTTCCTGTCTGGGGAAGGCTTGTAGCAGCCCTGGAAAGAAGGCATGACCTTTTCCTTAAAGGAAATGCAAATCATGGAGAGGAGTAGGGGGGAAAAGTCCAGGCAGCATTTTTTTATTCTTAAAAATAGTGTCATGCAGTCATATCTCCTCTTGCTTTCTCCCTTGTTCTCAAAGATGATCTTTACTTATTTAGCAATCACACATTTTAAACAGTTTTATCCCTCTCTGCCACCCCATTGTAACTGCAGTCATGAACCTTCTGACACAAGTCAGATGCTGTTGAAATGAAAGGTTTCATTCTTTGCAAGGAAAGGAAATCAGAGGAGGTACTGCAAGAACAGAAGGGCTCAGCTCATGCTCTGTTTCCAGCTCACAAATGGTTATGTCCCCAGATGCAGAGATTAGGCACCTCACACAGAATGTGGTAAGAGGAACAGTCCTTGTCCGAGATTCACAGATTTTAATGGATTCCAGAAGGGGAAATCTTTTACTAAGGAGCAGCAGCAAAGTTCAGAGAAATGTAAAAGCATTTATCTCCCTAGCTGCATTCCTGCCTGCCAAAACCAGGAGAGGTGATTTACTCCTTCTTGGTACAAGGAGTCCCTTATGGATCATTAATCCACAAGGAGAATGAGCTCAGGAGCCACAGACATATTTTCTTAATGTGCAAGAACCTTGAATCAGCAGGAAGTGTTCTTCTTTGGGACCATATACGATCAGCTTATTTCTATTTGTGTCCCACTACCCCATCTTCAGTAGTAGTGTTCAGTAGTGTTTCCTACAAGAGCTCTAGTTATCACTGATAAACTGTTTTGCTTGCATTAAAATCTGTGGCGATCGTAGATGATGCTGCTGTGAGCTAAACCAAGGCATTTGAAGCAGAGTAATATTAAAAAATTAGAACATGAAGTCAGCAATTCTGATACAATGTCCAGTAAAATCAATGTGAACAGTCTCAAGTTCCAGGGTACAAGTATCTCAGCAGCACTGATTTCAGCAATGCAATGATTACTTGCAGTAAGATATTTCTTGAGAAGCTCTGCAGAAATAGGAAGGAGACAGACATGGTCAACTATTTGTTTACATGCCAGGACCTCAGGTGGCCTCAGGTGATGAAGCTTTCTGTTTACAGCTAGAGCTGATCAGAAAACATACACCAAAACTTACGGTGGGAATGGGGATAGATCTGGTGGATAGTTCTTATTAATATGTTCCCACTTCCTTAGGAGTAGTAAAAAGAAAAATAGTCTCATTTTGTTTCACTTTACTTTTGTGTGAAACTACCTGAAAATATTTCCATAATGTCTCAGTTGCTAAGTGAGGAGCATTAAAGTCTGGCTATATATATATATATATTTTCACAATATGCAGTCATTTATAAAATGCCACTATTCTGTAGTGGATGGCATTTTATACTCTTTACCTTAGTAAAAAAAAGCTGCAAAAGGTGCAGCAGAGAATTACATTTCTGTATTTAAATCTCCCAAGAAGCACTCACTCCCTGCCTAAATTTGCAAGGTTCCACATAAGTCTGGTAAATCCACATCCTTATTGCTGTAAATGATTTACAACATAGAAATGTGTCTGAAAGGGAGAACCCAAAGCTGGCTGCTGTCCTTGGGTTTTATGTTCTCTTGTGTGTGTGTGCACACAGCATCCTTTACTTTGGGTCTTTGTAGCACAGTTAGGCTTTGAAAAATTGAGAAATATGAAAATTAGAACAATCAGGTTTACATGTATTACCACCTACTATTTAATTTCTTCCATTGTGCTTAAATGTTCAGGCATGTGGCTTTGAAACACGCTACCTGTAATGCACTTAAAAAACTCTGCTGGATTTCCAGCTTGCTTTGATCTCCACAGTCTAGAGACTATCTCAGAGAATAGAAGTAAATATATTCAGGGGAAAAATATTTTCAAGGAGAAAACCCAAAAGTCCTTCCACCTTCATATGCTTTTCCAGTTGATATTATATCTAAGGTTGTTTTTTACATTTTGTTTTTATGCTTTAGGAGGCCTAAATCTCTGTCTAGAGTCAGAGTTACTTGATTAGGTAACTTGGGAAGACAGATGTGGTCAGTGCCCTTTATCATGAGCATCAAAGCGTTGAATAATTATTTGGTGATTTTTGTTTAGAAAAGAGATAAAAGGAGAGAAGATTTCTGTTCTGAGAAATTAATGACTAAACAAATCAAAAAGGATATATTTTTGCAACGAAGACTGTATTTTGTCAAGAGGGAATGGGAAGGATGTGAGAAGAAAGCTGGTAAGAGCTTGCTATTAATCATGAGTAGCAAGGAGACATTAATTGGAGAGCTGTAAACAGAGTAAGGACTCAGCTAAGGCTCAAGGCTATGACAAAAACAGCTTCTTTCTGAACTATACAACACTATCTTTTCCATCTCTTGCCACGCCAAATCATCATGCATCACTGCCTTAGTGGTAACAGCTTGGACCTGAAGTAATTTCAGTTGTCCCCTGGGTTCTTAGGTCTGGGTGTGGGATGATTAACCTGAGAAAGAGGGAGCATTAACTGACAAGATATAGTGAGGTGCATGTGCAAGTAAGTAGCACAGCAGAGGTGCCAGATCCATACAGCTCTATAAAAGGTCAGATATAAGGCAATTTTTACTTTTTTTTTAAAGATGATCAAGGGTCCAATCACTAGCCATTCCTTGAGTTCTAGGTAGGAAAGAGAAGACAACTTCCAGTAGGTAAAGCACCAAAGTTTCAGAAGAATTAGTTTCTTCCTATTAGGTGGACACAACCTTCATGAGAAGGACCTACAAAGCACCCTTTGAATCATATAGTCATAGAATGTGTTGGAAACGACCTTAAAGATCATCTACTTCTAACCACACCCGCATGGTCAGTGACATCTTCTGCCACAATATGTTGCTCAAAGCCCCATCCAATCGGCCTTCTCCTCCCTGACCTCGTGGTATTCTTGGCTGTGTTGATGTTAGCAGGAGCTGTTCTCTGCACACTTGCAGGGATAGGATGAATAATATGAAAAGCAACAGTGTGGAGAACACACTGAGTGGTTTTGAAAAAGAATGTAAAAAATATGATTTCCCCTTTTCCCAAAGGAAAGGGGAAACTGGAACTTGGTGCTCAGTGGCAGGATTTTGTTTTTCCTTGGTGTTCTTAGCACCTTATGCAGGGTTTTCTGTAGAAATGCTGCCTAAACTTGTGTATATGCCTCTTTTTCCACCAAAGCCTTAATTGCCATTAGTCACTGGCAGTATAGGCTTCTGTAAACTAAAAATAGTCCCTTTGAATTCAGTGAGGGGAAAACTAGATTTCTTTGCAATAGAGTCCAAAATCCAAAGTCCACTGTTGTAATTATGGAAATCCAAGTCAGACAGACAATAATCAACTCTCCCAATTGTGTGATCCAGAATGTAAATAGTGTGTCGCAGGTTGTAAATAAAAATTCTAATGTCATGACAGGAAAGATCCGGAGAGGGGAGGTGGTGTTTCTTAGCAAGCTGTGAAGATGAGAGAGAAAAGAGAAATTAACAGAGATGAGAAGATAGAGAGGGAGTGGAAGAGGGGACAACTCCCAAAGGAAACAAAGCTTCAGCCCAGATGGTGACAGGGAGAGATTTATGCCTTCCTTGCCTGTTCTTTTCTTCCTTCCCACAGGCAGGACTGTGGAAGGTCCTCGAAAGAAGGGAGGAAATGACATGCAACAACTGGGACCTGTGTCTCTCCTATATTCAGGTATGAGCATTTACCCATGGGCTAAGAAAGGGACAGACAGGAAGGATTAGGAGGTGCAGAGAATATCTGAACTAGGCAACATGAGAGAGAAGGTGTGAGAGGAGTCACAGATACATCAAGAATTTAATTTTCTGCTTTCTTTGTTGGATAGGGAGGGGACTGTGCTTGACACTTGAATAAACCATTGATAGTTAGAAGAACAATGTCCGCTAGCTCATGAGTGCTGGTTATTAAAGCTTCAGGAAATAAGATTCAACTGAAAAAGTAATTTCATAATAAATTGGCAAATTTCTAGCCCTAACACATGCTAAGAACATCTTGAAAGCAGACTTCAACAATATATCCCAGGAGACAGAAATAAAATATAAAAATTCAGTGTGTCAAACATCAGAATTTTTGAAAATGTACCTGTTTCCTGAATTTCTGGATGACTACAATTTTATGGTAACTCTTCACAATCCACTAGAAATAATTTTTCCCTCTGCTCATTCATACATGTAACTCTTTAATCACTTGTGGTTAAGTGATTTGTGGGCTATTTGTTTTACCTAAGGTTTATTTGGTTGAGCTAAAGAGCCATGAAGATCTGTTTTTTCATCCCTTTTTAAGTGACTCAAATTTTGGAAACATCCAATGAGCAGACTAGAAGCATCTTGCTTTTTTCTTATTAAGTATGCTTTTTCATTTTCTTGTGTACAAAGAAATTTGCCTAAAAAAACCCAAAAACCAAACCAAAACAAAAAAGCCCAAAACAACCAACCAACCAACCAACCAACCAACCAACCAACCAACCAACCAACCAACCAACCAAAAAAAAACCCCTAAAAACCTGGAGCAACAATTTCATGAAAGCTATTCCAGTATAAGTTCATTTTCTCATAACTGAGGTGAACACAGAATTACATAATATGATTGAGTCTTGAATAAGTATTCTGTTTCCAAAGAAGGGTAGTTAATCTTTAAAAAACAACTTTTATTTCAGTATGAATATACTAATAAGATCAGTGTTTCTAGAAAACCGTCCTGAAGATGTAGTTACCAAATTCCCCCAGCACAGGTGAGCTACAAGAGAAACACAAACCTGATCAAATCTCTTGCCTGCTTAAAGTTTAAGCTTGCACCATTCCCTGACTGAAGACAAGTGCAGACTTGGCCTTTACTAATCTGTAAAAGGTTCTTCCCATTTAAACAGCCTGCTTCATATGGAACAGCTACCTTCTACTTGTTTCTTAAGTGATTATCATTGCAATTCTCTGGATCTTTGTTTATATGTAGACATAAGTCCTGTAATAGTCGCCTGAATGGATTCAAGCAAATACTGTAGATTCTTAAACTGAAGATACAGAGTGATTCACTGTCTATATTGCTGTGAGCTGCTAGGCTTTGGCTGTATGTACAGTCAGCAAAGACACCTGACTCTGACACCTACAACAGAGAGTCTGCATATATATTTTACTGTATCATATAAAAAAAAGGTATTTTGTGATGTTTTCCTACTTTTTACACATAAGTCATCCTCTTTCTTTATTTCTTGTTAATGAGTTTAAGCCTTCAAAATTCTAGTAATTTTTTCTGCTGCTTTCAAAGTATCTATTATCTGAAAAGGAAAGCATGAGCTTGTGTGTATTGGTCTGTGAATAGAGATGTGGTCAGGGAAAAAAAGCACTCCATACCCAGAAGTCTGACTAGTTAGAAGCCATATAAGTAGTGGAAAGGGTGGTGTATATACATATGTATGTCTTTGTATACGTATGCGTACAAATATAAAGTATAGTATATATAAACTCTGTGTGTGTGTATATATGTGCATATATACAGACACCAAACTCTTTTTCTAGGTTTGGTGTTAGCCTCTGCAACTCTAAATACCTACACATACATAAGGACTTGATGTCTGATTCTGCATTGCTATGACCTTGTCACACATGCTCTTTAGTGTGTGGAATGCCTCATAAAACTAGATATTTTAAACATGCAGTCCCCAGTGAAATAGGCATTTATCACTCATGATAACATGGAACTGTCTCAGGGTGTGTTCAAAAGCCCCCCTGCAACTTACTGATAAAAAGCTTAACTCCATTTCAGGGCTTATCTGAAGAAGAAAGAGGTAGACCCTCATGAAATAACTGAATTTGTTTTTTTCTCTTAAGATGAAGAAGGGAAGCAGAGGAAAGGAAAAAAAAATCACTTTAAAACTCCAATGTAGCAGAACAGGTTTAACCCATTGAGACTTTAAGTGAAGTTTTCTGCTTCATCAGGAAGAACCCTGTGGTGCAACATATGTCAGAAGAGAAGAAGATATGAGAAACTGGCCTCCTTTGCATATGAGATGATTAATTAAGAGGAAAATAACTTAGCCAGATGTCTCATTGGCGAAATGACATGTGCAAGGTACATCTGCAAAAAGGGAGCAGCACAGCACAGCCAGTGCATTCGATTTCTGTGCTAACATAGCAGAGATAGGAATCTGGTGTGAATTAGATCATGCTGACTCTCAGAGAAACAGTAGAGTACAGACCTTATTTCAGCTACAAATTATGAGCTGCATGTCTGTTGTTATAACGCTACACTATCGTTACATGATGCAGTTGAGTTATCAGTTACAAATAAATTATCCAAAGTCACTCCTTTTTTCCCATTCATGTTAATAAATTGTTGGCAAACCAAACCTGATTTCTCCAAGTGCCACTTTTCTTCATTTAATGAATAGTTTTTTAGAATACTTAGAAGCTGGTGAATTTTTCATTGACTCATTACTGGGTACCACTTTCAAATTTGTTTGATTTAGGAACTTAAGTCTTTCAGAAATGAATAAAACATTGTCTGCTGTCAAATACTTGCCCACCTAAGGTGTTCATATATTCTTGTCACTGGGGTATTTGGGTGTGCCTGGATTTTTTATGCATTTTGTACCACAACTTGTCTGCGAAGTAAAAAATGGTGAACAAAGATCCTATTTATGCCAAATGCTGTTTTTAAAAGTTTTCTGATCTTTCTGTGGGAAACAAATAAGCCAATTGCTAAATGACTTCTGAGCTATGTTTTCTTCCTAAACATGCATTACAAAACTGAGGAGTGGGAAGTAAAGAGCTATTGCCCCAGTGGAATCACTGGAACCTACTTCTACCTTCTTGCTGCCATAAATTTCTTCCCATAGTTAAAAGCTGCCTCACTGGCAGTGTCCATGGAAAGCAGTCATTTCTCTGCTACCTGTAATCTCTCCTCTTTATGCAGTCTACTAGCCTTTTGAAGAAGAGGTGCCTGTACAGCACCTAGCACAATCAGATCTCTCTGTTGGCTTGAATTTCACTATGCTATAGGAATACTAATCCCTCCCCAACAATAGAGGCAGGCACTCCATAGAGCAGACACACAAACAGACTTTCATTAGAGAATGCAGTCCTGAAAGCCTGTTTTACAAAAGACTTTGCTGATTGGACTCAGTCATTTGAACAGTGGTGGATACAGGGTATGTTCCACAAGAGCCTAGAAAGAAAGGTGCAGCAGTATCAGCAATGAGATGCAGACACTGCATAATTGTGTAATATTAATAGCTTTAAGCACATAACATGCCATAATTTGAATCTTTAACATCTACTGTGCAAATACTTATATATATATATATATATAGTGAAAAGTGATGCCCAGAAATGCTGAGAATTGTGTATTTTGAAACAGCAGACTCCTATGTGGGTTGACCTTCCCTCTATTCTCTCCAGCTCAGCGGTTTGCCAACATTTCTGCTGTTAATTACTGAAATTTCAGGTGCATTCTGAGCCTTTTCATTCCCAGACTTTCACATCAACATGTCAGGTGATGCGGGTATCAGGAGAGCCCTGGGGTATAAAGGTAAATTTTCCAATTCATATGCACAATGGTGGGAAACATACAAGCAGAGACATTCAATTTACATAAATGTTTGTGGGACATGTTTTGAGACTTCTGTGCTAAAATGGAGAGGTTATTATATTTCTATAAGTTTCCTTGCTTATAAATGCTCAAAGATTTAACAGTGAAGATCAAAATTTCATAATCAATAGCTTCCATTTTTGTTTATTAGTTACTGTCACAGGCAAGTGCTTCTGTTGATTAAGGGCAGTGAAATCACATCTCCTGCCAAGGCATGAATAACATGATTAAAAACCTACAGGGTTCATTCAAGGCCTTTCAGAGGCTTTGTGAGAAAGGTAACATCTAAGGGACCATCTAAAGGAGCAGTTTGCACCTCCAAAACATATCTCATTATGAGTCAAAGATAGGGCACGACTGTTCTCAGAACCAGACTCCCCATTCACATCTGTAAGTCACTCTGCCTTTATCAGGGGCCACCTTTGCCAAGGTCTCAGCCTCTCTGGAGAGGACAACCCCCACATAACTTGACTCATTTTCCCAGAAACCTTCCTATTATTATGGCAGGTGGAGAAGCTTGATATGACAGACCCAAGACCTCCTGCTCATAATACAGAGGCAGGACCAGGGTCTGCCCTCCTAAGCAGGCCAGGGCTTATACCTGGGCTACTACTGGATGACAGCTGGCAGTGCAGGTAGAGTGCATCCAGCTCTGGCTTTGCTTCACCCAATTCCTCAACCTCTTCCTCTACCTGCAGCTGGGGCATGGGCTGAGGACCAGCCTTGCTTCCTGTTTTCCTTTTGGGCCAATTCTTCCACATAGCACAGATCACACTGCTTTCTCTCCACCAAGAAGGAAGACCTTATCTGCTGATGGGTGAAGAAGAAGAGAAACTTCCACAAACTGTTCTCCTTAACCACTACTTCCCTTGACAGCCAGCATTTGGAGTATGAGGCCTCAGATAAAATGTTCCCAGCATGCCGAGTTACAGATTAGAAGCCATTAGTTACAGAGCACCTTCTCCAAGGGGATGAAAACCTTTGACCTGTAAAGATGGCTTTGCATAGGTCACTGACTCCCCAGACTGAAGTTTTGGCCAGGTCATGTTTATTGCGTGAGTCCCTCACCTCATTTGAGCTGTCCCATTGCTCAAAGTAAGATCACTGCAGTGTAAAGGGAAGAGGGAAAAGGCTGCCATTTGAACAGAGATTGCCAAACCTGTGGAATTCAAGTTCCATAGTAAGTTAGGCAGCTACTGCTTGTACATCTGAGCAGAGGTGGGAGGAAGCAAATGCATCACCAGAAGGCAATGCATTTAGAAGTGATGCATTTAAAAATCAAGAAATTTACATTCCTGCAGTCAGGCTAGGTCCCTTTTAAATAAGAAGGAAGAAGGAAGAAGAAGAAAGAAGAAGAAAGAAGAAGGAGAAGGGGAAGGAGAAGGAGAAGGAGAAAAGAAGCAGAAGAAGAAAAAGAAGAAGAGGAGAACAAAGAAGAAAAAAGAAAAAGAAACTGAAGGTATATTTACAGTACAAAATTATATTGAATCTCAGCCAGAAAATTCAAGCCCAACTTCATTTTTGGCTTTAACTTCTTTTCTTAGGTATTCCGTTTTATTCCAGCCACACACAAATGTCCATGAACAATGAACATTGGAGTAAATATACACCCACTGCCTAACATCAGCAGGCTGAACTACTGTCTCCCCTGACTCTGTTATGTGTACAGAAAACCCACTCAGATGGGTGGGATATCTGAGCTGTGCATGGGAAGTGCTCAAGGTTAGGTGGTGTGGCATCCCTATATAAGGCCAGAATACATTCACAGATTTCACAGAGTTGAATATTTTAAATGTGAAACAGTATTTTGCTCCCACCTGGATTGCCAGGATTATACTGTATTCATAGAATGAATAAAAATTTCTTATCAGCCATGAGCGTATACAAGAAGATAAGCAAAGAGCATGAGCTATTAGGTAACTTAACACTGTTCAGTTTACATGAGCAGGCAGCTGCTTTGCGGTCTCACCTGCAGGTACTCAGCAAAGAATTAATATGTTTAGTATAGCCAAAGGTTTTTGCTGTTTTTTTATGCATTTTCACACCCATCTCAAAGATTTTCACTGTGGTTATGAAGCAAATTTTGTTTTCCAAGTTACTCTGTCTCTCTGGCAAACATCTGCTGTCATGCTGTGCAGTGCCTGTCAATACACTAAACTTTTATTTTAATGTCTTGTTTCTTGAAAAAAATAATCAGGAATTTTACTAGAAAATAAGATCCTTTTCCTAAAGGTCTTCCTTCAAAACCTCCACCATTAAAAAAAAGAAGCACGAAGCTTGCATTACACAGGAATATGGTACTATCAGGCTTCTGTCTAATTTAAGTTTGTTTTTACACTGTAAATTTGATCCATGTAATATATATTAAAAAAAAAAAAAAAAACAAAAACAAAACCAAAAAACAATGGAATAGCCAAAAGCCAAAGACTGAGAAAAAAATACAGGAACATTCTGCTGAATCAGCAGTGAAAATTATGAGTGCAAATAAAGACTATATTGTCACTACTTTTCAGACAGAATACTTCTCCTAGCTGGATTGCAAGACATTTATTTTCACTGACAATCATATGATCTTAAAATAGTTCAAGTTGAGAATTCCTGTACAGATTTCGGAAAAAAGAAGAGAACCTGATGCATCCGCCTTTTTTCATTATGAACAGACAAAAGGCCCCATGGGGCACTAACTCTTCATCCAGATACCCCTAGGGTCTTCTGTGGGGTCTTCTTATGACCTGGGGCTGTTAGAGAAGTGATTTGTAATGTATTCAGGACTATAGAGCTGGCCCTGGATGTGTCACTTGGCCAAGCCTGTCACTAAAGATACAAAATTTGGTCTGGACCCTTGCGGTTATTTCACAGTCTGCCAGATGCACCTCTGTGAGTCATGACCACCATCCTGGATACACTTGGAGAGCACCAAAGGCAGCAATTTACTCAAGTTTTTCCAAACCCAACGTCTCAGAATCCTGAATTAGCCTGCTTGTTTCCTTCCAGTTAATGACAGAAAACAAGGTATAATGTTCTAAACTGTGGAGGGAAATAGAATAAAATACAAAGGTAGCATCTAATCTTTCCTGTTGGTTAGAACTTGCAAAAAGAACTAAAGTGTAAGTAGAAATTGCGGGTTGGGATTTCAGAGATTCCACTTACTGTGTCTATTCTGCTGGATCAGCCTGCCTCATTCAGAGTTTGGGAAACATTTTCAGTGTCTACAGCCATACAGAACAAATATCCTTACAGCAATATCTGGATCAAACCCTGAATCGCAGGCTGCTCCTGGCAGTGCTGTCTGTACATTTTGCCTTCATTACCGATACCACGGTATGATAAACAATTCTGCTATTGGCAGTTTATTTATTAAAAATAAAGCAAAAGTACTATCTTGAATTTAAATGGGGAAAATCACACTAAAGCCATGAAAAAAATATAGATATATTGCAGCACCAAAAACTCCAGAGTTTTCTCAGCTTATCAAATCATAATCCATCCCCTTTCCCTCCACTTTTTAATACTGTACCAAAATGAACATTACCATTCTGCTGCTGAGCCTCTGTGTTCACTTGACTGTTTGGTCCAAATTCTCTCTTTTAAATTTAATGGAAATATGTGGATTAGGCAAACAGAGGACTCGCCCTCCTACACTCTCTCTTGCTGAGAAACCAATTTATTTGTCCTTAAGCACATGTTTCTAAATTTCCAGGAGGAGAAACACATTGTGGCTTTAAATATAGACTGTCAGTTTGTGGCTTGCGTCTCATGTTACACACAGACAGCTTGAGACTCTAAATGTATGTTGGGCAGCAACATTAATATCTTAGAAAAGCGTCAGTACGCTTTCAAAATGCTCTATATTTTCATTCCTGAAAGTGTGGGGAGGGAAAAACATTCAAATGAAACTTTTCTAAGCCAGGGTTCAGGCGGAAACGTTACTAACTTTGCTCGGTCCTATTCAGGAGCCAGAGTTTGCAGAGCCCGTTTCAGTTCTTCACTCACACGCGCGCGCACAAACACAAAGAGTAAAAAAAGGAAAACAGCTTCTTCACAACTTTTTTTTTCTTCAGGATTAGTCTCAGGCATTCTTTTTTCTTTTTGCCCCCATATGAAATGCATTAGACAATCTTTTCTTTAAGCGACAGACTGATAAATCCACTCTTATTGTAAGAAGGGGGTGGGGGGGGTAAGGGTACTCACGTGGCTGAGATGTCGCATTGTTTTGGGAACTCATAATTTATGCCTTTGAAAAATGCCTTATTTGTGTTGACAGTCTCTCTTCCTTGGTCAAAACTGACGGCGGGATTGAACAGAACAGCTGGAAGAACCCAGGAAAATGCTCCTCTTGTTCAGGCTCTCCTTGCCTGCCTCCTGACCCCTTTACAACTGGAAAAGGAAACAGCACATGTGTCATTCTCTTTTGCCTGTGTAGCTCACATGAGCGGGGAGGGGCACCCATTTGCAGATAGCAGTAACTGTATTCAAGTTTTGCAAGTTGGATATATTCCACCCCTTTGCTTTTATTAGCCAGCAACCAGTGGAAAGAAAATAATCTTTTCATTCTTAGCCAGTTCTAGACACACCTATTAAATTTGCTTCCCAAACTCCTAACCACATATGTTGATATTATTTCTTTAAGTGCAAAGCTTGCTGACAACTCCCTAAAATGCCTACCCCCAGTGGGTGAGATAAAAAAATAGGGCTTTCAATTTTCATTGCCCAACATCATCCTAAACACTCACAGTCTAACCGATTCTGTCCCTTTAATAGGTGAAAATTGAGAATGACATCTATTGCATCACAGTAGTTACATCAGCATATAGCATGAATCTACCCTATGCTCAGAACAAGGAAGAACCTGCTGCTGCAGCACAGGCTGAGGCACAGGCCACTCCAATCCTGCCTCTGACACAGGCTTCTTAGGGCACCTTTGGCAAAACATTTAATCTCTGCCCCATTTTGCCATCTGTAGAATAAAAATGGGGCAGACAACTGGTTTCATCCCAGTCTCGGTATTTTTATTTTAATCGACTAGCAGATATTATTTATAAATAAAATGTATTAATTGGTGTGCAGAGGTTAATTTACTCATACTCCACAACAGGTTTTCAGCCTGGACTAGACTACCAGCTCCTGTGTTTATATTGCTGCCATTTAAAGCTATCTGTTTGGCTGCCTGCGTGCTGACTGCAGTCAGTGCTATGTAGTTATAGTAACTGAGCATACACAGTCAGTCTGCAGTTGACATGGATGTGACTTCTAGGTCATACCAAACTACAAGTAATTTTTAATGCATATGCCTTAGACAGTAAGGTGAGTGGACAAAGTTTCCATTTTCCTGGTGTCTGTGAGTCAGGATATATTAGCTGCCTGTCTGTGACAGCAAAAACACAGTAACCGTCAGAATGGAAGTGGAAAAAACAAGACTCATAAAATTCAGGCTGAGACCATCGTGCTTTGCAAAACTGTCACAGGATATTTCTGTGAAATCCTCTCAGTGACCTCCTACAAGAAATCAATGCTGCAAACTTGGTCCACAGTATTTATCTAACAGCTGTAGCATAGAAAGAACAGTGACTTACTTACAAGCCAACAGCAAATAAGAGCTTGTTTGTGAGCATGGATGCAGTAAATTATTTCGGTCAGCATTTCCACACTCTGGGCTTGTGGTAGAGAGCCCTGGAACATTTAGTGATGGACAGAGCAAAGCAAGGCACAAAACAAAGAGAGGGAAATAATAGGAAAAGCTCCTGACGTTGCTCCTCTTGCTGCAACTCAACAGTGTGACATTCATTTACACCACATAGCTTCTCTATGAAAATACTGATGGGCATGTTATTGATTACTGCTTCTTCTGTATTTGAAATACAATGTGCACAGGTAAAATTGGGGCTTTCTGTTCTGGAACATAAGAATTGCTGTCATGCAGAGCTTTTACATTTAAATCTTTCACCATCCTGATCAAGGACAGTTTGGGTGGGCTTTGAGCAATTTGGTCTAGTAGAAGGTGTCCCTGCCCATGGCAGAGGGGTTGTAATTAGATGATCTTTAAGGTCGACCAACACAAACCATTGTATTGTTCTATGATGCCTGAGAAATTTCACAACTGCTGTTGAGAAAAGATTCCTTAGC
Source organism: Scytalopus superciliaris (assembly GCA_013400415.1). Taxonomy (NCBI): domain Eukaryota; kingdom Metazoa; phylum Chordata; class Aves; order Passeriformes; family Rhinocryptidae; genus Scytalopus; species Scytalopus superciliaris. The sequence goes on from VXBX01003499.1 coordinate 41,024, forward strand.
TGCTGCAGATAAACTGAATGATGGTGGTATTGATGGCTTTATTATGTTAGAGCCAGTAGTTTAGACCCTTCCTGGGAACTTTATGGCAAACTACTCAAAATGGCATGCATGTATCCAAGTGGGTTGCCCTAAACTGAGCCCAGCTAGCTCCTACTGCTTAACTCCTTTGATCTGTGGAACACTTCCTGCGTCAAAGTTCTTATTTAAGCTACTTTCCCACCACTAAAATCACTGGAAGAGTTATACTCATTTATATAGGAGGATTCTGGCAGAACCAAGCCTGCATGGGAAATTCCCCTTTAACACCTTGATATCTTCACTTTTCTTAAGACTTTTTTCTTTGCTTATTGAATAGACTGGAATACTCAGAAATCAGAGATCCATTTCCCAAGGCTGTTGTTTGCCCTCAGGGCCATTAAAGAGACCTCCCCGACCTTTCCCACTCATCATTAATGGGAAATATATGATGTTGAAAAGGGAAGCACCACGCAGTCCAGCATGCTTCCAGAGTAGCCTGAGACTGGGTACTAAACAAAGAGCAGCCCAGTGCTCTTAGCCATGTGGTCCTGTGGGACTGAAGGCATCAAAAGAACCCATAGTAAAAGATGGGAATGGAATGCTGATGGGCAATATATGAGATTAATCATTAATTTCCAGTTTGTCTGAATTAGCTCCTAACCATTAAACAGTAGTTGTTTCTGGGGAAAAAGAAAAAACAAAAGCCCCCCCCCCAAAAAAAAAAAAGGTTAAAGGGAGAAAATAACAGAAAGGTAGCTGAAAGCAATTTTTATCTAAGGACTGTGACATTCATACAGGATTCACCAGATCTGTGGGATAACACAGGTATGCTAGGAAGTGTGTGTGTCAGCAATGTGGTTTTCATCAGTCAATTACTTGACCTTCTTGGGGCTGTGATGTTCCCATTAACTTACAGAAGTACTGGTTTCCTGCCCTGGTAAATACTTTTGCATCTTCCACCTTTGAAAGCTCAGAGTGCTTTTCTGAGTAAGGAAACTAAAATTCTCTTATTGTCTCAGTAGTGCTTTTGGATGTGGCTGTCCTTTCAGTTCCAAGAGTGTTAGCTCAGAAATGGGACCTATTTTGCCTCTGATACTGCAATTTATCCTACTCCTCCTAAGCATAGCTATGTAATGAATGCATAGTCAGGCCCACATGGTTTTCTCTTTGATACTATCTTGCTCCAAGATAAATGATATTTCACAGTCATTCAGGCTTGGAAAGCTGATGCTGTGTGCTGCAGCTGTTGTTCCCAACAGGAAGGGTGGGTTTAGGCTGCACTCGAAGGAAAATAAATAAATAAACCAAAGGAAAGAGTTTCTCTTCAGGAAGTTATGCCTTACAACAACAGGACATCAGACCATAAATCCCTGTCTTTGATGGATTTTCATGACAAAACTTAATGCAAAATCTGTGAACTCTGCCTGTTAAAAACAGGGGCAAGATTGAGAGGCTGAGTGGAAAACTCTTGGTAATATCCTTTGTTGCCCACCCTGCACAACCTCCAAGCCTCAGAGAAGGCGTTTGGATACATCACCTGACATTTGAGGAGAGGATGTAACAGCAGTTGAAGCGGCTCTTGTCTGGTTGGGAGTTCAAGATGGGCCTCAAGCCCATACTGGTGGCCATGTTTGGATGAGCCAGTGATGCCCCACTAGGCCGTGTGCCATGGTCACCTGGCCAGATGGCGTGGGAGGTGATGTTGGCTTTCTCAACTCCTTTGCTGGCTACATACTTCAGGCTATCTTAAACATGCCAGGCTGCTGAACTATGTGTAGTTGGGCAGGATGCCAAGCTTTGAAGACTTCATGCAGGTCAAAGAGAGATATAACTATGGTGCAGCAAAAGCTAGGCTGAATCCTGAAGGAGGGATTATTTATAGGAAAGCATTTGGCTCTGGACATCCCATGAAAGACTATTTTCTACCAATTATCTTCCTCTGATCAGGAAGGAATAATAGTCTATTTAGTTGTTACCTTGTCCAGTAAGGTCTCCCTCCAGCCTTCAGTCCTCTTGTTTCCTTTCTGTTTCTCATTTATTTTTGTGCTGAGAGGGTGAAGAATACTGGCCATAGAATAGCTATCCCCTGTGTGAACCATCTCAAGTCTGGTATAATGTCATGGAGAATAAACCCTTTGTGACCATGCAAAAGGGATCAATGTAGATTTATTATCCAGGATGGACTATGATGCTACTATAACTCCTGTTTTATGTGGTGCCTATGCGGCCAGCGACTTTAAGTGCAACTAGATTGTGAAATCCTTGGAACAGAGAGAAGGAATTTTCTGTCTGCAGTCATAACAGCAATTGTTACTGATCAAGTTCTTGACCCTCACATAAGGCCAAAAGAGAAGGATTTACCCTGGAGATAAGAGCTCTACTCTCCTTCGTACTTTATATCTCAAGCATATGTCTTTATTTTTACCACCCCTCTGACTTCCACTTGAATCTTTGAATATATGCTTATCCCTGGAACACAGCATACCTCCTGCTTTGCCTTATTGCACAACTATTTTGCAGTTAAATGTGTGCCTGTTTGTACTTAAGGCCCCCATTTAATCTGTTAGCCTATTTGGGCCAAGTTCTCTTCCATTTATGTCTGTAAAGTACTCAGGGGAATCTCCAGTGTCACTACAATGCAAATCCTTCTCAAAACATGCCATGTCTCTGTGAAATGGAAATATAGGGAGAATTTACATCTTGCCTATAGCCTGGTGCTTGACTTTCCATGAACTGTGGTTGATTTAATGACACCATGGAGGGAAGGTGTGGAAAGTCAAGAGGTCAGTGGACAGTGTGTTGTGAGTCTCTGTGACTACCCGTAATGCTGTCATGTCCAAAGATCAGACAGAATGCCTTAGAGCTACTGACTCCCACCTCCTCTGCAATCTAATGCCCAACACCACTGAAAAGCACATCTGCTCATATTCTAGAGCAGTCAACAGGATGTGGATGTGCTGTTTGATAGTGCATATTTGGAACACTGGTAACATAGTCTGGGTAGATGTGGAGGCGGTGAATCATAGTATCAGCTCTTGCTGACTTCAAGAAGTCTGAGATCAGGCTTTGGTACATGGATTTCTCATAACAAAAGAATTGAATGATAAATAAAATAAAGTGAATCATGCTGAAAAATTTAAAACAAAAGGGAAGACTTGCTCACACAAAACAGAAATAAACACTGGAAGCCACAATTTCTGGAGGATGTGGTGTAGTTAGACCTTTAGTGGGACTGAAAGCCATCATTCTTGTTTACATAGATGAGACTGTATTACTGTAGATAATTTCAATAAGTTGTCTTTTTCTAGGTTGCTACATAACTCCAAAATAGTCAGAAAATTGAAAGTCAAGAGTCTTGCTGACTGTGGAGTGTGCTGTGTTTTGTTACCCAAGTGTTAAATTATGCTTTCCTGGCTAGTTAGTGCAGGTAAAAATCCTCTCAAAAGTGACCATTCCATCACCTGGACTGTCCTTGTATAACATGAAATATGGGCTTGTCTCAGCCTGAGCTCTCTGGGATGTTGGATCCTAAGTTCTCGTGTACTTTACCCAGGGCTTCAATCTCTTTTCTGCTCTTTTCTAGACTGGATACATCAGGCACAGATCGGACACATCCAAAGCTGAGGTCTTTCTAATCATAGTGTGAATGCTTCAACCAAAGCAGTAACTGGGCTGCATCCAACAAAGGTGTTGGATAAGTGTGTGTGCTTTAAGTGCATTCCTGAGTCTGCTTCCTACCTTGCAGCAACACTTAGCCAAACAAACAGCCAGACTGGCAGATGATATTTCCTGAAATATAATAACACTGAGGTATTTGCTCTTATTTTTAGCTTGCATGTACTATTCTCTCCAGAGAAAAAGGGAGCAGTTTAAGATTGTTTTCTTCTATAAGTGCAAGAGCAAAAAGCTCATGCTTCTCTTCTCTTCTGTACCTGTGGTCAATCACAACTGGCAGGACTTTGGAAAAAATTTACTTATGTACAAAGGTACTTAACCTACAACATTAATGCTGTTCTGGTAATTTTTATAAGCCCGCTTTGTAATAACTGTGCTAAACATCTTCCTCATCATACTGATGTGGTAACAGTCTTCACTTTTGCTTAGTCTTGGAACAATTATCAAATCAGAGACATTTTAGTGCAGAGTTTAGTGTTACAACTCACCATCTGAGCATGAAGGTGGCATGTGGTAAAGTCACAGTTATATTGAATGAAACTGGGGCACCATGGGGATGTGTGAAGTGACCCCAAGACCTTGTTGCTTAGCGTTGCTCCTATCACTGCTCTCAAAGTATGTCCTCAAAATTATTAGCCCAAAGGAGGCTTGAACTTCATTTTTCTTATGAGTCATGTGATTTGAGTTGGTTTTATTTTAAAACAACCTTAAACTGGCATAGTTTTTTCTTTCATTCTGCAACTTGTCTGAAGATGTTTGTGTTTGTTTTACTAGTTTTGTACAGGTTTGTGGGAGAGAAAGAGTTCCCCAAGTGCAGCTAAACACACTGGACACAGCTATTCTTGAGGTCCACTCCCCCATGATTCCAGCTGAAAATAGGTTATGGTCTTAAAGCCAGCTAATGTGCCATTCCTTTTATTTGTGTTAAGTAAGTTTTTTATACAAAAATGGATATAGCTGTCTGCTGTGATGGGAATAAAAATTTAGAATGGCCTATTCTAATAATAAAATGCGTGCTGATCATTTTTTTCTTACTGCAGTAAAGTCAATTCAGCTGTATCTGATTGGCACTACTTCAAGATTTTTGATGTTCAGCAGGAGAAAAATAAACAGCTGCTAAAACCAAAACAAAGCAAAAAAATCTTGCACTGCAGATGCTGGAAAGGCAAAAAGGCCAACTGCAACAGCTTACAAAACACACTCACAGAGAATTGGGCACTGGGACACACAATGAATGCTTTTGCTGACTGAATTGCACATGGAGTTTTATTTTGGTTTAATGCAGAGTCCAAGTGTTTCCCTCTGGATACAATGTTACAGACTTCCTTGAACCTTATTTAAAAGACATGTATGAATGTGGTTGAAGATTTCAACTGTCAATTCTGCAGATCATCTACTTTTTATTATCCCAGTGTTCCTATTAGACGTGGTAGGTATTAAATGTAAAGAAAAAGTGAGATGCTGAAAGAGTGTGTATAAAGATTATTCCTTTCTTGAAGGGAGCGACAAGCAAGCTCTACTGACATATATATATATATATATATACACACTTTATACACACTTCACTGTGAAATACACAATGCTTTATTTGGAAATAGTTTTTTTCCTTATTAAATCAAAGAGCTGCCCAGGAAGTTATAATTCAGGACAGTAAACATAACTACAGGGAAAATATCTGAATAATCTAAACATATCTTTTCTCTATGATGTAGATAAATATGAATTTTGGCTTGTGAAGTCAGGCTGAAAGAATGTTACAGGGGGATTTCAGGAATGGAATTGGTTTATACCAGGACGTTTTGGGAAAGAACTTACTTCACATATCTCTAGTATCACTGGATCTTGTAATTTCTTTCAAACTGAAATAAGAGCTGTCACAATTCTGTGTAGCACAGTGCTACATTGCTGATTTGTTTCAAGGAGCTCAAATCTGTATAAGGGATGCACTGAAGAACGCCTTTATGGCTACCTATATTTGAGAAAACACAAAACATCTTAATTTTAGGCACATGATTAAGTCTTTTACAAATTGAAAGCATGCTTAAAGATTCTTCTTAATACTGAAGACTTGCTATAAATATTCATTTATGGACTCTTCCTCTACAAAATCACCCAAATTAAATTTCCAAATTAGACACTACAATGAGTCAGACTATAGAAGAAAGTTGCTAAAGATAAAGCACTAAATGTCACTTTATGTAACTTCAGTATTTGAGATATTAGTCACATAATCTATCCTAGTCTTCTGCATACCCTCTGGAGTCAAAGGAGGAGATAAAGGTTTCCAGAAGGTGATTCATTCTGTGGCTAAAATTAGGAGCAAATGAACTACATCACATTCAATAATTTTCTCTCTCCCCTAAGAAGAAAAACAACACCCTTCTTTGCTGAGATCCAGACATAAAGGATGTTGCAGCCTTTCTACAAATATTTAAATTTGTTATTTCTATTCTGGTACTGTTTCATGTTCCTCACAGAAGCCATCCTGCTTGTGCTTAAATACAAAGAGTACAGAGTCCTGTCTTTATAATGTAGAAGTGCTGTTCTGCTTTGGAATAGTGAGCAATCAAATCCTCATTTAAGTAAGTGTAACTGATTACATGCACTATGTAGCATGAATAAACACTCTGTGTTAATTAACACTCTGTAATTCCACCATTTGAATTTTCACCTCCATAATCTTCCGCTGTTTCATTTCTTTAACTTCAAAAAGTAATTCTCAGATGTCCTCTGAAATGTCCTGCTGTGATGGGTTGACCCTGGCTGGGTGACAGGTGCCCACCAAAGCCGCTTCATCATTGCCCTCCTCAGCTGGATGGGGGAGAGAAAATATAATGAAAGGTTCATACGTTGAGATGAAAGCGGGGAGGGGTCACTCATCTGCTGTCATCATGGGAAAACAATCCTGTCTTAGGAAAAAAAAATAGTACTTTATTGCCAATCAAATCAGAGTAGAATAATAAGAAATAAAACCAAATCTTCAAACACCTTCCACACCCACCTCCTTTTTTCCCAGAGTACAACTTCACTTCTGATTTTCTCTCCCTCCTCCCCACCGGCAGTGCAGAGGAATGAGGAATGGGAGTAATGGTCAGTTCATCACATGTTGACTGTGCTGTTCCTTCCTCACACTCTTTCCCTGCTCCAGCATGGGGTTGGACATGGGGGAAGCTTCCAACAGCTGCTCACAGAAGCCACCCCTGAGATCTGCACACTACTGAAAACTTACCATGCAAATCCAACACACCTGCTTATAGCTTCAATAGATTTAAAAGAAGTGGTGTTATCACGTATTATACATAATGCTATAAAAGCTTTAATTACTTGAAAAGTGCAGTCTGAATTATTTTTATTTCTTTTACTGTTGGTTAATTTTTTTTTAACATTAACTCAAATCCTGACCTTTCTCTGAAAACCTCTGCAGGGCTGTAGTCACTGTAGTCCTTGTTAATATTCACATCAGTGAGAATGTTTGTTCTCAGCTTTAATGCAGTCAGAAATTTACTCAGCAATGCTGTATTAGAACTGTGCTAGTAGACATTTAGAATACAATTTTACATATGGGTTTTGACAGTGAAATGGAGACATACAAGCTCTAATAAAGTGATTTTATTTAAAATGAAGTAGTTAACTTCTACTAAAGAAGTGTAAATACAAATGCTTAATAATTTATCCCTCTGTATATCATACATTGGCTTTAAGAACTTGTTCTTTCAAGTTTAGAACTGGAAATAACCCCTAGAAATCTGTATTTCACCAGCTACCTTTAAAAAATACTGTTTTTTCTTTGGCATTTTCAAGGCTCCAGAACTAATCTTTGGGCTGTAGCATCATACATTTGATATCTGTTTTTTTTTGATATCTGTACAAGTAATACTGTGGGAAAAAGAAGAGAAAAAAAAGTATAAATACATCTAAGGGATTTGGCCCCAATTTTCATAGAAATGATTGATCTTAGAGTATGTCAACTAAAATATAAAATGAAACATGACATGTTAGCGTCTTGTTAATATCTGATCTCACTGAAGAAAGTTACCCAGGTTTTGACTATGTATAAAAGCCATTGTGATTCACAGGTGATGTTTTGTCCTTCTAAGGTATTCAAAATGTGCAGTTCACCTGAAAAATCAGAAATGCATCCACCAAATAATGTTATTTTTCTCTTGTATTAGCATACACTTCTGCTGCTGCTAACTCTTACCTGTTAATCTTCCCATGTAACTTCTCCTAAACTACTGGTGATCCAGGACAACTGCCCTGCTGCTAGTCCAGCCCAGACACAGTGTGTTCACAGCTGCATCCAGCTATCTGTACCTCCCAACAAATTAGATGTGCATGTATATATGAGCCATTTAACTCAGTTATCATATCAGTTAACATTTCTATATTGTCCACTAAAATTAGCATTGACCCAACAGTCAATGCAATAACAAATTGAATAGCCATGGGCAATACCTAGACATTAATTACAGACAGACACACACATACACACATACAGAGTATTTATGCTTATAGGCAACTTATCAATGCCTTTCAAGTTTTGTAAGACGTGTAGAGAGTTCCATTAATTCTATTAATGTGTTTATTCTAATAGCTGATGGAAGACTAAGGAGTTTCAACAAGGGCAAGCATAGGGTACTGCACGTGGGGAGGAATAACCCCAAGTATACCAGTACAGGAAGCTGACCTACTAGAGGGCAGCTCTGCAGAGAAGGACCTGGGAGTTTTGGTGGAGGACAAGTTGACCACGAGCCAGCAGTGTGCCCTATCCTGGCGTGTGTTGGGAAGAATGTTGCAAACAGGTCGAGGCAGGTGATTCTCCCCCTCTACTCTGCCATAGAGAGGCCCCATCTGGAGTGCTGTGTCCAGTTCTGGGCTCCTCAGTACTAGATATGTTGCTACTGGAGTGGGTCTAGCAGAGGGCAACAAAGATGATGACGACTCTGGTGTATCTCTGTTAGGAGGACAGGCTGAGGGAGCTGGGCCTGTTTAGTCTAAAGAGAAGACAGAGAAGAGATCTTGTTAGTACATATAAGTGTCTCAAAGGTGGGTTGCAAGAGGATGGTGCCAAACTTGCTTCAGTGGTGCCCAGTGACAGAACAAAAAGCAATAGCCATAAACTAAAACACAAGAAATTCCACCTCAACATGAGGAAGAACTTTACGTTGACAGTGACAGCAGTGGACCAAGCTGCCCAGGGAGGTTGTGGAGCCTCTCTATCTGGAGACATTCAAAACCCACCTGGATGTGCTACTATGTAACCTTCTCTAGGTGACTCTGCCCTGGCAGGGGAGATGGACTGAATGATTTCCAGAGGTCCCTTCCAATCCTAACAATTCTGGCATTCTGCTAGTGAGTTGATATTGCAAAACTACTCTTTTCTGGCAGAGAGCTTTTATCTGGATTCCTTAGAGGAACAGAACATCATCTACAGTGTACTGACAGAAAATGTTAGAAATGTTGAGTTTTCTGATCACTGGGGGAAAAAGTATTTAAAAACATCTTGCACTGCAAATATTATCTATAAAGAGAAAAACACCTACAATATTGAGATAAAAAGGGGGTTTCTCCATTTAGAAGTCACATTAGTTTGACATAAATCAAATAAAAATCTTATGTGAGACTAAAAATTGTATCAACATAGTGTCTCCTTGTAAAATATGCACAAGCACAGTGACAATTCACTTAATGTCTCTCTTACTCTTAACTGATGTCTTTCCCACAGATAGACATTGGTAACTCTTGAGGTTTTTTACCTCTCCGCTCTGTTGAGAATTTACCTTCCACTGGGGCCACAGTGCTGTAATCAGAGCTCATTGTGGATAAGTGGGATCACTGATTTCATGCTCCCAGGGTGAAAAGCCCCTAGGAGCATTTCGGGTTTCTGGGTAGGCACTCTGGCCTCTAAATAATCTAGGTTCTTAGTTGCTCTTTCACTATGAGGCATCGGTTTTGAATAGTGCACTAATCATTGGGAAGGCAGAATACTGTACAGGATTTACTTGAATTCACATTTGGACTTTCCCTGTGCCCCACTGTTTCCAAGTTGTGAGGTCCATGCAGGAAACCACTGAGTGTGAGAGAATCTGATCACCCCGTGGAGAAACATAGGTTACCTGTTGAAGGAGAGAAGTGGAATATGTCTCTTAGGCATGCTAACTTGCCTTTTAATGTCCTTTAATTTTCCTCCATTGACTGTACAGGGACTTTGGCTCCCTTACATATATACTGGCTGAAATCCCTTGGAAGGCCATTTGACTCCTTGAAACTAAATGTGTCTTTTCACTTCTACAAAATGTCGCATTATCTGTAGTTCTTTGTAAAAAGTCTGTGATAAACAACCCATGACTGACTTAACCTCTTCTGGAAATTGGTGGCTCGAGCTAATTTTTGCGGTCTTGCCAACATTTGGAGAATAAAAAGCAGCAGTATGGAAGAACTTTTTATTTTCCAACTCTAAAGTGTAGTAAATAGATATCTTTAAGTATATTTGGTTTATGATTCATACAAAGCCAAGGCCATGCTGCAGAAATACAACTGATTAGCTTATCAGAAAGAAGATCAAGAAGTAATGTGACTATTGTTTGTAAGCATCTCAATGGGAAGCAAAAATCAGGTACTAAAAGAAGTTTTGAATCCAGTGGACTAAATTTTAATGAGTGTTAACACTTGTGCAATTATTCTGTAACGATGCAAGTGATAAAACAGGCACATTTTTTCAGCGGTCAGGATCTGGAACAAAGTATTGAGAAAAAGGATGAATTTTTTTCTAGTTCTTGAAATCTTACAGACACCTTGCTAAAAGATTTATGAGTCAAACAGAAGTTATTAGTTCAAAATGATTCTGTGGCCTGAGTGGCCTTGACGATATTAATCTGTGAATCAGCCAGTGAAAATCTATGGCCTGTAAAGGGCAAAGTATCCAACAACATGATTGCGATGTCTCTTCTGTCCCTACAAGCCACAGCAAGATGAAACCATCTGAATTAGCTCACTGCAGGCATCAAAGCTGTAGCACTGCTCAAGAATTTCACTGTAAACCCCTCCTTGGTTCTGCCTTTATGTGTATATAAGTAGGGTTGAAACCTACACATTCAGTCATGAGCACAGAGGGTGGGGGGTGTCACCAAGCAAGCTATCAGCGTGACATTTTCAAGCTGCTGGCTGACTGCAAAGTGACATGCAACCATGTACTTGAAGCATATGGGGAGTCAGGAGACATATATCAGACAGTAGCTGACACATCAGGTCCAGGACAGCTTCCACTGGGAAAAGAAAATAGATTGCAATTCCAGGCAGAGTGTCTTAACTCCTCTCCTTGCCTATGGAAATTTTAGTTTCTTATATTTGTACAATCCAAATAATTTGTGTCCAGGATTAGTCCTTTTGGTGTATGTTACTTATGATCTTAATGGGCCAAAGAATGGGTTATTTTCTGTTACCTCACTGTAAAAGTGGGATAAACCTGCTGAATTTGTGCTCGGTGCTTTGAGCTCAAAAGAGTGGAGTAACTTCATATTTATCACTATGTAACCAAGAGTGATATCAGGTGTTAGATTCAATATCAGCCATCCCTGCATGAAAGAGAGGGCCAAATGCTCTGCTGATGTAAAATGATAGAGCTCAGTTGCAAGTAAAAGAGATTCTGACCTGGTGTTCAGAATACTTAAAAACTACCAAGAGAGAACAATTGAGTAGGAGGATGTATTGTTTTCTACTTTATTCCACGATTTCAGTGCAACTGCTTTTCTCAGTGTGAGTCCAAGTCATCAAAGTTTCTCACTGCAGAGCCATTCACTATGGCTTTCACTGCTATCCTGCTGTGAACGTTAGTGTGATGCCATGAGCTCTCTTGCACCTGCAGTTATAACTTCCAAACAGATTTGTGTCCCCTGGAAATAATGAAATATTTGTTCTTGCAGTATAACTTCTTCTTTCCGGGTATGACAAAATGTGATCTACTAAAAATAACCTGTTTGTTGCTACTTTCCCAAAATGCTCTTGAAAAGATGTGGTGTTACCAGCAAATGTTATGATGACAAAACTTATGGCAATCAAAGGGGTCAAGGATGGTTTGGTGCATTAAAGTGAGAAGTAGGAGATAATCCTACAGTATAGTAGAAGGTAACAAGATAAAAAATAATAGTAGTTTATGTATTTTAGCATGTGGTATTTTAGTAAACACTAGGAAATTGTGTAATACTGCAGAAGAAGATGAAAAGGGTAAGAAAAAGGAGTGGGAAAGAATTTCTCCTTTTAGAAATAGGCAAAGGATGACTAGAGAGAGATAATGACTTTTCTGTTCAGTGTAAGAGTGTAATAAAGTAAACCAAACTACCTCTGAATGAGATGATCTGTCTGTCTCTGTCCTTCAGGGGGTCAGGAAAGCAGTGTAGGTGCCAATACTGCGTGGACTTCTGGAAAGGAAAGCTGCACTGGCAAAGCTCTGTACTTCTACAGTTGTATTGCATCTGGACATAGCACTACTAAATAAACTACCTTTTTGTGACACACCCTTCTCACACAAAGCAGGCCTTTTCTATTTCCCCTGCAAAAGGTCACTCAAGAATTTCAAACTGGTCATCCTTCTGAGCACAGTTCAAATATGTGAACTGCAAAGGCACCCATCGTCTTATTTAATGTAATCAGAAAGCCAGCTCTCTCTTGGAGCCAAACTTTATGGATAGTCATGCACTGAGCCAACTCCCCACTATCTCAAATACTTCTCAGCAGTGAGAACTGTGCTCCTTCTTCTCTGGTCTGACTCCAATGAAAGCAAAAACAAGGAAAGCTTCTTTTTTCCCCTTCTCCTTTTTGTTTATAACTTGTGCAGCTCATACTCTGTGTCTGGTCTATTTTGAAAATTGTCACCTCAACATTCAACACTGTCAAAAATGTTTATGTCATTAGAAGGGCTGAAAAACACTAGAATAAAGTAAAATTAAATCACTACAGTAGCTTGGTTATAGTGACAATGTAGGAAAATGATAGCAACAAGAATGGCTGAGGAGATTTTACAGCACCCCAAAGCTTAACACTGTAACAATTCTTCAAAACAACTGTTATTTTTTTTATGTTTTCTTTTAATATATACTATTTTTTTTTGCACCAGATTCCTCTAAGCAATGTATTAATGTTTCTTTCTCTTATGCTTCATGAAGTCCTCTGGAGTCCTCAGGTTTTCTAATGTCTGAATGCTATTTATGAGGCATCTGTTTCCAAAGCTGAGGGCACCTGTTACTAAATTCCCTCAGTTTGAATAATTTGACGTGCAATTCTACTTAAGTTTCTGGAAGGAATTTGTATCAAAGTGGTTGCATATGCCCCAGGATGGGACTGCAGACTCTAGAATGAAATGCCACCCTCTTGGAAAACTCCTTGTAACATAATGCAGTTGATGATTTGCCAGTAGGCTTCAAAGGTCTGTGTTATATGTGTGCAGTTCATCAGAAGTGGAATATATCCTTGGGAGACAATGAAGAAAAAGATGGAGGCAGATGCTGACAAACTGTCACTGAAAGCCTTTTGACAGAAAAGAGGCTTCGAAACAGCAACTGAATCTTGGTATTTGTTCTCCAAACTAGTGCTGGTGGATGCTTTTACTAGAAAAAGTCTGATTTACTGAGATCTGGGCAGGTATTTTATTATTTGTTCGTGTAGAGGAACCTGCTATAGTTTTTCATATATAGATATGCCATTGCTTATCTAAGTGTACCAGTAAAAACTGTTTTGGCAAAAAGCTGGAATCATAATTTGCCTTTTGAGACGTCTTTTATTACTCCTTTTCCTGTGATGAATATTCTTCATGTTTTTAAAACCCTTCTGTCTAGATAATTCTATACCAAACAGGTGGAAATTCCTTTAACTCCTGTCTGTGCAGAAATATCTGAAGGCAAAAGAAATGAATAACAAGACCTCAAATCACTGAGAACTTTGAGGGGAAGATTATGGCAAAAATTCACCAACTTATCTGTGAGGTTTGCTGATACAATAGTCAATTGTGATATAATGTACAAATAAAGTGAGTGTAATTGCCCACTTCATGCATACAAAAGAATAGTTGCATATGGACATCAGCCACCAAACTATTTCTCTCACTTCTCCACATATGTAGGTCTAACACATCCCATTCACAGTGGGACCAAGTTCCAGTTCTGGGACACTTGTTTTTCTCTTGCAGTGTCATAACCTATAGGCCTGAAGAGAAGCCATCCTCTCTTAGAATGTTACATACAGTTCAACCTCTCTAAGTGCTGACATGTAATCTGCTCACTCGTACCTGATGTGACAGGCTGCAAAGCAGTCATGTCTGTAGTCATACATTTGCACAGTGGCAGCTTTGAATCATGCTATTAGCCATTAAAGTTTACAGAAGCTGAAGACTCTGCTTTTACACTGTAAAATACACAGCCACTTGATACAGAACAATGTGAAATGTCCGGTCAGAAAGATACACAAAGGAAATGCTCCAAAACAAAAGTAGTGTTGAAGCTTTCTTTTATGGCTCTTCTGGACTGTCTAGTGTGTTGTCCACTTGGTGAATTAAGCTGAGTGCTTGCTGCCTGCTTTCAGGTTGTCCTTGGAAACGAGAGACCATCTCACTGTTTTTTCCTGTTGAAGTAGACAAATTTTAAAAACAGTAGATCTTTGTTTCTCATTCTTGTTTTGGAGAAGATCCATGAAAGGCAGGATTTAAGTGGATTCCCAGAGACAAACCTGCTGCGTCACTCTAAAATGCTGCACTTTCCCTTAGGATGTCTGAAATAGGAGAGAAATCACCTAGCAGTTTTCTTCCTAAATTCAACATGTGTGTTCTCCTGAACTTTTTGTGGCTTCTCCCCATTTCAGATGATAAGGCACTTCATCCTCTATCCATTCATCCATAATGATCTGTTAGTTGTTGAGGCCTGGCTCTGTGTTGGTCACTGTTAATGCTTCTGTATATATGTAACATAAAAATATTGAGTAGCATATATTGATGTAGTTATTGTGTTGCTTGTTCAGAGCTCCACCAGTTCCTTTAAAAGGAACTGAGTTTTTTTTTTCTTAATTGAGGACTTGTTTTTTGCTTTCTTCTGATGCATTACCCTATGCTTTCTGGAAGTCTTGGAAATCTGTCTCTTTATCTGTTTGATATTCCACAGCTAGCAAGTAAAATTTCCAATTATCTGATACTTTAATTATTTCAGCTAGTACACTTAAGGTTTGGCTGCTCCAAACTGAAGGTCTGACCCTGCGCATCCTGACCAAATCTTGTATTTTTTCCAAAGAGTTGCCATTCACTGTACCAATCCAGAATCAAGCCCAAGAAAAGCTTGGTTTTTTCTAGATTCTCTTGCTGTGTTTACCAGCAATAATTTATGTGTAATTGCAATGTTTAAATGTTATGTCTTTGTATTTCTACATACTAAACCCCTGGTCCTTTTTCCAGCCTTTGCTGATCTCATTCACCACCTGCCTATGCATAGTGATGTATTAAATCCTACCAAAATCCATGTAAGCCACATTCACTCCCCTGAATTTCCAAGGATACTGTATTATGCCTTCAAAGACTTTCCTAGTAAAACATTGCTCCAGCTTAAGTTAGCAACCCAGAAAGCTGTTTTTTACATAAAAGTTAGTCATAGAACTTGTAATTAATGTTTTGTCCTCTGTGACCCAGTTTTGAAAGTCAGAGTTATCCGACGTTATTCAGTTGGATCTCACCCCTCTGCTGACATTTACCACAAAGGGAAGAGGATTGAGCACTTAATACAGCCTCCAGGGAATGGTGACACTTCCAGGGGCTGCGTTTATTCCTATCAGGTCAGCAAAGAAAAGTAGGACAAGATGTGACTCGGACACTGTATTCAGCTTTGGATCCTGCACTACAAGAAGGACACTGAAGTGGTGGAGCTTGTCCAGAGATGGGCAATGAAGCTGAAGAAGGGTCTGGAACAGAAGTCTTATATCAAGTGGCTGAGGGATCTGGGGGGGGTTCAGCCTGGAGAAAAGAAGGCTCAGGGGAGATCTTATCTTTCTACAATTACCTGAAAGGAGGTTGTAGCCAGGGGGATTCAGTCTATTTTTCCAAATAATAGGCAATAGGAAAAGAGGAAATGGACCCAAGTTATACCAGGGGAGGTTTAAATTGGATATTAGGAAAAATTTCTTCAAAAAAAGAGCTGTCAAACATTGGAAAATGCTGCCCAGGGAAGTGACGGAGGCTTTGTACCTGGAGGTGTTAAAAAAAAAAAGTAGATGAGACATTTAGAGACATGGTTTAGTGGTGGACTTGGCAGTGGTAGATTCATAGTTGGACTTGGTGATCTTAAAGGTCATTTTCAACCTAAAATATTCTATGGTTCTATGACAATAACCTGTACACAACTTTTATTTCTATTTGTGAATTGTCTTAGATATGTTAGCTACATGCTTTCTGCTGAGATTCTTTTTTTTTTTTTTCCAGGTTGGAATATGTCTAATATTGATGGATATACAGATCATGCTGGTTCATTTTATGACCAAGGGAAAGCATTAAGTGTTTCCAAGCCATGGTTCACCCAGTTCTTTTTAAACATGTAATTTAGGCTGTGACAAATACCAACTGAGAAATTCCTATTTCTGTCCACTCTCTAAAAAGGGAGTCCAGACTACCTGCCTTAGATATGGATGCTAACCCTGAAGACTTTACAAGTTAGATGGCGTGCATGTCATCTGTGTTGTGACTCTCATCATTTGTGTTTATATTGTTTGTTGCTTTTTGGCAATAGATATAATAATGTAGACTAAATCTACATTAGGTGCTGCAGTACGTGGTCTGAAAATGTTAGCTAGTATTTGCTAGTATATATATACAAATATATTGTCCACAATAAAACCACAGTGAATGGTACATAATGATTAATAAAAAAAGGATTTTACTGTTTTAAGTGCCTTTGAATAGACCAGACTTGATTTCTTTATTCTGCTTTGTTCTACTAATGTATCTGTACTAGATTTTTGGTTTGTTTCCCCCTTCAAGTAGCCTGTCCCCATAATCTGTGAATAATAAGACAAGGGGAATCTGGCATGACATGGACAAATATTTTTGTACATCCAGGAAGAAGGAAATGACTGGGTTCATCATTGGTGGGACAATACTAGGAAACTATTTATGTTTTTTAATAGGAAGATGTATTTTCCCAGGCCACAGGAAAAATGAGGTGATGCTTTGTGCACTTCGTATAAGCCTAGCAACAAAGTGAAGAAGCAGGAGAAATAGGGTCCAATAGACTTGCAAGCAGGCAATGAGAAACATTGACCAGTCAAATCTCACAGGACATCTGTCTTTAGTTAGGAAGAACAAAAAAAGAGACTGGGAAAGGGATATACGAGGGGCTTTGTGAGACAGCAAAAGAAAGTGAAGGGACGGAGGGTGGCTGATATGATAAAACTGTTATCCAGTTGATATGAACTGAGAGAAAAAATAGTGATCCCATCTTCAAACAGAATATTATTTTGTATGTAATTTTACAGGCCTGTGGCCAAAATATTTTCACTTTTTTCATTAATAACCTTCCTGATGCAGTAGAATTTATGTTTATTAAAACTGCAGAGGCACTTGCAAAGTTACTGGAGAAGAATATAAGAATTCAAACTAGTTCTGGTATGTTGACAACATGGTTGGGGAAAACCTGGAATGACATAACATAAAAATAAAAAGTATGAGATGCCAGAGAGAGAAAGGAAAAATCAAGAGCACAAACAGAAGGTGAGGAATAAGTAACAGTTGTTCAGACAGATGAAAAGTTATTACAGTTAAACAAGTCATGTTGTATTGGTGACATTATGGGGAAAGCAAGTATATAAGCAGAAGTATCACCTGTAAAACACAGAAAGTTATCTGAGCACTGACAAGGCTGCAGCTGAACTGCATTGTATAGCTTTCTACACTACACTGTAGAAAAGATGTGAAGCAATTGAATAGAATTCAGGGGAGACTGGGCAAATGATCATTACTCTAGTAAACATGACCTGCAATGAAAAAATGGTGGCTTAGGCCCTTGGCCTAAAGAAAAGATGCCTTGATGGAGAAAAGATTACAGATATACAAACACATATAAAGCTGCTGTATTTTGTGATTGCAGAGCCAAGACAAGAAATAACTGGACCAAAACATACTTCTAGTCTAAGGAGCTAAGAAGCTACTTGATGATGGCCCATATTATATTAGTCAGTGTTAATGGAGAAGAAAAGGCCTCCTTAGTTCACTATTTCCATGCTTAATTCCATACCTAAACATTTCGTTGCCTTGGCTTAATTTGGGATTGAAATAATCTTTATATTCTATCCCAACATCTAGAATGGTAGAGAGAAAAAAGGTCATAATAGGAAAAACTACAACATGGAGAGGAAACCTAAGTAGTCTTAGGTCAAGACAGAAAAAAACACTCTTCAGCATATACGTCTTTTTCATTTGCATTTTTTTAGAAAAAGAAATAATTTCTCCCAGCTGCCTGTTTCCAGGTTTAAAAACAACCCCAAATGCTTATTCTCAAAATGGGTATTATCAAAAGGAATTAATTAACTCCAGTTGGTTAGTTAATTTGGCTTGAAGGAGTTCGACTTTGCAAGGCAGGGTAGCATATTAGATTAGATTCTCCAGCTATGTTTCAAGTCGTAATAATGAAAATAACACAAATCCTATGTTTCTTTTTAAGTACTCTTAGAGTGTATTTTAAAACCTTAGTTTAGAAGTGCATATTTCTTGTTCCAGGCTGTAGCTTGCATTAGTTTCTACTGGGGTTTGGAGGGTGAAGTTGTGAACACTCACAAACTATGTTCAAAACTGAAGCCTGTCTCTGCACGGTGAGAAAGACCATATTAGCATTTATTTTGAAGAATCTCTCAACATCAGCAGGAGCTCTGGGGTTTTTATTTGCATTGAGAATGAAACACAGTGCAACCCAAGTAGAAAGATAACAAAAGTCCCAGGGAAAAACTCTGATTATCTTAGGCCTTGGTATTTAAAAGTACACCAGAATATTTTTCTGCTTTTTTTTTCATCTCCTGCTGTGTTATCTCTGAATCATTCTGCACGATATAACATATTTCAAATTATTATTATTGCTATTATTAGTAGTATTACTATTTTTCCATTCTCTTTTCTTTGTATTTGAACTGGAAGACATAATTTTTATCATGGTGAGGCCCAAATACAGAAACCCTGAAACTAAAACACAATAACAGCAGCTGGAATCATTTCCATGGGAAAGGAAAGGAAGGGGTCAGGATGATGTCCTGGGATCCCTAACACTTGTACTGGCTTCTTCCTCTCTCATATTCCACTGAGAGTAGCGTTGCAATTACTGAGGCAAGAAGGAGAGTTTGGCAGCCACTGCTTGGCTCCTGATTTCCAGGAAGTGCAAGACGAAGGATACAGTAATGCCTGGGTAACCAGCTAGACAGACAGCCAAAAATGTTCTTACCATTATGTCATCCCTGTTGCTTCCCTGTTCAGCCCTGGCAATATAGCCTGTATCAGGGCCAAAAACCCAGGCTGAGAAGATGAGCAGTCACCCCACCTTCCTAGGGATGTGCTGGGCTTCCTGCACAGTCAAAACCCTGCTCATATAGGACAGCAACCCTCTACTGATACAACTCTGTAAAGTCACTTGGTGGAAGACATTCTAAGGGAAATATCATAGTATCTTTGTTTTTTGTTTGCTGTTTAAATTTTTCCTTTCAGAAAGAGATAATGGTTTGCAGAATTTAGAACTGTGCTTTCTCTCTGTAAAACTATTTCTTTTTCCTTTTCTCTATCCCTAGATTTGGCCTTATTTGTTACCTCTTTTCATTGCCTATCATACCTGTTTACTCTTCTCCTTCTCACCCTGTTCCACTTTTTCTGTTCCTCATTTCTTATTTTCAGAAAAAAGTAAGGACTCCTTACATTCCCACAATCTCCTTATTTCTTGTTTAAAGTTGCTCAACCCCTCCCAGAGCCTGGGTTTTCTTCACAGTAGAGAACAAACAAAAGGTCTAGCATCCTTCCCCTATCTCCAAGCTAAGGCATCCTGAAAGAGGAAGGCTCCGATAAACATCTATTCATCTCCAGCACTCTCAGATGCAGCTCAAAGAGTCTGCTTTATGGATTCAAGATAAGACAATATCTGTAAGCAGTATTAAGAACAAAAGCTCTGGTCACCAGGCAGGGAAAAGAGATTGCTTTAAGTTCTTAGCTTGTGTCAAAAAGACTGTCATCTCATGAGTCAGAAGTGCGCTGGGAGAAGCATGTCCCTCTGACACCATATAGTAGCAAAAGATACCCTTCAGAGCCAAAAGGCCAGAAACAGAAAGATAAACCTATCTCTGTATTACACTGGAGAGCTTCAGGTAGCCTGTGTTGCACATCTAAGCAGTAGGCAGGTGAGTGACTCACCAGAGAGGCTTGTGAGGGGAGATTTTAGTTTTTATGTCCATAGAGCTGAGTCAGCCTTGCATAAACACAGTGGAGGAAGAGGATGCAGAACATGGAACACCACAAACCCAAGTCTCAAGGAGTTGTGTTACAGGAAGGAAAATAAATTCCAGCTAAGGCCTGGTCCTGACACCCTCTATTTGCTTCTTCCCTTGCATGGGAGTGTTTTCTGTCACAATATTCAAGGCCTCAACACTTTCCTATTAGCAACCCTGACTGAGAGGAAAAGATACCTCTAATGCCAGTGGTTGACACTTGTGATGCTTCAGCAAAAGGACTGGAAATCCATGCTTTGGGGCAGAATATGGTGGTTGTGGCTAAAATGAACCTTCAGAGATACAGGAAAGAGAAGTCCAGGGAGGAATGTAAGCATAAATGTCCCAGTGGAAGACTCAAGGAGAGGTTCTGGATTCTGAATTCCATTCAGTTGATTTGTGTTTTCTTTCCTTTTTTATGGAATTGGGGAAAAAAAAAAAAGAAGAAAGAAAAAAGGAAAAAAAGTGATCCTTGAGGAAGAATCCCTACCAAATCACCAGAACACTTAGGAAGGATGAGGGAGGTATATAAACTTCTTTTTTTTTTTTTTTTTTTTTTTTTTGGTGGTATGAAACTTGACAGTGAAATTTCAACACTGAATTCCCTTTTCAGGAGGTTCAGGCTGTTTACTTTCATGTAAGGCTGCCTCTCCTTTTATGTTATCACTATCAGAGGTCGAATCATGAGCAGTTAAAAGAAGTGTGTTATTTTAAAGCTTTTTATACTTCTAGGCAGGATTGTAAGGCTTGCCCACTGAGAAGTCAGTGAAGTGAAAGCTCTTTCACATCTAGGAAATGAGTCAAGACAGGTAGAAATCAAGCTTTGCTAGCGCCTGGCATCTGATGGCCAGTCTGTGTTCAGTGAACTCCTTGCACTGACTGGTCTGTGGGGTGAATTAATGTTGGCAGTTTCAGTCAGCAGAAGAAACAAAGAGGTCAAGTTGGCTGAGTTGTGTTGTCTGTGACTCTGGATCTCTGACACTTACATGAATGATTGGCCTGTGGTCCCAGTATGTTTGTGCTGCTGTTCTTGCTCAAAAGACACAGCACAGGTATCATAAGAGCAGACAGCAGCCCCTGCCAGCAAGCATCTTAGCCTCATTTTTTGCTTGATTAAACAAGTATGGGTTCTTTAACCCCTGTTTGCACATTTTGTGCTTTAGGTCACTGTTCTAGGAGTCATGGGTGACTTGGTTTTAGTTACCACTTCATAAAGTATAAGAATCACTTCTGATGGGTGATTCATAGTAAAATACTTAGATTTTGAAGGTAATCCTCAGCCATGGAAGACACTATACAAAGTTATAACATAATTTCACTGCCTGGGCTCAGCTGGAGTATTAGTTGAGAATGGATTGACTTTATACTGAGTCAATCTGCAAATGTGCAAATTCTCTAAGCAAACAAAGATACTGCAGCATTTATATTGTATGTGTGTTTTTCTACAAGATATTCAGGGCTTTCAGATACAAGGAAAGGCCTGAAACTAATGTTTCTCCTTTAAACTCTGGAAGTCCTGTTGTTTACAATTCATTTTTTTTGGCGTAATTTAAAGGCAATTTACTTCAACAGCTCACTTGTGAAACAATTTATTCAGGACAAGACCAAAACACAAAGCACTGAGTACAAGGCAACTGAAGATTCTCATGCTCTCTCCCTGCTAGCAAGGATATTGGCTTCTAATCCACATTCCATACTTGGATACCTTGCAGACAATACTAGCATTCTGGCTTTTGTGGTGCAGAATTGATTTTTCAAAAAACATTTTTATTAAATTTATTTGCGTTTTTCTGTTTTGAAAGCATAATGAAACAGACTACTTTGCTACATTTTTTTTTGGGCATATGTTTGTTTGAATCAAGGTTGATTTTTAGATACCTGTCTCAATGCACAAGCCATGATTTGTATGACCTTTTAAACCAATATGCTACTTTGTTAATTATTGCCCTCTCTTCCAAAGTAACTGTCAAATCTTCCTGTGAGCTCATTACTTGACCGTGTGTTTGTTCATTTAGAGACGAGGGAAGTAGGAGAAGGGAAAACATTCTCACAGTCTTCCTTGCTAACATCCAGTCTCCAATATTTGTTTTTCTATAAAGTAAATCAAGCATGAAAGGACAGAATTGTTTAGAAGTAGTACCAAAAAATTTGTCTTAAAAATATTTAAAACCAAATACTTTCCATTAGAAACTGCAAAACCAGAAAAGTGCCCATCAGTGTCACAGTCTAGAGCAGTGGCTGTGGCCATGAAGTAAAACAAAGCAAACCTTTCATCAACAGCAAACCAGACTGCAGAAAATTCCCTTTCCACAGAGCTGTGTTAGTCTTGCTTTTGACACTGTGAGTACCCTGAGAGAAATGTTTCAATGAATTATTATTTGAGGAAGCAAGAAAAAAGACAGAGTAAAACAAGAAATTAAACTGCAAGAGCAAATAAAAAGTACCGTTTATAGGAAAACTAATTTTATTTGACTGACCAAATCTGACTTCTATTGAGGTGGCAACTCTGAGCTCCTGTTGATTTCACAACTCAGTTGTTACCTCGTGTCATGGGAAGCAAAAGTTCTGCCTCTAGTGATGTCCTGGAATCATACAGGATCTTGCAGCTCTCCCAGAGTTGCAGTGCAAGGGCTTTGGCTCATCCCAGAAATGCTGTCATCGGGCCAAGAGAAGGAAAAAAAAACCCTGAAAAACCAAACCCCAATTTTGACAAATATGATTCTTTTCAAGGTATTGCACCACCTTCTCTCTTCTCATTTTTAGGAACCATTTAATGAAGATTTGATCCCTATTCATGCTAACGCTGCTTCTGACAAGAGCATTTCTGTAGCAGAGGGGACCACTGGCAGCAGAGAAATAGTTAAGTGTTAGGGACTTTGGGAAGTAAATTAAGGTTTTTGAATCCTGTTTTCAGGACTAACCTGCACTTCCATCTGTGGGACATATGCTTGTTCCTGATGATTATACTTTTTTACCAGCTTTACCTCATGCTTGTAGAGAAAGGGAAAAACAAACACATAGGGAAACCTCACCTCTTGTAAAATGTATTACTTCAGGGATAGTTAAGTTCCAAAATCAAGGAGAGATGTTCTGATAGAGGCGTGTTCAGAACACATGCTCCAAGGCCTGACAAAATCCATTGAGGAGCAAGATTACAGACTCAGAAGAAGAGCTAAAAAATGATAACCACAAAAAAACGCTAACACTAAGACCCTTTTTCATAGACTCTTAGTGGAAATATTTTGATAGATTTTGATAGAACTGGGTTGTTAATATTTATGAAGCCAGGCAAGACCTCCAGATGGAAGCTGCTCTATAAGCACAAAGCTTTGCTATTAATATTTATTAATCTGAAAGTGCTTATTTAGCTTTTAGGCAATTTTTGCTCCATCCTTTTCCTAAGCAAACTAACATTAAATCTGTGGGATCTGTGAATTCTCAGATTCCCACTGCTGCCTGTGATATAAATTGCACTTCAAAGAAAAATGAAAGGAAATACAGAAAAAAGTTCAGAAAGTCACTATGTGAAGGCTCAAGAGCTGTTTGCAGAGAGCATTCCTGGCAAGTACTGAATGTGTGGACACCACACTGAGCAACACAAAGTTTTCAAACCTGATCCTGGGGCCTTTGTGAATCACAAACTCACAGGGAAAAGATTGTGCCCACAGGAACTTCCTCATAAAGTCATGGATATTTTGGTCATGTTTATGCTGGTGGGTGTTCCTAGGTGGTGTTTCATAGTGTTGAGGATGCACATCACCTTGTCAGGAGCTATGTGGTGTTGCTTCAGTGGGGCTGGGACGCAGGCAGTGTCAGAGACAGACAGTTATGTGGGCACTGTGACTATGTCTACACTGTGGCTTGGGTACCCCTGGTTCTGTGCTGAGATGTCCTTCCAGAGGAATCCAGGCAATTAAACATATGGGTTTTTTGTCACTGTGTGCAGCTGGGAGAGGGTCAAGATATGCATCCAACAGCCAGGACTTCAGAACTGTCACAGCAGGGAGCAGTTGCTCTCAGTTGCCCTTACTCGGGGATTTCAACTGCAGTACTAAGGAAAAAAAAAAAAAAACCTGACAAAAGACTTTCTGTGTTCAGCTAAGGGAATGAAAAGAACCAAGAGTTCCTGTAAAATCTATGGAGGCAAGTTAAAATTTCCTCCTTGTTCATCAGGCCTAAACCTAATGAATAGAAGGAATCAAAGAAATGTGTTGTCTGTAATCATACTGATTTGAAAGAAATCACCCTTAACTGCAACTCAGAGAAGGCTCATATTTTTAATCAGGTTAAACAAAGAGAAACAGAAACTGTACTCTCATAAAGTATTGTTTTATAATTGGCCATCCTAATTTTAGCCAATGAGTTCACATCATTTTTTTATTCTCTTTGAAGAAAAAGAAACACAGAATATTGTTAGCTCTCTTTTCATCTGTCAGTCATATATCTTTTTTTAAAATATAGGGCTTGGAAAAAAAATAATTACATGATGATAGTGAAAAGTAATCTGATATTTTATTTCTCCTTGATATGAAAATGCTTCTTATTACATATCAATATTTTCAATAGTTGTCTTTGCTTATTCAATGACTAAAATTATGGCTTTTTGCTAGTAAAATTAAAATCTTATTCTCCCACAAAAACAAAAGCAAACAAATCTTTTTTCCCTTTAATGAAATAGATACATTAAAATAAAGAATTTTCAATCCCAAATTCAGGATCGTCCTGAACTCTTGTATGACAGGAATGAGCAGAGCTGTGGGTCTGCAGCTGTCATCACACATGTACCCTGTGTTCCACTTGTCCCAGGGCAGCAGCGAGCCTGTGACTCTGTGTTGTGCAGATGTTAGCGGGAGAAGTGCTTGAGTCCTAGGATTTGTGCCTGTCGTTGAGCCTGCATTTTCCCACCCAGGACAGATGTTCCTTCAAGTGACTGCATCCTGCTCCATTCTGAATGATGCTTAAGCACAGAGCCGCCAAGTGCTCTCTTTTCCCTACTGCACATCAATACTTTCTTCTAAATAAATTGTACTGGATATGTCTTGACTCCTCGGGAGTGACCAGTTCTGAATGGCAGAGGTGGTGTCATCCTTCCTTTTCCAATGGGTTCTGATTTTACTCTACATCTTAAAGATATTTGTATGAGTAAACCTCAAAACTTTCTTCATTTAGAGAATATGTATCTGCTGTTGGTAGTAACAGTGCACCTGCAAATTTAATCCCCTGCTCCTGTTCTCATTGGAAAAGTAGAAATGAGTAGAAAATTGACATGGTGTGGTTATTTGTCCCCTCTGTATTATGTCATGTTGTTGATGTTTTTCTTCCACCTTCTCATTTTTTACCTTGTATTTTTATAACTGTGGTTTCTGAGGTGTGCATCTTTATATCTAAAATAACACAAATATAACAGCACAGGAGGAAGAAAATCTCTCCCTAGTGAAGATGTTACTCATACCTTTACAGTCCTTGGAGTACCTCAGTGATTTCTACATCTTCCAGGAGCTCTCAGAGCAAGCTTTGCCAAACTGACAAGGAGATAGCCTGAGTACAACACAATTTGTCTTTTGAAATCTTTCCCATCCCTCATACTAGACACCACACCCCTCATCATTGTGTTCCTTGTGAGCTGAGGACAAATACCCTCACATACACACCCTCACTGTTCCCTTACAGCAATGTCTTTCTGAGATGTGTTACAAGCTGCTGGTTAAAACAAAAAGTAAGTTCTCCCCATACTACATCCAAGGTTTAACTCCAGGGAAACTATGAGATCCTTCCAGCTTGACATTGCCAGCAGATATAATATATGTATTCTTCATTCCATCATCCAGGTTCTTCATAACTCAGGCTGTGAAACTCATGGAAAACCTCGCACAATATAGTCTTCTGTTTTAAAGGGATAAAATTGATACTTGCCTTATGGTATAGTTTTACCATATTTCAATTTATTTCAAAGTACAAGTTTTTCTAAAATTTTAGTGAGAATTTATTAAAAGGATTACTTTGTAAAGATGTATTATTCAAACTGGCAGTGACAAAATAGCAACTAGCATGTTCTGTGATGAGACATGTCAATTCTCTCCTATTTGATGTAATACTTCTCTCCTGTTAGTCTTGCATGGACAGCCCCAATATATGTATTCTCTTAATAAGTTATAAAATCTGGTCTTACAAGTTGATTAATTAATGCTGGAGTTCAGTAAGTCTCTCATTAAACTGCAAATCTTTATGCCCATTCACCCATATAGTGTATTTCTGCTATGATGGTAGCTTTCAATGAATAAAATGCTTTTCAAATTATGAATTTTCCAACTTCAGGTGTCCAGGGAGCTAGAATAATAATTACTCTTTAATTTGCTCTATTTTTTCATCACCTCTCATTCTTACATCTTTCTGTTCTTAATAGATGCTTTCGCTTCCTCCAAGTGTTTCTCTTCATGGTTGTATGTTCTTTGAGGGTGAAACAATCCTTAAAATGGCTATTCTGTCAAATGCAGGTAGGTCCTAGTTCAAAATGAAAAGTCATCTCTCATGTTTACACTAGGATAGACTATGTCCCCCATAGTAAAGATCCCTACACTTCAGCCTACCCTTTAATATCCACATATATTTTCCCCAGGCGTGTTCCTTCTAGCCATGATTATCTCCTGGGCAAGTTTCATGCTTCACACTTAACAGTTTATGAGGCATCTCCTAATGCATACAATACTCTAACAGAGAATTTGGGTCTGAGGCTTCTCTGTCCCCCCTGCATATGCCTTAGTCCTTGTTATCTGAACTTTTCAAGGTGGGAACCGCTCATTGTGATTTTCTGAAAATGCAATTCATTGTTCCGAAAATCGTGTTTACAGAAAAAAAAATTAAAATAATTCGGTGATGATGACACATTTAGTCCATCATACTCTTTAGATGTTGGGATTGGAGACCTTGGGATCACTAAAAGCAGATCTTCCATCTCTAATGTAAATATGAGTAAAGGCTTTAGCTTGTTCTGAAGTAGTTTGGTTTTCTACTTATTTAAAGAAATTCAAGAGCAAAGGCTCCCAAGAGAGCAAAGTGAGCCCCAAATTACTTTCAGATTATGGTCAACTGGTAGAGTCCATCTGGTAGCATAACATATTTATATTTAGGTAGAAAATCAATGAAGTCAGAAAATGAGTCCTCATGCTTTATCCTTCACAGGTATAATCACACGCATATTTGCTCACTACAAGAAGCTTTTGCAACATGGCTGGATATTTGGTCTATCATACACACTGGTGGAAATCAAGCTTCAACTCATGCTGCTTCTGCAGAGAATTCCTTTTCTTAGTGTGGTCTTCTTTTAT
Organism: Scytalopus superciliaris; assembly: GCA_013400415.1. Taxonomy (NCBI): domain Eukaryota; kingdom Metazoa; phylum Chordata; class Aves; order Passeriformes; family Rhinocryptidae; genus Scytalopus; species Scytalopus superciliaris. Next base: position 68,518 of record VXBX01003499.1, read on the forward strand.
AACAGGAAGACAGTTGCTCACTGAAGTGGGCAACTCAGCAAGACAGGTGACATTACACTTAGGGTGTTATATTTTTAAATATATTCCTTTTATTTTATAATGAGCTCTGTTACCCTCTCCATGCACACACACACATACACAGTTTCCTTCCTTCCTTCCCTCTGCACTCCATTTCAGGGTTCCACAGCTTAGATGTGTTCTTCCTGTGCTGCTCTAATAATTTTGGGAGGCACTGCCTCAATTAAACAAAACTCAAAGCTAGTGGAGGGATTGAAAGGAGCTGTGTAGTTATTGGTGTGGAACATAGAGTACTTCTGCAGGATTATTCCTGCAGATAACACAAGGGCAGCTGTGTGAGCTTTTGGAACAAGAAAGTTGTGTCTCACAGAGAAAATGTTCTGGGTCCTGGCTGTAAAGATTTTTTTTCATAAAGAGTGCAAAAGGGTTGTGTCAAACTTTGTCTGAATTGTGTGTAAGAAGTGCTGTTTCACAGGACATGTGGCTTTGCTTGTGAATCTTTAGTGACATTTTTCCATACTTCATGTACTGTGCTCCATTATCATTCACTGCTTCAAGTCTTCCCAAACTTATACCTACATGGTGTAGCTGCAAATCCCTGTTCAGACAGAGATTTAAGCATATCTTAGGACAAGCCAGTACTAAGCTAAGAATGTGAACACAGAAGTAAACCCACCGTATAGTTCATTTGGTTTTGCAATGTGAGAGCATTGCCATTGTAAAGTGGGGTACTTTCCAGACAGAACTTTGTAAAATATGCCATAAGAGCACATGGGCTAGCATAATACACCTGGAATGTCAACTGCTTTGCATACAGACAGAATGCACTGCCTTGTACTGCATATGCAGAGCTGGATCAAAGGTTACATAAGGCAAGTTGCCACCCAAAGCATGATCTGTGCCTGGGTGTTGATTTTGTTGCATGGCAGTGAGAAGTCAGTTTGCAGTGTGAATGCTCTTTCCAGTAAAGATTTTCATTTCTCATGTGCTCAGGGCATTCACCTCAAGAGTTAGGGTTCAGGTCTCTTATTTAACTGAAACATGCCTGGAGCTCCTTCTGTGTCTGAAGGGAAGTGAGGATTGTTTATCACTACAGCCCACACCCAGTCCTGCAACTTACGTCAGCATTTGGTTTGCCTTGGTGAAAAAAGGACATACAGTGCCAAGCATGCTACATGATTCTCTCTGCAAATTCTTGAGAGTTTCATGATCTTATACATGGCTATGGAATATCATAGACAAGCTTGTTGCTAGCTGTTACTAAAGTTATAGAAGTGAATACAAATCTACCCATTCCAGGAAACAAATGCGGATATCTTAACTACTCTGAGAGGAAACTTAGAGAGAGAGATGCAGTTTCCTCCTCACTCACACCTGTTTGTTTTATCCAGAAGCAGAAAAATAGTTGTCTAAAAAGAAGCTGGTTTCAATTATTGTAGCTTTTATAACACTGGATCTTCAATATCTGCTAAGGCAGGTCAGTTCCACAGCACAGCACCCTGTTCTGTTTTTTAATAAAGGGTCTCTGTGTTCTCAGTAAATATGCAAAGGCTGCATCTGAAAAAGTCACAGGCCTGTAGAAGGGATTATTGTGAAGTGTGACCTCTGCTATAACACAGACCATTGAAATGCCTGGAATTAAGTCCTGTTTAGACAAACAACATTTTAGAAAGGTGAGTTAATGCAAATCTGCCCTAGTCACTGATGGGGCATTACAAGGTCAGTTACACTCAAAGACCTCAAGTTTACCAAATAAAGCACATTGTAGTTCTCAGCCTCTTCCCTTTACTGTTACTGAAATACATATCACAGTGTCCTGGACTGGTATCAGTGTCAATATGACCTTCATTTTTGAATTTAATTATTAGACTGCTTGGTTTCTGAAGGACTGGAACACTATTTCGATAAAAGATGTGTCTCTGATGTTCTGGAAATAGTCATATTTTAAGATAACTATTCAAAGTCTTGGGTAGTTATCATGCTCGATGCCATTTTGTTAATTTTTACCGTTTTTCTAATCTCATGCTTGACGACTGTTCATTTCCTCCAATACTCTTGCTAAGGAGTTCTGCAGATGTAAAAAATATTGTGTGAATTCAAGACTAAGAGTTTGAAAGTGACAGCCTTTGAGGAAGTAGATGTACAGCATGGAGTCAGAAAACCCTGAGATAAAATAATTGGAGGCTGAGGGGAGTATTTGGAAGGAAGTATCGCATATCCTTACCTTGTTCTTATTCTCTCTGAGGAGTTCACATGAGTTCAGTATGAAATTCTGGCTAGAGACACCGGGATGGTGAATTAGTATTTTTCTTATGTCATTTCTTATGGTGGATCTTGATCCTAAGGATGGAGAATCTCTTGATAGGTGGTTTTTGTTTTTGTTTTTGTTTTGTTTTTTTTTTTAATCTGGAGGATGTGCTACTCTCTTCACATATTAAAGTGGCCATTTTCTGATGATTCTAACATGTTACACCTTCTGCATCCACCTCTGGCTTCAGCAGTTGCTGAACATGACTTTTTAGTAAATTTATGTGAAAAGAGGTAAGCAAGTTGGACTCTGAAGACAATTATATAAATACATTTGCTGAATTACCTGGACTGAAATCACTTGACAAAAGACCACAATTAGAATAGAATTCAGAATTTTACCTAATTTCAGTCTAATGGCTCTATACCAAGACAGTTCTAGTTCCTTATAAGATGACTTCAGTAAAAATCATTTAACAGTTGAATGTTTTTACTTCACCAGAACTATGTTAGATCCTTCAAAGATTGTCCTGTTCTGAAAAAGGTTTCACTCAGTGTGATTATTGTATTAAACAGCTACTAAAATGGTATCCATGCAAATTATTTCATTGTCATTTCCAACAGGAGTGTAGCACAACTGTTTGTTCAGCCTGCATTCTTGTATGATTTGCTACCATTACCTTAAGTGCTGTCTTGGCATACAAAGTCATTAGAAAGATGATGCAATGCAAGGTAGATAGTTAAAAATGCATAGAGGCAAGAGCTGACAGAAAAAGTTTGCCTATCTAGCTGGGCACCTGCGACACAAATAAAAGTAGAATTGTGTGCAGAGTGTAGTTAGGCCACTTATCTTTATCAAAACTATCACAAACAAAAACATATCAAGAATTGGCCATGTGAAGCTGTTGTCTCTGCTAGGAAATGAACTTGGATGTGAGTTAAGAAAACAATGAGCACTGGCAGTTCTATCCCCTTGGAGACATAGCCAAGTACAAATACAGAGCACTGGGAGGATTGCAGGCTTGCTTGGAAGCTTGAACTTATGCAAATTCTCATTTCTTTCTTTTTGATAAACATATAAAATGCAGGCAAACGTGGAAAAATTTAAATGCAATGCATTAAAAATATATTTCATGGCATAATCAGATCAAAAGAAAAAAGTAGACAAACTATTATTATTTTGCATTCCTATTCCAAAGAATAGTAGACTGACAATAATAGCTCTTTAGAATTCATTTTCTGTGGTAAATGACTAAAAATATTTCAGACAATCATAGAATGGTTTGAGTTGGAAGGAACCTTAAAGATCATTTAGGTCCAACCACACTGCCATGGGCAGGTATCTTAAAGCACTTTTTAAAAAATCACTTGCTTGTGATTTTCGGAGTGTGGCATGGGACTAGCCCTCAGTTACCTCAGTTGAAAATGTATTATAGTAACGGCTCTCCTATGCCTGAGATATCTCATTTCTGTATTCTTTTTGTAACATATTTTTACCTCCAGTTGTAAAGATTAGTTAATGACTCTTTTGTCGGGAATGTGGGTCTATGGTTCAAGCTTTGGTACAAACAATTGCCAAGACAATTGGCCAAAAAGTTTTAATCATCAGAGATGTGCCTGTAGAAACATGGCAACTTCCATCCAGGCTAATCAATTAATGATTGAACTTGATGACTTTGTACAGAAGTACTTAGACAAGAAATTTGGACCAACACTACAGTTTTAATTGCTTGATACTGGTTTTTATTATACATCACAGCTCTTCAAGCTATATTTTTTACTCAAAAGACTGTTTGCCAAAGAGCAGTAATCATGTGCACATGCTGATTTCATGATCTTAAAAAAAATAGTGTGGTTTGCCTGAGAAAATAAGATAGACCTATGAAATTAAGGACTTCATAACAGTGATATGTGTTTGCTATTTTTAAGGAAGGGCAGGCGGTCCCTTAATTAGCTCTGACACTTAAGGAAAACTTCATCTGTATTTCAAATATTCTGTCCTAGTGTGTGATACTGACTTCCACCTTCATATCCTTCCAGTACTTTGACCTGCAAAATCCAGTCACTAAAGGTTAGCAGAATTGCATCAGCTATGATAGAAAACAATTGTAAGTCACCAAAACAAAGTGATTGCTTGTTTATTTAATATGTGCAAATCTGGAAGAGGGGGGAAAAAAATCAGTTTTCTTAATTAGAATGGGGGATCCAGGACTTCATGTCTTTGTAGTAGATCAGGAATTTTCTATGAAGATCTGAACTTGTGTACACTGTGATTTATGTTTTAGTTGGTGGTATGAGGGAACTGGTATTTTGATGTGGCAGTAGATTATATGATTTAGAAGTTCTATTTTGATCCAAATAAGATTCAGATATTGAAGTTTCTTAGGGAAGAAAATGTTTGTGCAGGGTCAATAAACTTTTGCAAATTTATTTTTAAATTGATACAACATTTGAAGTATGGCAGGATTTGGGAGGGGCTTTACTTTGTTTTAGTTTGGTTTAGTTGTTGTTTTGTTTTGTTTTTAAAAGAAATTCCTATCAACATGGACACATTCCCAGCTAATGCTTTTATCTGTCTGGATAAATTAACATATCTGAAAGAAAACATATTACACAGGATTTATTTCTTCAATGTTTGTGGGTTTGCAGCTTGTTTTGTTCCTTCATCTGTAAAGGATGACCTAATGTAGCCTGAGAATGTGTGCTGAATAAAGGACAGCAAGTAGCTACCCTATCTTGGAGGAAGAAATGGGAAAGAATTAATTTGAGCAAGTCCCTGTACCTTGTTGTGACTGACACCATTTGCTGAAGCTATTTCCAGACATACAGTCCACAGTGTCATGGGATAAGTCAGTCGTTCAATTGATCTCACAAGGCAAATCACATTTATAATCCTACCCTTTAGAAAAGTGTCCACAATGTTTTCCTTTACCTCTGGTACAAAAACATCTAACATATAAAACACCATATTATTAAAAAGTGACATGAAGTTTTCAACAGATGTTTGCCAAACACCCTCATGGAATTACTCAGTTTATCTCTGCAATGTCAATAACCAAGCAATGGTTGGAGGTAATAGTGCTGTGATGATTCAGGAGTAATGCACTTCCATTCATTATTACTTTCACTGGGACACAAGACGTGGCTGACAAAGACATCTGCCACTGAACCCAGCCTATGTTATTACAGAGAGCAAGGTCATATAATTCCCTTAAAATTTTATTACTATCTGTCTTAAGACTGTTTACCCCCAATAGTTCTGAAAGCCAGTTTTACAATCTTACTAACCTAGTGGGTAAGAAAAGTCTGCTAATTTTCAATTTTAATTTATTCAAGGCAAGCTTCTCTGTCAATGTATTAATGGTCCCACATTATCGCTAAATTTAAATAGCTCCTTTAGCTTCTCTTTGTCTTTGGAGTTTTATTTTCGCCCCATGGTGTATTTATAAGGATCAGCTCTAGAATCTCCCAGATTGTCTTATATTAGGCGCAAAAAGGACAAACTTTTCTATCCACAAGTGACAAGATAAGCTCTGCACACCCCCAGTTAACCTACTTACATTTGGTCCTATACTCCTTGAATGCAGGTGGCCAGAACAGTACACAACCTTCCAGACAAACTCCCCATATCATGCTGTTAATATTTTTCAGTCCATAATAGAAAAAGTTTGCTTGATCACCAGCTAGGATTATGTATGAAGTTTCGATGTAGTTTGAAATGTTGGCCGCTATCCCAATGTCTGTCTTGTTCTCTGTGGTTTCCAGTTCCTGAGCTCATGGCCTATAGCCTGTTAGCAGTCTCCAAGAATGTGACCTCGTGGTTTAAAAATTAAGTTTTATCCTATTTCTACTGGCATTTTCAAGACCATCCAGCTCATCTTTTCTCCTATTCTGACCCTCCTCTATTAATGATGCTTTTGAACTCAACTAGAGCACTCTTATTTTTGTGTCATGATTCCTAACGAAAATAAGTAATGCTGGAGGAATTCCACTACTAATGTTTCTAGAACAATAGTTCTTATTTTAAGACAATCAGTTGTATTGCCTTTGGTGAACTACTTGCTCACATCAATTAACTGAAAAATGTCCAACTTTATTCTGAGCAAGCAATGCTTCCTTACAGAACCATCTTCTAGGTGATAGAATATGAGGGTAAGCAGTAGAGGAATTCTTTCTTTCAACATTTAATTTGAAGTTTGAAAGATAAGACCTGCTGCCAAAGAACAACACAGAGGCATCTTGCAATGTTAGTGGGTTGGATCTACTGATAAAGCAAATAAAAATTTCCACATTTTGTGGCTACCTAAAGAAAATTAGAAGAATTTGTGATTGTAACTAAAATAAATGTTGGCAGCCTCTGCAATGCAAAATATCAGTTGAAATCAATGAAACTATCAGACAAAATAATATTCTACTGTGTCTTGTTAGTCTGTCAACCTAATCTATGCAAATAGTCTTTATGCATAACTGTCTTATTCAAATACTTGGATGCAATCCATCAAACACTTCTCATCCATTAAATATAATTATATGCTTTGTTGGAATAACCAGATGTTTAGTGCTAAGCTGAGCAGATGTCTGTGCTTCATAACGGAAGGTTATAAACCTATTTACGCCAGCAATGAAATACAAGTATTAAAGTGATGGAGGAAGTAGTTCTCACTTCACTTTGTCTAATTACCAGCACCTCACTCTCTTTGGATCAGCTTAATAAAGGTACTAAGTTTGCTACAGGGTAAATTTGACATAGGAATTAGTAAAACTTGGCTAATCTTTTCTAATGATTGTAATGATGATCACTTTGGGTCCCTTAAAAAGACTTAATTAATCTTGCAGTGAGTTTGTTTTCAAAGATTTTACGTTGGATTTTGTATAGCGCTAAATAAAAGGCACATTGTTAGAAAGGTCCCCTTTCACTCTGGATATGTCTTTGTGGTGGGCACTGCAGTCTATATATTCAGAATAGTCTTTTGGAATGTAAGACTTGGTTTATGCAAACCTTTTCCCTTTGTTCAATGCATCTCCTTCTCCTCTTCAAAATCTGAGATTCAGATTCAAAGCTCTCAAGTCTGCTGAAATATCTAAACCAATTTTATTCTGAGACAAAAATAAATGACACTCTAAAACTTGTCTTTCACACAAATAAATATAACCTACCCTACTTGCCTATACTTTAATCCATTTTCAATGATTTATCTGCAAGTAGAGCTCTGCTGAAAACAAAATTTCTGAGTAAAAGAGGAGAGAACTCTTCTGGAGTAGTAGAACTCTTCTGTAATCATGAGTATGGGTGTTTTTTAAGGTGGTATTTAGAGCTGTAGGACTAATTTCCATGAGAGTGCATCTGGTACAGTATGCCTGCAGTGTCATAAGCTACTTAAATGTTTATGCACATAAATACTTTTACAGAATCCACTATATAGAAATTCACCAGACACATAAAATAAACATTTCTGTTTAAAATTATGATCTAGAGAATTATCACCCTTTTCTGTTTTTGGAATTTCTTTAATTTCCAAACATTTCAGCAGTATGAAGTAACCCTGAAATAAATATATTTCTTCAATAGAAAAAAGTTGATTTGGACAAACAAATAACTAGTACATCTGGTTTCTTGAGTCAAAGCAATTCAAGAAAAATTATGTCAGGATGAATGACTCATAAATGGGGGATCCTAGATCAGAAAGAAAATTTAGGAGACCAAAGATGAAGAAAGATGGCAGAGGCATCTCTTCCTGTGGAAAAGTGAGAAGAAATCCTCGAGCAGTAGTAATACATTGGGGAGACACCTCAAGGAGGTTAACTGTGCTAGCATTTTGAACAAGGAATGGATAATTTCACAGCAGAAAAGAAAGGAGTCATGAGTATCAGTGGAATGACCAGGTGCTCATTGAGTAGACTTCTATCTGACTGCTTGGGGTTTATCAGTTTTTCACAGTAGGATTCCTCTGGGGTTAGTGAGGACCAAAATTACAGAAGCAGAGAAAGAGAGTGATACGACATTGGTCAAAACACAGTTATGTCCAAATAATTAGACAGGAATCTGAGGGAAAAGACCATAGTGTCTCACCACAGTGTCTCACCAGGGAGTCAGAAACAGGGAAGATGTAGTCCCCTACAATACACAAATAGGGCAGTTCAGGCCTTGGTTCAAGAAGAAAGAAATATTTAAGACAGTGAAAAAAAAATAATCTTGCTTTCCTTTATTGATTATGGGAAGTGGCTCTGAAAAGCCACATGACCTTATTTCTGTTTCCTGACCTGATGAGCTTTGACAGATTTCTTGAGTCAATTTTTCTCTAATTTTCTTCCCTGCAACTTTGAAGAAAAAAAAATTCCTTTTCCCACGCTCATAAACTGTGATCAACTACAGTTACACATCCTGAAATTGTGATTACAATAGCACTGGGCATCTAAGCTAAAACTGGGATGCAGAGCCTTTATATCCATTTCTTCTCCACAGAACACATCTCATCCTCCCACAGAGCCTGAAAATAAATAGATCCTTTTTAAATGTTATCAAGGAGACAGCTTGTCATTGCATGTTAGCTGAGTCATTAAGATTTCTATTTCAATGATCATCTAGGCTGATGGAGGGCCATTGAGCTGTTAAGATAATCTCACTCTAATGTCTGCAAATACAAGTTCTGTTTGAAAAGTTTTCATGTGATTTGCAATTATTGAGTCATATTTTTTACTTCTTCTGAATGCAATCTTGAAATGTTATTTCTGAAATGGCAAAACAGTTTGAGATTAAATTATTGAACAGCAACTATTACCGCTGCATTTGTCTTCAGCTATTGGCAATACTGCACCGAGCCTTTCTTTGGGTGCTAGATTCCCAATCTTTTTGGCAACCTCTATTAGTTTGCATTACTCAGCACAGCCTAATATTGTTCTGAAAAGGAAAGCAGTCTTGGGACAAAGAAGTTGGGTTTATTTCTGGTCTGTGACACAGACCACCTGAGAGATATTAGATAAATCACATTATTATTTTTAGTCTTGATTTATTAGAGGGAATAGAGAGAAATCGCTACTCTAATTTTATTATTATTTTTACATTTTAATTACAGCATTGTGACAGTGGGATATAAAAGCACACTGACACAAGTGTTTCTCAATCAGGACTTGTCTTCACCATTTGTAAACACTAAAACTTAATTTCTTGCTTTTCTGTTCTGAATGTTTCAGGTTGACATTTTGCAGATAGCCAAAGTTATGAGTTGTAGAATGCATTTTCACCTTTTAATGAAAGTTGAAGTTGTCTGATAAGATTATGGTTCCTGCAAATGAGTTCTAAAAACTTTGTTTCACGTTGTAAGTTCTATGATAAAAATCAGGAGAGATGAAAGCTATGGGACCATCTTGTGTTGTGCACTTGTGCTCTCTAGAACAAAGAAAATATTTTGTTATGAAAAAAAACCCAAATAAAGTACTCAAATATCAATATGTATTTTATTTATTTAGGCCAAGAACCATTCCTGATATAAATGAATTGATACATGAACTAGAGTATGTGAAATAATGATAAGGTTTATTGTTTCATTTTTAGTAATACAAGGCAATCAATTAATGATCATGCTTTCCAGGGATCCTCTGCCAGAGGAATGGTATTAACCAAAGGATTCAATTATCACTTCTGTTCAGTTTGATTTCATATGGCACCATGATAAATGGCTCCTGTGACTTATAATAACAATGCTGTGCACACATTTATTTTCTATTGTTTACTTAATAATTAATATGCCACCCACATGCAGGTTTATTTATAAAACCTTCAGTAATCAATAATTGTTTCCCACGTGACACTAACAAAAAATAATTCCAAGCATTGCTATGACAATTCTTTTCTAACGTTCTCATGGTAAAGCCCTGCCTGGCTTTTGGAACTCATCTGCCCAAAGTCATAGAATATGAAGGTTGAGTAGTTGTGATGGTTTGTGCTCTGTATTTAGGAAACTTTTTTTAAGACAGCCAAGCTGGCTTGCTTAGAGTAATTCAGTAGTGGTAACACAGACTGCCATTGGGCAAATCATCTGGGAAATGTTTTTAGAAGTAGTTTGAGTATCTCAGCATTATTTCATACTGTGCAAGACAGAAGCACCCGACTAAGTTCCCCAAGAGAGGCAGCAAAATTCTTGCTCCCTTTTATCAAAACAAATATACAGTCCTTTGTGAAATACAGGAAAGGATGGGCAGAAATAGTAGTGTGTTTTCCACATGCTGCTGAAAACCTACAATTCTTCTGTGATCAAGCAGTTAATTCTGTGTTAGGTGGCTTCTTAAATCTTGCTGTTGCCTTTTGTAAAGGCTCAAAAGACCAGAGAACAAAACATTAATTTACTGGGCTACTTAAATATCAATATAATCACTCAAAGGTGTCACCTCTAATGAGGAGAAGTCCTATCTACTGTACCATCAGTAACCTGAAATCCTCAATGCTTTCCTGTCTGGAAAAGACTGGTCTGCCCAGCTATGTGCTTGCCTAGCTGGATGCTGTGCATCAGCAGCAAACTCATGACCTCTTCCATTGTGTTCAAGACCTCTGCATATTTCTAGGAAGTACAGGCTCCTACCTTGCTCTTTCTCTCACACCCATGACTACAGATGCCATTGGCATTTTAGTGACTTTCAGGTAGAAGACGGGGAAGCGGGAGCACACATGGCTGTGCATAACTTAGACAGGTTACAAACAAAGCTCTGGGCAGTCTGACCAGAAGGCTGATTGTCTCTCCAGGTTTGGTTAGGATGGAAATAGCGAGTGGCGGAGGTTTTGCATTCCTAACCTCTGTTTTGTTCAGTCCAGCCTTGGCCTTTTACAGCTATTTCAGCATTATTTATTTGCTCAACACTGTGCATTTTCACTCTAGACAGGGAGATAATTATGAAGGGAAAAAAAAAAAAAAGAAAGAATGTTGATTTCTGCTTTACAACGTTATATGTGGAACAAGCAGAGGTTCAGCTCTCCAAGTCTCAAAGCTTGTGTGTCTTTGTATCTAGATTTCAGCTAGGCATGTTTCTTTTAAACCCTGCACATATATTAATTGAAAATGCTGTCAATTACAGTGAAGTTAAGTCTTTGGGTCTTTCTCAAGTCTCAATTCAATACACACTCTGCTAGAAGTGGGGAAAAAAAGCAATGTGATAGCATTCTCCTAAGCACCTATACATCAGGGACATAAACTCAGTTTTATTAGAGGTCACTTTTGTACCAGAGATAGACAGGGTAAATTTGATTACACTATAAAAATCCAGATCTTTTTGGCTGCATTTCAAAAAGAATCTTGTTTCACAATCTCCTTTCGTGAAATAGTATTTTCTACTAGAACTCCACCAAGGAGTCACTGATCAGTCTATTCAGGCAGCAGAGATTAAAGGCTAGACAATATCGTAGCTGTAGAACAGATTATTTCAATCATACAGTTTGTTTGCCAAAAAAGAAAAAGGTTCTAACATCGGACTAATTTGTTTCTCTCTCTCTGTCTGTCTCTCTCTCATTCTGTGTCTCTCCCTTGCCCCAGTATTGGAGTAAACTTACTGAGACCTGAAGGCAGATGTTATTTCAAATTTGTTATGCTTCATTCAATTAATATTTTATTTGTTTCCTTGACCAAGAAGTTTAGTAAGTTGACTAATATTTATTTAATAGTTAAATTAAATTTAGAAAAAGCCCACCAAAACCCCACTGTGCTGTAGAAAATGATGTGGCAGCTTGGTTCTCCACATTGGTTCTGCTCATTGTTCCTGGGCAGTGTTCAGAGCTTCCATGCTTCCAGCTCTTCCCCTTTCCAGAGAAGATGAATCAGCCTGGGAACCTGAAACCTAAAATTAGGTTATGTCCCCCTCCTTCTGCCTTTAGGCATACTAACTTAAAGTAGTACATATCCTGCAAACAACCCTCACTGTTGGTGATACCAGCTATGAGTTAAGGCACTCTTGAGTATAAGCAAAAAAGAACAGTGAAGCAAAAAAGACACACTGGTCCAGCTGATGGACTCTACAGAAACTGTGAATATATAGTCCTATAGAATTGTGAATAATTCCAGAGATGTCAACAGAGTGTGACCTGAATGTGTTTATTTATTGATAAACTTATGATTTTCGTTGTCTAGTTTTTGGCTTCTAGAATTGAAATCAGAATTGCAATTGTCCCTCTACAGATGTAGTGAGGGCTGCTCTTGTAGCAGTTCTGGCTGAACTTGTGACATGGAATAACTGCTGTTTTGTGGCCATCAAAGGCATGGCACCCTTCCTGCGACTGGGTCTATCTGCACAGTTTCATATGAAGAGCAGATGAGGAAAACTTCCAGTCTAAACTGAGAAGTGACATTTCTGCAGTTCAAACAATGATACTGGTTTGCAATAGATCTGCTTGTTGAAAAACTGATGAAGAGGTAAACTGGTTTTCATTAACTTAAAATTATTTTTAAAGAATGATTTTTTAGTAAAACAAAACGAGATATGTAATGGTGGAGCACTTAATTTAAATTGAAACAAGATTCTGTATAATTTTTTAGCTTATTTCTAACCTTGTCCTCTTATTAATTTTCTTGCCTGGTTTTGCAACTCAAAAGTTTAGTTTTGGAAATTGTAAAGCACTTGAGCCTCTCTTCTGTCTCCTTTTAATAAGCAACCTGAGACCAAATCTTTAAATATTTTATCCAAAACTTTATTTTTCTTCAGCAAAAGTTTGTCTCTATTTAAAAAAATAAAATAAAATAGTTGCAAGAGAGAAAGGAAGTTTGCTCTAGTTTTGTAGAATGGAATAAAATAAAATGAGTGCCATCTGCTGGTTGTGAGTTCTAACCTCTGTATTCCTTAACCTCCCATGCACTTTGGCATTGCAGTGCTTGCCTTATATTAGAACTCATCTTTATGCAAGAAAGATAATAAAATACTTCATCTTTCCACTGTCTCATGCTTCTGGATGAGCAAGAGACATTCCTCCGTAGTTTTAAATTATAAGTAAAGACATTTTATAATTAAGAAGGTGCCATTAATCAAATCAACCAGCAGTAGCTCAGTGTTTTAATTATACACAAATATTGTATTTAGTCTCTTCCTTTTGGTTATTCATCACCTCCATCCACTAGACTGCTGTCTGTTTATTATTTATTAAATCCTACTGAAGAATTGCTATATTTTTATGAGTATAAAAAGGGATCTTCAGAATTAATATCAACATTGCTTTTTTAACCGTAAAGGAGAAAGTCACATTTATATTTATAACTGGATTATGTGTACTGCGCTCTTAACCGTATACGCATTTGCCTGTAGCAATAATTTCCATTTATTATATATAGTGAGTTTTGATAATTCTACTTTTGCTTCCACACTTAGCGTGCACCAAACTAAATAAGATTTCTAATGGATTATTCACCTTTCCCTTAGGTAACAAAGTTAACTTTCAAGAATAGGTAACAGCAGAAATAGACTTTAAAATTACCAAATCAACAAGATGCAACTTTGAAAACTTGCAGTTCTAAATCACGTAAGGTTGTCAAATCCATTCAAAATTAGCATGAATCAAGAACTCGATACTAGTTTTAAACAACCAATAATACTATTTTTCTTAATAAGAAAGCAAAACAAATATTAAAAATTCCAGTTTTCCAAAAGTTAACAGTGTTTCAAAGCTATCTTTCATTTTAATTACTGAAAACCTTTGACCTTTCCAAACTTGTAGTTGTTGGGTAAATAAAATCCCACTCCCCAAAAATATTTGATTCCTAGAATCTGTGAAGTCCAGTATTTACTCCTCACGAAGAGGACTGAGATTTCAGCCTGAATATGCTCAGATGGCAGCTCTGCCATGCTGTTACATGTGCTAAGGTTGGTCATGCAGGCTGTGCTTTCAACTGATATTTGTATTCTGGGAAACTGATGAAGTCCAGGTTAAAGCATATAAATTGCAACTCAGTTTCTTTCTCTAGTGTTTATTTCCAGTAAGGTAGTCCAAAATTTTCGGATGTGCCCAGCCATTAAAAAATAATAATCAGGCAATATTGAGGTCAAATCTGTAGCTACAACTCAGCACTTTATGAAAATGGAAACCCTGGTGTTAAGTTTTTTTTTTTTTCCTCTGATGTCAAAAGTCATGGCTGTTCACGACACTCTTGGGGATGCCAGGCACCTCACTGATCATCGAGCAACAATTTGACATCAATAAGGGTGAAAAACAGGAAGGCAGTTTAGTCAAAAATCAAAAGGATGAAGACACCTGATAGCAAAGGATGAAGTGATTCTCTTTTTTCCCACCATATGGAACCAGTGTGTTTATCTGCTTCATACTCATTGATTATATATTTCTCATGTTCTATAATTCCCAATTCAACTTATTCATTCTTTCTTGTTATGATGAGCACTAAAATAAAATCACAAAATAAACATAAATAGAGTTACAACAGATGGATCTAAGTAGAGAAAAAAAATCAGCTTTTATTCTCACAGATTATTTGGAAAACAAGGAACAAGTAGCATTTCCTCCTTTATAGTCTTTAAATAACCAATTTTCATTCTGTACTCAACCTACCTTTCTCCCTATTTAGTAGAGAAGAAGAGAAAAAGAGGAAGAAGAAACTTTGGGAAAATCTGTTGTCCTTGAAGGTACTGCTTTTTGATAAGGGTTCCTATTCTCTTCTCAATAGCTGGGTCACAGATAGAGATGGTGTCCAGCCAGAAAAGATGCTGAGCTGGGGACTGTGTTTAGATTTGTGAAAGGAAAAATCACAGAGTGGACAGGACAATATTGGATCTCTTGGGCTCATGGATGACACGTGCCCCTGGCCCTAGTCTTTAGTATCTTTTAAGACAACAACTGCTGCCACAACTGAGTGAAAACAAGCAATTTGTTTGCAGCAATTCTCTTGTGACCCCATGGACTGACTGACAGCTTTATTTACAAATTGTGCCATTTGACCTTGGCCTTTTGACAACTTCTTTCACAAAGGGTAGCTCATGCCTGAAGGAAAGTCATTGAAATACTTGTTTTGATGGCAAGATAACAGTTTAGTCATTTTTTGTGTTCTTGAAGGGTACTGTTGGACAGATCAGTGCAAGCGGAGAGTCTAAATGCCATGGACATTGTGGGGCAGCACTGTCATAAAGCTCAAGTTTTAAACCAGATGTAATGAACTAAACTTCTATAAACTGAAATATATAATGAAAACATTTTTTAATTGAGTACTACGCCCCTTTCCTCCTCATGTGATCTTATCACTATAAACAGTAGCCTCTAGTGTCTTAGGGATGGTTCCACAGACACATTGATTTAATTTCAGTTACTTTTAGTCTTCTTAAAATCAGGCATTTAATTTAAGACAGCCATCAGAGGGGATGGCTCCAAAAGTTAGCTCCCACGTACCTTTGGACAAGATAAATGATTGCATCCATCTCATTTAGAAGGAGTGACTGCCACTTGCCCTGTTTCCAGCAGCCATCAAGAGTACTTGGCAGTCACAAGCTCCACTATGAAATCTTTTCTATTTGTCCTGCCAGTGGCAGAATGAACCTGCCCTGGCCTATGCAGACTGTTTTATCTCTTTGCTCTCCCCTTCTGGATGGCAGTACAAAGGCAAAGCAGCATGGACTAATTTGCTCAACTATTGCTGAGACATCCATCCATCCATCCATCCATCCATCCATCCATCCATCCATCCATCCATCCATCCTCCTTCCATCTCCAGAGTCCATCAATCTCATCTCTTTGCAAGATTTATTTGCAGTGGAAATAAAAAGTGCCATGGAGGGCTCAGTTTTACAATGTTTTGGGGTTTTGTTTGTTTGCTGGTTTTTTGTTTCTTTTTAAATTAAAAAAACCCACTTCTACAGCTTAAATAATAATAATCCCACTATTTACAAGCCTCTTGATCTGTAGATCTTCTATTGGCTCCTTATTTATGCTGGTAGCTACTGGTGATAGGATAAGTGAAATATATATGAAAATCAACAGGAATGCCTTCACTTAGAATGTACTTGGTCTGAGTTTTCTGGGAAAAAATAAAGGTATACAATGCCTCCAGTACACTGTGAAGTGCTTCACGTACAGTATGGCAAATAAATCTTTAAATATTCAAGGTCACAGCTTTTCCAAAAGTCTCATCATCAGTTCAAAATGAGTTGGTGTACTTTTGAATGATTGACCTGGAGTGTCTGTAGTGTTGTCTTTGGACAAGAAAATCCTGTGCAATTTAACATAGACCTAGAGATCTTATCTTCAAAGGCTAGCATTCATTGAGAGTGTAGGACATGGAAGCCTGTGTGGAGTAGTTGATATTGCACATTGGAGTTGATGCAGAGTGACCTAAGGCAGCAGACAATTAGCTGGCTCAAGAACTGTAGAAGGAATGACTGATGGACATAGGGACACTACTGAAGCAGCCACATTGCTGTTGTGACTGCATTCATGCTTTTCTTCACTTCTGTACCAAGGCTTCTGGTCACATGAGTGTGGTTAAGCAGGAGTTGGAAAGTGTTTGTGCTACTCTCATTTGTCATCATAGTACTAAAGGGAACAGAAGTAGTTCTGTAGTCTTATACACCTGCTCACACACCTACAGAGGCCAGGGCAATCAGTCCTGAAATTCACTTTAAATCCCCTAATATGACTAGTAAATGAAAATAACCCCAAAATCTTTGTAGCAACATGCATCAGAATGCATAAGAACTTGCAGTAGACAGGAACTTGATCAAGTTTCTTTAGAATTCTAGAAGCCTTATCTTTTTCTGTCTGTTTATAATTCAAAGAGAAATCTAGACTTTCTCAGTGTTGTACATCTATCAGTTTCTGAAAATTACTTCAAGTCTCAACTTTATATGGGAGCTGGAGTATTTGTGCCTTTCCAAAACACAGTTAAAGCCAGTTTTGAATTGGAGAAAGTTTTGTGTCTGTTGCTTATGGGGGAGGGAAGGGTAAGCTGTCACTTCTGGCTGTTTGTGTGAATACCAAAAAGGAAATTTGTCTGCTGTGCATGTTCAGAAGCATGTACATACAGTTTATCAGTTTCATGACTAGCTTTTCACCACCTTCTGTAAAGTGATTTATAATGATGACTCATTAAATACTAGTTTCATATTCAAGGGCAATTCTTCTTCCAAGGCAGGGTGTAATATGGCTGCTCTTCATATGAGAATTACACTTGATAGTGAAAGCTATATTTAAAGGTGACACTAATCCAAATCTGGAAAGGTTTGTACTCCTGATTTTTAGACTTTTCACCTGAGGGATAGATTATGCTGTCTTTATTGAGAAAAAATGAACGTTCATGAATAACTTGTGAATAGGATACATCTCACTGAACTTTAACTCTGTAAGTGTGAGACATCCAGTCTAAAGGTGCTCTGTTTTGTCAAAGTGTAAAGAGAGGCAAAGCTAAAGGGTGATCCAATCTACTTGTGGGATCCAATCTGACTTTCTCTAGGATGGATTGAAGGTGCCACTGTTGTGGTTTAAACTATACTGAGCCTAAGTGATCAATGGAGCCAAGGCATCTGGCTTTTCAGCAACAAAAAAATGGAGGGTGAATTAAGCTATACTTATGATTTTGGAGGTGGATAAAATAGTAGAACAAATAATATGTGGAAGAAAAAAAATTAAACCAAACAGGTATTTTACCTGTCCTTTTAAGATATCTATTTAGTGATATCCTGTCTGTTTTCTTCTATTCTATAATTATCCTTTTCACTGAGTCAAAATCTATTATCCTGCTGTGCAACATCTCTCATTCCAAATCAGCACCTGCCAAATAAAAACTATTCGCACTTTCCTTGCCTTTAATTTTCTTGTCTGAAGATTTCTGAATGTACCACGGAGTTTTCTAGAGCTAGAACTGAGGTTTGACTGCTAGTCTTATATAATTTAATTATCCCTTTTTCTTGAAAGTGTTTAGGAAATATTACCAGGTCAGAAACCTGACTTTTTATTGGATCGCAATCTCTGATAGAAAGCAGCACTCAATATTACGATCTAAGGGTTTAATTCTGAAATGTGAGGTTGCCTGTTGGGGAAAGAGTAGAGCAGTGAATAGTAGATGAACTGAATAAAGAAGGCAAAACATCAGAACTCTGACTCAGGATCTCAGTAAATTAGATTAAGGGTTTTTGTTTTCTTTGTTTGTTTGATGGTTTTGTTTTGCTTGTTCTGTTTGTTTGTTTTTCTTCTGCTTCCATTTTAAAATTCAGCCCTTTTGATGTAATACTTGTTACCTTAAGGTGAGCTGCTTCATGTACTTGCTGCTGTGTGCAGGTCTGCTTCTATGACTATGGTGTTTTAATAGGTCTCCAGCACGAAGAATAATGTCCCAAAGAATAAATCTCAGTAGAAACAGAATTGATTGTAAAACATCTGGACAGAAACATTATTTTCTTGATGAAGAGCAAAGATATGGAGGGGATGGTCACATTTTGTTGGTAGAAAAGTAATTTTGACTTAGCTTGAGTGCATGGTCAGTGAATTCTCTCTTGGTTTGTTGTTGTTGTTTTTGGTTTTTTTTCATTTGATGGGTTTTTTTGTTGTTTTTTAGTCTTTTACTCTGTATAGTTCTGTGCATTTTGGGGAGTAATAGGATGTTTGTCCTATTGAGGAATTTAGAAAACTGGTGCTTTCTCAAGATCTGATCATCTACATTTATATTTTCTTGGAATAGTATTTTGGATGAAAGTATTTTCTGGTAAATGGAAAGCATCAATGTGCCAAATGATGTCCTGGTAGTGAGAGAACCATAATATTAATATGCTACTTTAAGACTATCAGAATGATAACTCAAAGGATCTATATTTTTAGAACAGTTCTCAAACCAAAGATTTTGCTTTCAGATCTGGAGCTCACTAAAGTCTGTGAAGATACTTTTTTTCTGAAAAAAAGAGCTTAGTATTGTAAAATTTTCTTGACATAATTTTATAATTTAATCTTGTATCCATACTTCTTCATTATCATATCTCTTAGAAACTCAAATACTGGTATGATACATATTTTTTCCAACAATATTCAGGGAGACATTTCTGAAAAAAATCAAAGGAGGCAATTGCAATTTATAGAAGTTCATTAAGGTACAGCCAGAACCACAAGACATATATCTCAAATCTGTGAGTTAAAAAAATTGATGTTCTTCCTCACCATTTTCAACAGCATTGATAGAAACCAATCTATCTATCAGAGATTATAACCTAAGTAACATATCTTATACCTGCTTTTTTCAGCACTAAACTTGAATGCTGTTGGTGAAATCAGTGGAACAGAATCAATTGCAACAGCAGAGTATCTGGTACATCAATTTTAGGATACTTTGCAGCCTTTCACACTCATGATATCCCCTTTGAACTCAAAGAGAATTCCGGCTTCATGGAGGTATGAATCAGGCCTTCAATATCAGATTTATATAACTTGGAAGCAGTTGAAGCTTTTGGAGAATGAGGATTAAGAGCTTGGGGAGTTTGCTAATGAGGTACATTCTCCTTAGCCTGTGAGCTGGCAAGTGTTGATGGATCACTACGTGTCTTCCACTATTTGGTATGTTTTGTTATTAGAGTGATGGGTAGCAAGCTTGGGAAAGGGCAGGAGGAAAGAAATTATTCCTCCTTAGATCTGGGCATTAACTTTCCAGTACAGAGGCCTTCAAAAGCATTCTAGCATTACAACAGAACACAACAAGTTCCCAGGTACTGCACTGAAAGTAAAGCTCCTAGAAACAAAACTGGGAACAATATTGTAGAAAGGCGACAAAAATATTTGTACAAAAGAGAAAATGAAAGGATTAAACAAAAGGGTAGGAAGGGAGAAGGAAAGTTCAGCAATGCTGAGAATTAGACAGCAATCTTAATTGCTTCTCTGAAATTGCTCCTGCATTGAACTCATGGGAGTCCACATGGCACATATTTATTTATATTTCAGAATATTGCATGCAATTGCATGCAACTAAATGACCTGGCAATCTTAGAGGGATAGAACTAATTAATATACATCCTTTCATCACAAAAGTGCTTTAAAATTTCTTTAACATTATATGAGGAACAAGATACTGGCAACTAAGGAGCATTTTTTGAGAAGCTGAATGTCTTGACCATGGAGAGAGCTTGAACTAGCAGCTATAATCTCTGAAATTCCAACCTTCTGCCCAACTATAATCATTCTTAGAGAAACTGGCTGAAACCAATCCAACTCAATCCAAAGTATGTTCAGCATTGATATCAGCATAACAGTGATGGTGATATCAAAAAGTCTTAGTGACACAGAGAATTAAAGATGGGTGAGAAAGAAACACTTCAGTTTATGAAGGCAGGTTTTACCCCTGAACTTGTCTTGCACAGCTAAAGTGCTGGTTCCCTGAAGCAGGCACGGGGATGAGGCACACTATTCCATGTTAGTGTCTGTTTGACTGTGACTTGGCTGTCCCAGGACAAAGTGACCAATGTGCAAAATGCAGTGTGCTCTGATTAGCCTGGCATGCTGCTGTCACAGCATATTGTCGGAGGCTTTGTGCTCCCTTCACTTTAAAGTCAAATAACCCAATTTCATTGTCATTTACAAGCAGAAGGACAATACCATGCAGCAACTTCCAGTCCCATTTTCATTGATTCTGATATTTGAATCAGTTTTCTGTGTTTTTATTCATATTTCATAAACAGAATTCAAAACTACTAGAACTGTTCATTAAACCCAAGAAAGTTTCACCTACTCAGCACATTATCTTAACAGATTTTTATTCTGTTTTTGCTTTTGTGAGTACAGTGATGTCATCCAGCTTCAGAGGTTTCTTATTATTATATTATTTTGTTCTTCACTTATTTAAAAAATGTAACATATCATGGAATGATTTCTATACTTTTATCTATCCTTTTTCAGCAGAATATTCAAACTTGACTCTGTAGTTTTGTCACCTGATAAATTCTTCCTGCAAAAGCAGGTGGTAAATTCAAACTTCTTTAAGACTATAAAAAAAAAAAAAAGTTGCTGAGGAAAAATAAATGTGGGTTATTCTAATGCCATTCCTGAATTCTCAGCTTGGAAGTAGAAATATCCTAAGATAATGTATAAGATGTGGAGCTGTACAGTTCACTCTTATTTTTGCAATGATCTGAAATTTTTGGAGTGAAAAAAATGTTAATGTTTATCTCCAAATAGACACAAGCTACTTTCTGCCATCAATATTGATGATTATGATTTATTCCCATTATGATGTCATCCTACTCTGAATGGTAATGATATAAAAATTTTTAAGACAAATATTTAAATGTCAAAACCTGTGAGATTTCCACGATCATAAATTTGTATATAACCTTTTTTTGTTGCCTTAATAGTCATCCCTTTGATTCGACTTCTTGGTCTGTAGGAAACTTAGGGAATTCATCTTTATTAACCAAAGAGGCTGTGTGAAAAATATTTATTGTCTCTCACTTCAAACAGTCCTCTTTAGTAATAAATGAGTATAAAGGAAGCATGACAAGCAATTTGCTGCATGGTAGATGATATTAATGACCTGCCACACTCACGTCTCCTTGTGTGATATGTGGCTATTATTTTTTTTGAGTGACAGATTGCAACAGAGAATGTTTGGTGTCAGTTGTGTCCTGTTATCTAGTCCCTATTAATAAGAAATGAGAAAAATAGCTTTATTTGGTGTCAAACTCAGACACCACCAGCACTATCAGTGTTCTACTCACAAGGCCAGTAGTGAAGGCTCAGGGAAAGAACATATGAAACTGGGAAACCACAGTGTCCTGCTATTAAACCGGTGAATCCCTTTTTGCTGATTGTAGTAGATGGTCAACCTGTTAATTACAAACATTCCATTCATCATATACAACTTTCTCACCGCTCTGTGAATTTCCTCTGAAACAAGCATGACAGCCTTCTGTAATCACTCAAGAGCCCTAACACATGAAACCCTTCAAATTTTTGCCACAGAGATTGACCCATGAATCCTGGAGTCCTGAGGGGCCTGAAGGCGTTGGAGGCGAGGCTGACAGGCTGAATGACAATGGCTGGAGCTGCTGCTACAGTGCCCAAAGCTGCAGATTGGTGTTTGGGTTCTCAAGCCAAGCCCAGGAGAACTTGGGAGAGAGGGTCATAATGTCAATGCACAGGCCAGTGCGATTTGCTGCGCTCATTGTGTATTTGGACTGCATCTCTCTGCCCATTTTGGAGAATGTTCAGGCTTGATGGAGTTGCCTATCTTCCTCATCCCACTCCATTACAAGATGGATACACATCACATTTATCCATCAAGGTTATTGTAATGTTGCATGTATAGGACTTGAATTCTACTCCCAGTTGGGCATAGTGATTTTTCACATTTTCTACATTGGCCTTCAGGCACTGGCTGCCCATAAACCCAGGATTTCTTATTCTCCTGGATGAATTTTTTTGGCCAAGTTTACTTTGTGTAAACAGAGCTACCAGCCACCACAAAAAAACAGTTTTTGAAATCTGATGGATTTCAGACAGATTCATTAAAATACCTGCCAAACGATAGACTCTTTTGTGTCTTAAACTATCTGCTGCTTGATAGCTCTAATAAGAACAGAAACTCTTAATATTGTCAACAATAGTAAAGGACTGCTTCCCAAAGTTCCCATCTGTAGCTCACCTGTGCTGCATACAAGAGGAATAAGCACATGGTGGTCAAGGTCTATAGCCACTTTTGGACAGTTAGGGGGTTGTTGTTTTGGTTTTTCTTTTTCTTTCTTGGCCCTCAACTTAGTAATCCTAATCAGTTTTCAGATAAAGATATTGCCAAAAAGGTATATAAATGAAAAAGGACTATATCTGTGTGGAGACTGCAATCTGTAGTATGAAAAGGTTTAAGCTCTGCTATAGGATGTTGGATATTTTGATTTTATGATATATTTGCTGAGAAGTTACTTATTCTCTTTGGAGAGCAGATTTATGAAAAAACAAAAGCTTATGTTGTATACAGATATGCACAAATAAAAGCACATCGTTAATCATTATGAATGCACCTACAGGGCTCAGCCCATGAGACATCTGCATAAAATTGCCCAGATTCTTTCAGCTGAGCAATGGGCACAAAACAGTGGATACATCTAGGAAGTATATTAAGCTAGACTGTTATATATGGAAGGGTCTTGCAGTTCAGCTAATGTTACACTTGAGGCTGTTCTGCAAAATATGCCAGCACAATTAATGTCAACACCAGATAACCAGTCACTGTAAATACCCTTGGAGGGACTTCTTATATCTTATAGTAGAAATCCCATTTAAGAAGTAAAGTTTCCAAATGTATCCCAGAAAATCAGAGGTCAATTCAATAACCTACAAACAGCAGGCAAATTTAATCTCCTGTTAAAGGCAAGTGTTATCTCCTTTGACAGGAATAGGCTAGTGGGAAATGAATAAATGGATGTCCTTTTTTCCTGGAAGAGACTCTAGAGTAAACACTCAGACCGTCCTTTATGCTTGTGTTGTGTTTGGTCATTGCTAGGCTGGCCCAAACTACAAATGGCAAAACAAGTCCATTTTACAGCATGGAATTTCACCTGCCCCCCTCCAAGCTTCACACCATTCTGGTAAACCTGCTGACTCCATTGCCTTGCTAATGCTTCTGCCTGTGCAGGACTGCATCATGCTGCTTTAGGTAGATTTGTTCTTGTCATTAATGAATCAAATGTTGTAGAGTAGAATTTAGAGGACTAGATGAAGAGAGAGACTCTTATAATGTGTGTTATGATATGGTATGAAAACACACTAGAAATCATGCTTACCATTTTGAAGGGTGATGGAGAAGGAGAACAGAAGTGGAGACTTACCTTAGCTCATTCAGGCCCTCCTCATTGGGCACTTCTGCCATGCATAAAACTGAATAGCATGACTTGCTTATCAGGTTGCATTGAATTTTCCAGCAGCTTGATTCTCTGTGTGCCCCAGGCTGTGCTGCACTTCTCGGCAGCGTTAAAAGCAGCTCTGTTAAAAGCAGCTGCAGTGCTACTATCATGACTTTCTATTAATGCTCTTTTTATTATGACAAACTTTACATTTCCATTTACTTTGCAATCCCACTTAAATAAGTAAGTAAGGGTTATTCTAGATACACTTCCTGCAACTCCACACTAGATGTTCAAGAAATACCTGCTGTGGAAAGGTAAAGAAAGGAAGCTGATACAAACCTATTATAGTTATCAACATTTTATTCTTTTCCCGGTTAATTTCTTTCTAATATCCAAGATTTTTGGTCAAGTATCTGTGATTGAATCAACTGTTGCTTACCATGTAATAACTGCAAGATGATGGTAATTACAATCCAATCTTCCAAAACAATGAAGTGTCTAGAAACAGAGTGTCTCTGCTCTTTTTCTTTCATTGTTTGCTCCTCCTCTAAACTTCATTTGAGTGCAAGGCAGAGGCAATTCTCTTTTCTACCAAGACATGCAACTTGATTGAATTCCAAGAAACTCAAACAGATATGTAAGGACTGTAAAAATTATCTGGTTTTGGTTCATGAGAAAGGAAGTTGAAAATACAGCAAATTTTGAATTGCCAGTAATTTCTGAAGTTTGCAGAAAACTAATTTTTCCAAATAGAGCAGCACTTAAAAGAAAAAAATAAATAAATCACAGTTTGGAAAAGGTGAGGTTTGTTTTAGGGCTTTCATTCCCGAATTTAAATCTGTGTTAGGAATTTAGACAGTGGCCTTAAGTGGGATTAAGAAGTAACAATATGTCTAAACCATGCAGGAAGTTGTGTTGAAGGTGTGCGTCTCTCAATTGCCTTATGAAACATTTTCATTTTTCATGGTTTTAAAAATAATTTTATAACTGTCTTTGTGTATAATTAATAATTAAGTCCTTCATTAATGCTTAAGTCTCTAATACAATGTGTGTCCTGACCTCTGACAGACACTCAGAGGATTTCATCTCTGAAAGAATATCTTAAAATGTGCACTACCTGCTATCATTTAGCCAGCTTCACAGCCTTCAGAAACTGAGAAGACAGAGGGAACTCTTTCAAGGTTAAGAAAATACCAAAATTATCCCCCCAAACTGAATAACAGTGACATGAAAAGCATTAGCTGGTTTCTGGGGTTTTGTACTCTTTCACTCATCATGTGTCTTCTACACCTGTTCTTATCATTTAGATAAAACTTGATTAGATCTCATTTAGAAAGTGCCATTGAACTGTGAGTAAGTCAATGGTTTCTCACTCAATGAAAAACCTACTGAAAAGAAATGAAAATGTGGTAAATAAAAGACCTCTCTTTCTACCATTGAAGTGAGTATAAAGATTAAACACCTGTTTACCAGTTGATTCCACAGTGTTATTATCTTGGAACAAAATCAAGCATGTGAAACATTTGTTTATTTAGGGTTTATGCAGCAGTTATTTTACTTTATTACATTTTTGCCTTATGAGTCACATCAGGTTTATCTTCATAACTGAGTGTATGTTCTAGGTGGTGTCTTTACAGCCCTTGCACTACTCATGATCAGTGAATGATTGAGCATTTTATCTGTCCCTTCATGAGGTGATGATAAGGATAATTGACACTCCAGATTTCTGGGCAGTTAAGAAGCAAGCTAGTGATGGAAAGCATATCTTTGATGCATCACAGCTTGCCATCCACCTCCCAGAAGGACTTCTGTAAATTTTAACTGACAAACTTGAATATTTCTAATTAACATATTTCTGTATTTAAAATCAAATTATCTTCTTTTCTCTGATTTTCTTTTCAGTTATTATGCTATACATATAATTTGTTGGAACAGTCCTCCCAGCTGTAAATCAAAACAGCTCACTCTACTTTGGCAAGGCTTTACTGATTTATATTCACAGTGGACCCGCTACAAGATCTTTGTTTTTAATTCATCTTTCTCATTTTTAAATTAAAAAAAAAAAACCACAAAAAACACCCAAGGAGTGTAGCCAAGACTCCAGTCCATTTTGCCACGGACATTGGGACATGTAGGATTAAGTCCCTGAAAGGAAACCACCTGTTATGTTTTCCATTATGTCTCTGATGAAATTGTTGATATTCTTTTACAGTTTGTCTAGACAAATACCACTGATAATCAATAGAATAAGTATTATAACTCCGATATTTCTGTGAATCCTCAATTCACTCTAATTCCAATTATATGCTTCTTCAGCATCAGGTCACAGTGGGATGGAAGTAGATTTTTATTTGACTACATTAGAGACTATCTTAAATCTCATGTTAGTCTGGATCATATTTCCTGATCAATTATAATTCTTTTATTTTACATAGTTACCCCCAGAGAAAAAAAATAATTAAAGCAATTTGAATAATTGAAATTGTAATTTATTAATATAAAACCTTCAACAGAAGGCTGCCGCACCACTGAGAATGGCAAGCACCATTGAGAATGGCAAGAACTGTAGGAAAATACTTCAGAGTCTTTATGATTTTTTTCTGAGTCTTTATATTAAGAATATATTAAAGAATTGACATGAGAGGCAGAACAAGACTAAGGTGAAAGAAAATTAAAACATGTCTTTTAAGCCATTTTATGGACCTTGCCTTCTTGTTCTTTTCATCCCTGAAACAGATGGGGAAGAGTAAAGAAAAAAGCTGTTCTGAAAGAGCATATGAATCAGTTAGTTAGCATATTTGTTTTAAACATACAGATACTTTCATAGACCTCAGCCAAAATTGGAGATAATTAGGGCTGGCAAGAACAGAGGTTAAAAAAAACCTTAAACATAATTTTGTATTTTAAAAATCTCTCCTTCTTCTTTTTTTTCTGAGGGCTTTTTTTCTTCTTATTTTAGCTGAATTTTTTATGGAAATTACAGAAAAAAATATTTTGTGCTTTCAAAACAGATATATCTATTTGCAATCAGTTCAAATATTGTTTCTGACATAGAATAACATTTCAGTAAAACCTAAATTTACTATGCAAATGTATTTATTGATACAAAATTGTAAGGATTAAGGGAAAAAGAAAAATGCAAAATAACCATTCTAATAAGTTCCCCACATTCTCCTCCTGATATTTTTCTAAGTAGAATGCTTAAATTTAATATCCTGAAAGGACTTTGCATTTTAAAAATATATACTTTTCTTTTCATCATATCTTTGGTGCTAAAAAGGTATTTTCATCATTCCCTTACCTGAAGCTTGGGGGGGAGGGTAACTTTTCATCTGTTTATGTTTTAGAGGGAACATAAAAATTTCTGAGTTACCTTGTTGACAGCATTTATTGATGACAAAGCCCTTTATTATTCTAGAACTATGGTTATCTGTGGACTAATCTGCTTCAGTTCATTCAGGTTTTTCTCACTGTGCTTTGACCAGGATCATACTCCTTCACTGAAAAATAAAAAACACCAGAGATACTTTTTTAATATCTGATTTGCTAGTGAAAACCTTTGAGACTGTTCACTTCTATAGAAATCCCCAAATTCCTCCTTGGCATCTGAAAGCTGAACTCTGCTTTGATAAAAGAAAGCCCTGCTTTCACTGTCTGCATTGCTATGCCCCATAACCTTTTGAGTGATAACGGGAGGGCAGCAGATTTCACTTAAAAACAGAAGGGGTTTGTAATTTTTACCTAGGTGTTCACTGTATGGGTTTTTGAGCCAGAATTAATGATCTGAGTGTGGGATTTGTGCTCAGGGAGTAGCTATGGGGTCTGCTGGGACCTAGGAGACTGGAGCGTAGTGAGGTTCAGACTGCTGCAATGGGAGGCTCTACCACGAATGAATACTATTCATATTTAGCTCAGACAATGATTTGTCCAGTCCTCAGCTAGTCTTTCCTATAATCACCAATTAATGCACGCCACAACACACTTCGCAGATGGTTGATGAGGACTGAGGTTCTGACAGGCTGGCTATTGGAATTGGGCTCAGGAGCTAATAACTGCAATACTCAAGGTGGAACTGATGCCTCATGCTTGGAGCAGGCACTTTCCCTTGTAACCTGATCACCCAGAAATCTTGGGAAGGTATTTCTCTCAGTACAAGCATTTAAATAAGCCAGAAAATGGCTGGAAAGATTCCTGTGCTCGAACCAATGCTGTTAGTCACAGAACATGCAAACTGGCTTATTTCAATTTTTGAAGCATTCCCAAAGCAACAATTTGGTAGGTTGTTTTTTCTTTGTTTATTTTCCCTGCAGGTGATTCTCCCGATATCATCTCAACCTCAGCATAAACTCTCCTTTTTATACATTACAGTGTCTAGGTTTTTATTCATGAGTTTGAATTAAGTACATGAGCAACTTCAATAAAGTTCACAGAGTGACATTAACCATATGTTTCATTAGATTATTGAATCGGGGCTCTTGCTTCATCACCACTGAAGAAAACAATGTATACACAGAATGATAGCTGACCAGATCTATATGACAAAAGTCCTTCAAGGTAAAAGTTAGACCAGTGGCACTCCCAAGGTCATTCCCTGCCAACACTCTATTGTTCTATGAAGCAGTAGGTGACAATATCCAAACAGAAGGTTTGATGAACTTATGATTCATACCTGAACCCGGAAGCCACAATCATTCATGGTATGTTGTAGCCCCTCTTGGAAGAAATGACACAAATAATATGTTAATGTATATTATTTAAATAAGCTTAGCATATGTACATGCTACATTAGCGATTGATACTCATTTTGGATAAAGTTGGGAGATGTTAAGAAGTGGTTATGTGGCAGAAAAAAATTATGATAATACAGTTTACATTACCTCTTATGTCTGGAACTTCAATAACCTACCCCAGCACAAGACCACTGATTTGTAACAAAAATGCCCCTGATTAAACCAGCAATGCCAGTAAGTGGGTGAACACTTAAATAGCTTGAATGAGAATGGTAAAGGAGATCCTGAGTTGATATAAACCAGGGCTGAGAAATGACCCTGTTTTCTGCAGCTTCCAAACACTGGCACAGTGTGAATCTGCTCTAAAGACATATGAATTATAAATGGAGATAGAAAGATACAACTCAGATTATTTCTTTTTCGAGTTGCCCAAATGCTGCCAGAGTTATTTGTGTGATGGTATGAATATTGAGATACCAGCTGTAACATTGTGCTCTGTTCTAAGCACAGTGGTTTGGCAAATGTATGGGCCATTTAAAGAATATCTGGAGTTCATCAAGAATGATGTATGACCCTAGAAGCATGACCTGGAAGAAAGGTTTGAGAACATAGCTTATGAATACAACATGAATATATTTTAATTGCTTGATTGAGAGCAAGAGAGAGAGAGAGATGGATAAGGAACACTATAGTCATCTTCAAATATATAAAAAGTTGTTGCAAAAGACAAGTGAATGATCTTTCCTTCATGTCCACTGTGGATAGTACAGAAAGTAATGGTCTTTTTAATAGTGGCAAGGGAAATTTAACTTAGACATTAAAAAAAAACAACTTTGTAACTCTAAGGATAATTAAGTACTGGAATAGATTGCCTGGGGAGGCTGTGGAAACTCTATCATCATTAAAGCCTTTAAAGAACAAGCTGGACAAATGGTCATTTGGAATAACAAAGACCTAGCTGATCTATGGAGGGCAAAAGATGAATAAAATGATTGACTGAAGGCCTTTATAGATCTATTTTCTACTATTCAGTGATAATTGCTAGGCATTATGGAGGAAAATATATACTTGTCAAACTCAAGTCAGATAGACCTGATGAAGAGAAAAATGCCATGTATCATTTCTTGATAGAAAAACATGAAAATAAATCACATGGTGTGAAAGATCAGTCACATTTGAATCACAAATTTTCCAAATGTAACTTTAAAAGTTCTTATACTGTGATGATAGATACATCACAAGATTATAGTCAAGAAATAACAAGACAATTGCAAGGTTAAAAAAGCATGTCAATTCCTTTGATACTTTTAAACATAATTTTAAACATATTGGCAACAATAAAAGGAATCAAACAGCTTAGATGATCTTAGATGTTGAGGAATTGTAGAGGCAAAAAATGGAAGTCTATTTCTTCCTACAATACTTCATTTGCATTATTCCAGATTTCCAGAGCTTTAACTGAAATCAGACTTCATTTCCTGATTCTTTATCCACACCATATTCAAGTTCAATTAAATCTTTTTCAAAAGGCTCCTGAGCACATCAACCCAGAGGCAGGAAATAGTCTTCTAACTCAGTGACTTACATGGAAGGAGATAAATAAAGATGTACAATTATTTCTTTGGTCTCGCCTGGGTAACTACCTTACAACTCTTGAAGTGCAAGCTTGCTGTAATCATTAGGGCATAGTTAATGAAAACAGCTCATTATCGTCTTGGAGATACTGTCCTCTAACGATGCCCTTTAGATTGAAATGTATGCAAATGAAGACTATTTAGTTTAGAAGTTTTACTACATGGACCTTGTAAATATGAAAATTTAATTACTAAGTGTAATATTTATCATAGGGAGCTCCAGCTCTCCTCTTTACCCTACCAAGAAAATCTGAACATATTTCTCTTGAAGTAGATGATTATTTAACAAATGCTTCTGTCCACTGTTTTCACAAACATGTACAGATATACAGCAGACCAAATATGCGTAGATTTATCCCCTTATCCTGGAGAGAATTGTGCTGACAACCTTCACATTCTGATAAGGGTCCAGCATTGTTCAGCTTTGCATGTCAATCCAGAAGGAAGTAACTTGCTGGGAGAAAAAGTATGGTGTAACAAAACTTCTGTCTGACAGCTTGAGAACAATTAAGTGCTTTCATAAGTAAATGGTGCATATCTCATGATATGTTCTCGGGAGGGGATCATCTGATCTGGCCTGTACACAGAAATTTTCAGATACAAATATTATCCTACCCATATGGAAGAGATTTTGAGCTGTTGGAATAATTGATCATTTATTGCTTCTGCAGTTCTGATAAATAAATGCATAAATTCAGAAATGGGTTTGGGTAGATCAAGGGGGTTTTTGTGTATAGGAAAATCTTGGATGAAGAGAAAAGTTGAAAAAAATCAAATAGTAAACTATGATTTTATTTTTAGACACTTGGCTTTGTAAACTAGAAAGACATATTGACACAGGAAGTCACTTTAATACTGAAAAATCTCCAAGTTTGATTCCTAGAACAATTTAGCTCAGAATTTTTTGACATTTCAGAATTTCTTCTGCCTTTTTTTTTTTTCTTTCTTGAAAAATCAGTAAAAATTAACAAGAAATTTTGGTATCACCAGTTTTTCAGCTACCTCATCAGTGTGGTTTCTTTTACTCCTAAGCATAGAATATAAATAGATAGGCACAGGACCCATTTATATTATCACAAGAAGATTTGTTAGCAAATGTGATTATTTTACCTAATCATAACTGATGATGTAAAGGAGAGAAAAAAACAGACTTCTTCCACCTTCAGACACTTTCCCAAGGCATTGCCCATAGGCACCCTCTGCTATTGCTGAGCTGGCCTGTCCTTTGAGCAGCAGCTAAGGAAAGTGTGCAAAGTCCCATTTCAATGGAGCAGTGCCCAAGTCAAGTGTCATGTCTGTACCAGGCACATCCCCCAGCAGTGTGGTTCTCTTCAGATGTGTGTAGTCTTCTGTGGTCTTTGCTGAGATACAGGAAGAACCTCTCTGTGGAAATATGTGCCTACTCTTCACCCTAAGCCTGCTAGCAGGACTGCTTCCTCAGTAGGTTGAGTTTATATCACTGTTTTGTTAAGCAAAGATTCTGTTAGCAGGGCAGAAGTCTGTGGGGCCAATGCCTCAAAGATGAGCATTTTGGCTGGATGTTCTCTGGGAAGGAACCATCCTTCAGTGCTAATTCTGTGCTTGGACAGAAGCTGGCACAATCCTGTGCATGACTGAGCTCCTAGGAAATGCAAAATAGAACTGCTAAAGATTGTAACCTCCCCTCGATCCCTCACTCAGTCACTTTTGTATGGTGCCTTTCCCCATGAGCACAGTGTCTGTAGTCAGGACATTACTAGGTTTAAGAGTATAATTGTTATTTGCTCGTGCTCAGGAGGTGGGTAAAACTCCTGTGCCATAAGTCTCAGCATCAACAAGCTCATCACCCTGTTGAGTCACCTGGGCTGCCTTTTCTGGCCAGGCAAACATGAGAATGGTGTGAAAAGGAAAATAATCATGGGTTGTTTGTCAATCAAACATTTCCTGATCCTTACCTTTCTCTTGAATTTTTTTCTTTTTTTTTTTCTTTTATTTTCTCCTTTAGAAGCTTCAACTTTTCGAGTCAGTAATTTTCTCCTTGAATCCTTGATCTCCTGATTATCACTTTCTCAACGATTACGAGTTTGTCTGTGTTCTCTTTTCTTATCGTGCATGGTCTCACGAACTTTCTTGCACCTTAGCAACAATTTTCTCAGGGTACTTAGCCAAGGTCACACAGCTGTGCTGAATCAAAGCAGGTTTTGGGTTACAGACAGCTGGTCCCCAGGGCTGAACGTAGCAAGGTGACAGTGTCCACCTTGCACATGAGCAAAGGAATATATTCCACGGCTGTGTGCATTGCTCTGAACTCAAAAGACAAGAATGTTTTTGTTTGTCTCTTCAGATCCTCTTTGCTTAGATATTGAAGCAGTGAAGCAGTCAGGAAAAAAAAACTAGGACTTTTTATAAAAGCTTCCAAACATCATCTCTTTCCCTCATTTCTCGAAACCACTGCAAAAACCCCCCAACAAACAAACAAAACAAACCCCCAAACAAACAAACAAAGATCTTTAAAGGGGGAAACACAAAGACAACCGTGTAATGAATCACATTTATCTAGTGATTTTAATCTCTCAAGGCACTTTAAGAAATGACATAACCACACATATGCATGTTGTAGGTTGTCTTTCAATTTCTATTACAAATGTCAGGCATGATCTCAGTATTAATCAATATAATTACTACAACCTTTAATTATTCTTCCATACTCAGCATCACCATTCATTTAAATCCGGAAAATAATAGCATGGAATTTTATATATGGCAATACTTTTTCTTTTTTTTTTTTTTTTCCTGCTATCTGAGGATAAATTTTCCTAGGGGAAATCCCATCCTGGTACCTGGATTATTTAATAGTTCTGAGGGTCTTTCCACTTCAACTTTTGTGCTTTATTCAGAGCAGTAGAAGGAGGATGACCCTTGCACAGACTATTTTGGATTCATCTACTACTGTTTGTTCTGCTGAAATTAGTCAGTCAATATTCTGGCATTTGAGGTAGACAGAGACATCTAGAGCAATCCTACTCGTTTACCATCCAGGGAGTGCTGCCTTCAGGAGCAAACATCAGTGTGACCTTCAGGTTATGAACTTATGCTCTGTGAGTGATTCACAGTCTGCAAAAGATAATGCTGTCCAGAGTCTTCACAGCTGGATCCTTCAGCTCTCTGAAGCTTCACCAGAATCTACATTATTGTTGCTGTTTCCTTGAGATCTGCCATGACAGGATGCATCTTATTTCCCCACAGTGCACCACAAAGATGGTAAATTATAGCAATTCCAAACTGTTTTGAAGTCAAAGCCTTTTACAGTCCAATTGTCATTTTAGCCCTGTAACAGATCTTCTATACACAATCCTCATTCTCATGAAATCTTTATGTTTCATTCATATCCCACAACTAAATCTTTTTCAGGAGTTCCCAGTTGTTATCTCTGGGTGTGAGTGGACACACCATAACCTGCTGCTATGAAACCACCAAATTTCAGATGCATGTGGGTTGAAGGCTTTCTTTCTCTGATTCTGGCCCAGTACTGGTATAATGGTATAAATATAAAATACATAAATGTAAAGCTCATCACTGATATGAAGATCCAGGATGCTTCAAAAGGCCATTTTCTATTAAGACAGTAATAGAAAATTGAATGACTAAGCTTATTTTTACTCATGCTGATTCCAGGAGGTCCAATCACACTGCTGTGACACAAGATAGACCTCACAGGCTCAGCACATAAGGCTGAAACACTTTTGTCAGATCAGACCTCTGGATAAATATTTTGTCACTCAGCTCACACATGAGCAATTTGTTGCTACATGACTAAGGATACTGGGAAATAGCATGTGAATGATGTACCTCACTTTGGACAAGAAAATAATTTCTCTGTTGGCCTTTTAGATCTGCTGGGGTTTCAAAGTTTTATTTCTCTGTTATAATTTTGGCCTTTATAAGTTAAAAATATAAGCTGGTATACATATTTTATTGAGGAACAAGAATCCTAATGAAATGATGGTTCACAAAACAGCAGAATGAGAGTATGTTTGACAAAGATCAAGGCAATTCCCAGATGTGAATGTCTTTAGAATGAAACCTTACCTAGGAAAGAAAACATTCAATTAAAATTTATATTATGAAAACTGCATAAAGTTTCATGCTTTGGAAACAATCAAGAAATAAATTATTTAATTTCCAAGAATATTCTGAGGAAGCAAATAATGACCAATAAAAGACCAAATACTTGAATATCAGCTTGCCTTCTTTCCTTCGAAGAAGTGTTGCTCTTTGTGATCCATTCATTTCACAGAATGGTACTTGTTAATTTTTTCAGAGAACAGTTTTGAAGGAGTATATCCAACATTTCCAATTACATCTTGAAGGCCTGTCACAAAGAGATATGGGAAAGATCTTAAAAAATGAGGAAATGAATAAATAATTCAGGCTGCTCTTTCCCTCCTCACTTCCCTATTTAATGAGAAAAATCCGATCTGCTGAAGTTCTGAAAATAAAAAACCCAATAATAACAAACCCCAAAACAAAACAAAAAAGCCCCCAACAACAAAACAAACAAACAAACAAGCAAGCAAAACACACACACACATGCGCACACACACACAAAACAACCCAGGAATGAGAATCCAGTGTTTGGTACCTAATATCTAAATGAGCTCTCAGATGCATGTATATCTCAGCTGAACAAAATAGTTTTAAGCAAGTGATAAGAGTGAGCAGGAAAGACGTTCACTGTTATAATAATCAAGCACTTCATAAAGTAATTAATTAGATAAAGCCATAATACACCATAGGCAAATACTGATGTTAAGTAAGTATTCATAAGCTGTTCATTCAGACACAATTCTGGGATTGTACTCTGTTATGCTGTCATTCAAGACCCTTGTAATCTATGTAATTGATTCCTGGATTTCATTAGCCAATGCAATATACTGTGAAAGGGCAAATGTATTTATGGATTATCTAATCTAGGAGAGAAGAAGAGGGAAGACATGAGAAAAATCTTCAAATATGTAAGAAACAGTGGCCAGAAAAGAAGGAATACTTTTTCCCCTTCAGCTCCCACTTAGAAAAAGACATACTGAATTTAAATTCCAGCAGGGAGGTTTGGTTTAGATACCTGGGAATCAACTTTGTAAGAGAAAGGAGATCGACTTGAAGGAATTGTTTAGTCTATGATACTCTGGAGTCTCCATCTGTGTAACCAGAATTTGTCAGGAATGGTTTAAGATTAGCCCATCCTGCCATATGACAAGATGAAGAACTACACAGTTCCTGAAGGTGTTTGCCAATGTAATTTTCTCCTCTAAATTTTCTCTGGTGGAACATACTACACTTTCCCTGTAGTCTCTGTCTCCTCATTCCAGCAGGATATTATTGAAATTAGAGAAAATGTGCAATGAAAGCAGAAAAATGTGTCTTCTCCCCTCAGCTCACCTCTAGGTGAGTAATATCTAGCATTGCATGTTCAAATTTGAGGTGTCTCAGTCCCCATGTGTGATTTGCAGTTATAGCAAACACATGATCGCAGTTGAGGCAAAGAGTCTCTCAGTGTCTGCTGTCCACAAGAACTGAACCTCACACTTACCATTCAGTGGCATGTTACTCAAATGATAAGCTTTATAAAGTTCTAAAAGAATCTTATTTTTAACAAGTGCACTAAAAGCTCCTTTTTGAAGCATGCATTAAACAAAGCTCTCAGCAAGAAGGTGTATCTGAATGGGCACTGTGAAACCTGCAATCTAAGGAAGCCTCAATAACAAATCAAATCCCTTCTGGTATGGTTTTCTGCACTGGCATGTGTTTATTCTCTCTGGGAGGTCTTCTGTTTAGCACTCTGTGTCTGGAATGTAAAAGTGGAAAGAAGTTTCCTTTCTGAAGTGAAGGAAGGTTTGCTTGAAAATTTTTTTCTGGAATATTTTTTAAAGTCCCTAAAAGCTGCTTTTTAATTTTTTTTTTTCCAACTCTTAGAAGCCTCTGTTTACTCAAAAGTTTCAGTCTGAAAGAATTTTGACAGTACTTTGTGGAAGTTTGAGCATCCTGCATTTTCCTTTCATCACTGTTGCCAGGGCTTCCTACTTGGATCATTTCTTCTGTGTTGCTAGTTATGCCATGATTCCCACAGCACATATGGTAAACAAGCAACAGAGAAAACCGTGGTGAATCATGGGAAATACAAACCCAGAAGATGGGAGGATGAGAGCTCAAAGCAACCAGTTATTGCTGCACACTGTGTGCTATGGGGTGAAGGAGATGTCATGGGAGATGTATATCTGAAAATGTGTCTGTATCAGTGCAACACATCTTTTAAACAATTTAAGACCTGGGTAATACATCTCCTTGGTGCATGAAGACCAAGTTAGCTCATCCTCAAGGAATTTTTCTGTGCAGTTTAAACAGCAAATTGAGTTGGTGTTTGCCTAGGGGTACTGTCTAACCTACAAAGTTGCCTACATTTTCTCAACCTCATGGTAGAAAATGGACAAAACCCTCAAGTTTTGAAATAACAATTTGGGAATGAAATGAGGGAAGCTAAGAATTTTTTTTTTATTTCTTTTTTAATAGAGAATGTTGACAAAAATTACTCCCATAATGTTTTCTCATGAGCACAAGTACAGTTTTGCCAAACTTATTGACTGCCATCAAATCTTGATGAGAGCTGCAAGGAAACCATTTTTGCAATGCCTTGCCAGCATCAGCTGTGCTGATACAGGTCTCACAGTGTAATAATTTGAAAAAAAAACGAAGAAAGCATTTGCACTAGGCCACATATTTCCTGCAAGCAGCCCCTCGGTCCTTGTCAATTGAGTAAGACATGCAAAATCCAGGCAAGTGTAAGAAAATCACTTGTTATCCAGGGCTATTTCCAAAAATAACAAAAACAAACACATGTACAATAGT
This sequence comes from Scytalopus superciliaris, assembly GCA_013400415.1. Lineage (NCBI taxonomy): Eukaryota > Metazoa > Chordata > Aves > Passeriformes > Rhinocryptidae > Scytalopus > Scytalopus superciliaris. The sequence continues at coordinate 105,809 of VXBX01003499.1, forward strand.
TCTCACCTGGGACTCTCTGTCAGTTTGGGTTTTACAAGCTTCTGAAAGTGAATATTAAATAACAATAAACAAACCCCTGTTTAAAACTTCTGTCTTCTATATAAATATTACTGTATAAACCTCAGGTCAGCAATTTCCTTTTTTATTCTCTCTTCAATTAAAAGTGCTATAAAATCACTATATTGATTCTTGTGCAAAGGCTATGCTGGCTACTGACTTGGTGGAACAGTGTGATTTTCCAGGGGCTAATAAGGCTGAACCTCCCTCTGTATCACTTATGTACATCTACACTCTTGGCAATAGTCTTTTGTTCTGCCACATTTCATTTGCTCCAGCATTGGTCCAGATGACACTAATGATGTTGAAAGTCAGGAGGATGCTGTTAATAAATGTGGTCCAGAGGCCTGGTGTGTATGTGACCTTTATCTTTCAAATGACCTGTGTAAATTCAGTCCAGTCAATACAGCTAGATAGATTACTGTGTTTCAGGGGCTATGAAATTAGGTTAGAAAATTCCAGGACAGGAGGAATTGATGGGACTGCCTGTCTGAAACTGGCCATTGCTGCAATTTTTCTGTAGGGACATACTGATATGATACCTGGATCCATCACACTTAAACACAAGTGGATGAGGACATAGCTGTCTGCTGAAGGTTATTAAAAATCTTAAGTGTACATTTCCCCCTGTGTGTCCTGGGCTTTATCTTACTGTGGTTACTCACAGTTTCATTAGAATAGAATATAGACATAAGCCTAGGAAATCTCTGTCCTATTGAAGTTGCAGATGGATGCCAGGCATGATGTCTGAAGGCACATACAGCTATACTATAAGATTACACGAGTTTCAGCTGTATCCCATTTGAAACAGTTTCCAGCATCTCAAGCCAACACAGAGAGACATATTTTGTCTTGAAAAGGCTTAGAAAGGAACATACACATTTACCCTGCTGAAACACGTTAAAAGGAAAGCCATGAAAGCGATCCATTTCATGGTCATATTTGCCCCAAAGACATAGGTTCATTTCACAGGTGTTGTTCAAACTTGTTATCTGAAGAAATAATAAACACAGATAGAGTTCATTTTGTTAACAGAAAAAAAAAAAAAAAAAAAAAGAAATTGTCTTTCCAGTGTTTTCATTTCAGAAAAATTACTGATTAGCTTCCTTGAATAAGTATAACAAAATGAGAACAGAAGGCTGGCTGTTCTCAAACCAAGAGTACTGATAGCCTAGTACAGTGCCCCTAAAATTGTCAATTTTGGATGCTTAGGGAAAAACTAGTACAAGCTGGACAGTATAGTTGATTCTTTCCCTGGTGTTTTATCCTGTTCCCCATCTTCTGAACACAGTCATTTAGAGATTTTCTTCATTTTACTATATTTAAAGCTTGATAGCTGCTCATAGATCTGATTTAATTGTTGGTAACTTGATTAAGACAATAACTAAATAACAAGAAAAATGAAATCCATTAATATATGTTTGAATGTGTAATATGATCAGGTCTTCTGATAAGACAGGGTGATGACATCATTTTGCATGTTCATGTTAAAATGGTGCCACATATATTTCCTGGAAACACTTGAGCAATAGAGCATAGCTGGAGAAAAATACTCATGAATAGCAAATATTAAGCTCAAATGCTTAAACATTCCCTGAAGACAGGTTCCAGGTTGTCTATTCCATTTTGTCATTTGCAGTTCCTTCTCTAGCTGTACGCTGTATAAATCAGCCTAAAAAAAAGTCAGAAGTAAGAAAATTGAAATAGGCCTACACCAAAATTCACACTGCAGCACATCTTTCACTAAATGATAAAAATACAAGAATAGTGTCTGGAATGTAAATATACAGAAAACAAGAAACTCATTTACAAATACAGTATATACTCAATGTAATAAAGAGCTATTTTGACTTTGATGATGATTTGGCTGAGATAAAATTGTTAGCTTCCATTTAATTATTTTCCTGGAAAGATGGCAAAATTAAATATTAATACTACTTAAAGAGTTAGTTTGTAAAAATCACTCTGACTAGTGTCAAAACTCCACATCCTTTTCAAATAGCATTTAGGCTCCAACCAGTTCAGCAGGCACATTCTTACCTGAGCAGTGAACCTGCACATACTAACTTCTGTGTTCAAATTCATGTGTACACACTGACCCTGTTTTTGAAAATACATCTTTTATGTTCTGCTTTGCAAAAGTGTTTTTTAGATTTCCTGAGACAAAAGACTAGTGCAAATAACTATTTCTGATCACAAAATGCATCACATGAGTGTAACTCAGTAAGGATCTCAGCGTGAAAAAATTGATGGAAATGTTTGATCCATGGACAAAGACTTATGCAGAAACAGTTATAATTTTGCAAGCTTCAATCTCATCCTAAACATGAGGTCTGCTCTCTCAAGACAGTCTCTGTAAAGCCTCACATGTAACATCAGTCTCATGAGAGTTTTAAATTGTGCTTTACATGTTAGTAAACTTCACTCCAGTTGTCAAAAAATGTTTTATATAACCTAAAATTTTTCAAATAATGTTTGATTGGTTAGATCCAGGATAGTAAACATTAACAATACATGAGATTTTAAATAGCATTTGCATAAAACTTGCTGGTCTATCCCATCTCTTTTTATAATGCAAAGTTTTTACATCTTAATATTATACTCTCACTGCAGAAAGTATATGTTCTTTTAGAGGATAAGCCCACTCCTTCCTTTTAAAATACCCTTTGATTCACACAAGTAGTCATTTATCAGTTATGTTATTGTCTTTCTTCAGATGCAGATTATTATGTGAATAGCAAAATCAAGGACTACAATAATTGGTATTTTCTCATCCCTCCTCTAATCACAAATTAATCCTACCAGAGAATATCAGTTAAAGTGAAAGAAGCAGAAAAGCAGTGAATGAGATTCCACTATATTGGGTTAAACAAGTTCTAAAGTGCAACTGATTCCGGGGAGATACTAAACACACAATGTTTTCTTGATGAGTTTAAACAGTAAAGTGTGTTTTGTCTTAGTAAGGCAACAGGAAATGGTAAGCAAACAGCACTTATCTTTTAAAATGTGGCTCAGGATATCAAGATACAAAAAGAATGCTTTAAAGAACAGATTATGATGGTACCCAATTATTAAGGCCGTGGTGGCAAAAATAATTAAAATAAATTACACAGAAAATATAATTTAAAGGCATCAGGAGAAATTTTATTTTATTTGTTTAAACAATTTCACTATATAAACAAACAGTTTTTCAGTTCCAGGAATGATATAATTTTTATCATCTTGAATTCATCCAACCTACTGCATTCTGACACTGGAATGAAATATTAACAGTAGAATCAACATTCTAATTAGTGTCTGTTTGACCCCAAACTTTAATAGAAATAACCTGTCGGATTTGACTGAGTGTGGTATTTCTAGAGAAGCTTTGAATTTAAACTGGCTGGATAAGGAAAATTGCATGGTTTGTGAAGGCAGTTTCGAATAAAATGTAAATTTTGCTTCTATCCCATTTAGCTGTCAAAAAGCCACTTCTAATACTTTCATAAAGCTATTTGCCTATAGAGCAAAGATAAAGACCCAGAAAAAACCCCCAACATAATTCCAAAGCATATAACTAAAAGATAGCAGCAAAAAAAAGTATCTTGATTTTCTAATTTCCTTTGAGTTTAATTTGTGTGTATGTGTTATTTCTCAATGGAGCTTCAAAATGTTAAAAAAATACTGATGAAGATTTATTCCAATTGATTATTAGACTGCAGCAAGGTTATTAAACACATTCATTTTAGTTAAGATTTTAAACTGGAAAACAGTCAAGAAATACAAAAGTAGAGAGACATGTAAATTAATGATAAGCAAATTAAAAAATCTACTGTTGAAGTTGCAGAGAAACATCAAAATAGATTAAAAAATTATAATCAGAAGCTCTAGGCAAAGCTGAAATGAAGTTTGGAATTTTTAAAAGATGAGCAAAAAATTTAATGTCTCCTTCCTAGCAAAAATGTTGCTTCTTGGCTTCATGCTTGCAGAACATAATGATCATATACACTGCCCTGCCCTGAGCTGCCTGATCACTCACCATCCACTTGTTGCTCCTGAAAATAAACATCATATTTGATAGGTAGGAAAAGGTGATCACTAGAGAATAATTTCACACAGATAATACTAGTTTAATGGCTAGAAGAACTGGGGAAACCTTTTTTCCCCATTTTTTTTTTGTTTGTTTTCCCTGCAGCCCTGCATAGGATGCAATCCGTTATCTGTCTGCTCTTCATCTGATCAAAGTATGGAAAGAAGGAGCACCCAACACACATTTCTGAAGATTTCAAGCCCAGAATGCATCTTCATCTGACCTCATATGTAATACACAGTGGGGCGTTCACACAACTTTTTGAATGAGAAAGCCTTTTTCCTCATTCTAATGCTGCCTTTTCACCCACCATGGTCCTATACTATGCACTACAGAGGTTGTAACACAGACACACACAGATATAGAAAAGTAGGAAAAGGACATCAATACTCACTCAAAATAAGAGAAGTTTCTGCATGTCAGATATTGACCTAGCTCATTTCCCCATTACACATGTTCCCTGAGGAGGTTTCCTGTTTCTTCCAACTTGCTGGAGAGTGGGCATTGGAGGAGATGGCAGTGCTGTCATCTTTCTGTCCCTTCTGCATTAGCTCAGAATCACAAACCACTTGGATAAAACTGTTCAGTACTCTCACAGAAATCATTCTTCAGAACTTGGCTTGTGCCCCTTTTCCAAGCAGTTGCTCTAGCCATCACTCACTGAACAACAATCATGAACTGCAACTACACTGATCTGGAACATAGTATGTGCATATTTTTAGAATTTTGGAATATTCTTGTTGTGCCCAGGTTTTCAAGAAGGAATTTTTTTCAGGACAAGAAAGGAAAAGAGAGCATTTCAGTGAAGAAAAAGATTTTGTTCCAGAAGGGATGGGCCCTGTTTTTGCAAGGACACAGATAGAAATCTGCATTCTGGAAGGGAGGAGTTTCACATCCAGGAGAAGGGGTTTAATACTAGCTGTGAGGAAAACAGATCAGAGACATCCTAGCTCCCAATTTGGTAAGCTGCAGAATGATGAGAGACACAACACATGCAATAGACAGGGGGAGCTCCCTGCAGCTGTCAGGGAAAGTGCTGGGGTGGTGGCATAAGGAAATGGAGTAAAGGATCCTTCAGTTCCTTTGGATTCAATCCCTGATGTCTACCTTGGTTTAGCAGAGAGGGATTTCAATTGTTCAGCCACTGTTGGTGATAAAACCAAGCATCAAAGTTGCATTTGGACTATAGAGAGGAAACAAGCTAGTGGGTAGCTACCTCATGGCCGTGCCTGCTGTTTGCCATGGGTTTCAAGGGCTTTGGAGGCATGACTTCTGAACAATATCTACCCTTCACAGGCAGTGACATTCAGTCAGAGCTGTTGCAGTGTGTGCAAGTTCTCATGGGGGAGTCTTAGGATGTGGGTTCACTCTTGCAGTCAGTTCCTGACCTATCCTTCGCCAGGGATGTTTTAGCTTTCCCTTCTTGTAGTGCTGGGAAAAGGTACCCAACTGAAGGAGTTGCCTGTTAGTCTGGCCTGGGTATACTGCTTACAGATTCCTGGAAATGGTAAGTTTACAGTAGGTTTGCTATTATTATGGGGTGGCAGTATGTCCTCTTCTATAGCGAAAATGACATCTCACAGTAACAAGAGAGGAAGAAAATGTGGTGGGATTTCATCTGCCAATCTGGTATGGATATGACTTGTGTACAAATTGTGTAAAAAATACACTAGATTGAAAAGAATATTTCATTGAGAGAGGGAGACTGATTTACTTGCATGGATTATTGCCTCTTTCATCAGGTAAAGAATGTCCACATGAATTAATTCATTACTTCTGTTTCACTACAATGGGCACACTAGCAAATCAGAGATGAAGAACTGTTACCATCAGAAATAAACAGCAGGAAATAGTGGGACACATTATAAACAACATTAAAGAATAAGAAAAAAGTAGTTTAACCCTTTTTCAGCAAAATTTTTAATCACGTACATCACTATAATTGTGCGAACAGTCCTGCTGACTGTAAAGTCAGTCCTGATCTTTGTTTCACTGTTTTGCTGACTGGGATTCCAAAAGGACAGCAGGCAACAAAGTGTGGCTCATGGTATTTTGGAGGGAAGATAACAGTGGCTCTAAACCTTACAATATTTAGCATTAACAATAGATTTCTCTTTCCACAGAAAAGATTGTTTCTAATCCAGCAAGAGATTAAAAATATCATTATATTTGCTGTCACCTCTCTCCTAGGTCCTTTTCCTTCTACTTGACAACTAAGATAACAGACAAGGAGACTATCTACCTGATAAACAGTTTTCCTTTCCTTTAGAATGACCTGTGACAGTTTCCACTTGTGACAGGCAGGTTGGGTTAAAGCAGCTTCTCAAATTCAGCCTCAGAATAGACATGCTTCTATTTCCTTGACCTGTATTATTTTAGAGAACACTAGTTAGACTTAGGAGAAAAGAAAAACAGCTCACCTCCCAGACTATAAAGGACACACAAGCAAAATTCATACAGGAGAGAAACTACTGAGAAGCATCAGGCTGAAAAGCAAACAAACAAAAACCTCAAGTCAAAAAAAGTAGCAGCCTCAGCAGGTCACTAAGGGTAGGTTTTGCTTGCTTGCTTGAAGTAGTCAAGTCCTAGAGCAGTTCTCACTGTCCCAATTAAACTGCAGACAGCTGGTTACTTACCTAAGAAATGAGAGGAGGCAGCTCCTGTAAAAGCAGGAGAGACGCAGAATTTGAAACACAAAAGTGACAGTGTGCTCATTCGAGGGGCACTTGCATAGTGGGCAGCAGACACAGGAAAAATTCCATAAAGATTTACTGTCTTTTGACAAGGGCATTTCAATACTGCTGTTTCTGAATACTTAATGGTATGGGAGAAAATACCCCTGGAAGGAGTTGTTAAACGAGGTTGCAGTGTTGTGGGATCCTAATGACACTTTAACAAAATTTACACTTTGTTAGGGCTGGTCGAGATCAGCACATTCCTCTGTGTTGGGAAGGATTGTGTGAACTCCTCAATGTAGAATAATACTTGCTAGAGCCAAGAGAACACAGGCATAACTACAGCTATTCTTTCCTTTAGCGTATACTCTACTGGGCCCTTGCCTCTGCTGCTTTGAGTCCTGGGATGAGTTAATTTCTCATGGGGAGCTGCTAACAGATAATGTCTCATATAAATTGACTCAGAATTTCACGATGTTCCTTAAATTTTAATCTGTCTCAAATTTAAGGACCAAGACTGAGGCTTGATTTCATTCTTCTGCATGGGGTTTTGAATCATGGCTCAGACTTTTTTCTAAGAATCCCTGTAGTGGAAGACTATAGCCCCCAATACCTGTGAAGCCAGTGAGAAGAAACCAAAGGCCATTTTCCCATCTAAAAAAATTATTTCTTTCTAAAGGGCATTGTCTTTTCCTAAAATGTTGTTGGCCTACCCTGATTATGTTTTCATCCAGCACGTACTCTACTGAGTACATTAATTTTTTAATGTACAGAGCAGATGACAGAAGTTTTTGCACTAGTGGCTGTATACTAGGCAAGCTACAAAATAGATTCTCAGTTTTCCTAGATACAATTCTTTTAAACTCAAAAAGTTTATCTACAAAGCTTGGAGTCAAATATAGTGTATGACCACCTAGAAGACTGCGTGGGTGCATCTCAGGGTATGGAAGGGGACAGTGAAAGTAAAAACTATTAGCTTAGAGTCTTAAGTAAGCTACAAAAGTGTAAGCTAACTGGACTGTGCTTCCTAATTATCCACAGACCACTTTCAAGAATGGGCTCATAGTAATGAGGTTTGATTTAGAAGATTTGAAGTAGATGCCTTAAACTATGGTGCCCACTTGCTCAACAGACTGCTGGAACAGCTAGGCTATCACATATGCTGTGGACAAGCTCTCCTCATCTTGTCTCTTGCATATGTTTCAGTTTACCTCAGTAATTAAACATTCATTGGACAAGAAAGAGGTTAGGGAAGTCAAGCAAGACAGAGGAAGGCCAGGTGATTGCTCCAGTAGTTATTTAATTAGTTAAACAAAGTTGGACAGTTTCAGAGGGCACAGCTGAGGAGATCTAATAAGCTTGTTTACTCAGATACTCTGCTGGAGAGACAGAAAACTTGTTTTGAAGTCTCGTCAATATTAAGCAGCCTGAGGACAGAGAGTGGGTCCTTTGCAAATGGTTATCCTAAGCACTGTTACTTATAGAGACATAACTTGTGCGAAAAGGATTTCACTGGATTTGTGAAATCAAATCTACTTGGAGAGCTGGTTGGGAAGTGAAAGGTATGTCACATGCCATTGCCATAACTACACTCTGCATTCTCTTGATGGGCTAAGATCATCACGTGAATGAAAATTGAGATTATCACCAGTATTTCCCTTCAAATGTTCATTTGTAAATCATATTGAAATTCAACACAGGTGTTGTTTGGCATGTGTTGATAAAATGCCTTGGGAAGACTCTATAGGAGTAATCTGATGAGGACTGTATTAGAAGGGGAAGGAAAGGACATCTTGTTGCTCTTTATAGCGCACAATACTGTTTTTTTAATGTATTTAAAACCTCCTAATGGCTTTTTTCTCTAAGGGATTCATCACCTGTTCAATCATCTACACTCTGGTTAACAGTGCTGCAGTATCATCTAAATGTTATAAAAATTGCTCAAGTTTAGTGAAGTATCTCACACTTTGATTTATCTTTGTAAGTCTCTTCTCATAGATATTTTTCCAGCCTACCAAGGAGGCACGCAGAGAGGTTCCCAGAGTTGTTTCCAAGCACTAAATCACCAGCACTGGGTATTCTGAGGGAATAGGTAAAAAATCTGTCACATTTAGATTGTGGGACTTGTGTGTTCATGAAAGGGAATGACATACAGAAGTGAGAAATGTTATTTTTTGCTGATGCAAAGATGAGGCATGGTACCATAAGAGCAAATAAGACTGTTGTTACTATAGCAGTAGAAACCTCAAGAAAGCCTAGTTATATTTTACCCACTGCCTGAGAAAAAATAGTTTAAAGTAGGTGACCTATTGCTGCAAAAATGTCTTAGACTCCCATCAGCCAGAACATTGTATTTCTTTGGCAATCAGCAGTTTTATTATAAGAATTTTTCTGACTTCTCTGCTCTTAAATATCTATCAGACTCTGGAGGATGCTGGCAACTGAATGACCAAAGTGATGAGAGAATAAGGTAGTGAAGGAGGGCTGAAAAATCGTAATGTTTTGTGAGCTTTCCCCCTCTAGATCATTGATTTTGTTGTAACTTGGAAGAGACAAAAATTTGTTACTGAACATTTAGTTGCATTGGAGATATTTTGAGCATTTTGAGTCTATTTCCTATCTATTAGAAATGAGATGCCCCTTTGTCAAAACCAACATCTCAGCTTGCACCATCTGCAGAAACCCTGATGCATCAGAATTGGATTCCCACCCTGGGAGATGAGGCTTTTACAAGATTGGGAAAGCTAGATTCAAAAAGCTGTGGGGCATCTATTCTGCTAATATGGGCAGTCTAATTCTGTGCTTTATCTAGGAACAGGTGAGAGAAAACTAAAAATCAAATGCATCTTTAAAAAATGGTGTAAACCATATAATTATTATTTGCATCAAAATGATCATGAAGATTTAAGGAGTGGTTTGAATTATTCAGTTATGTTCTTCATACATTTCTGTTTCTTAATGTGCTTGCTCAAGGATAACTTTTTTTTTTTTTTTAATGAGACCACTGGAGACAAAAGGTGGATGACACGGGGGAGTACATACTGTGACAGAGAAAATTCCTCATATATAATGCAGAAGGTGAATTCTTGAGGTAAAGATCAAACCGTGTAGTGATGAATATGAATACTCACACTGTGTATCTGAAATAGGATAATTTCAGTGATATTTCTACCAACCATGTTTGAGTATTAGAAAAGTAGAAAAGTGAGTTTTGACTGAAGTAACTGGACAAAGAGTTTTCTTTCTAGGAGGTTTACATCTCCACCTCCACCAACATGCATTAATGCATATATGTATAGCCTGTCAGGTTGGTGTTGTATATGTCTGATCCCACTGCATCCCGCTGTTTGACAGCATAAACCTGTGCCCTCTGCCCTCAGCTGCAACCAGCCACTGTGAGCTGCTGACAGCTCCTTGGGTGCTGGGGGACATTAGAGGAGCACTGGAATGAGACACTGAGAAAACACCACCACAAATCGCTGAGCTTCTCACATTTCCAGAAAGGCCACTAGAAATGTTAGTGGTCATCTCCCCTATCGTTGTTGTTTCTGTCTGCTGATTCATTCATGTCTCTCTGCTCTTGGAAATCCAATTATTTTTAAAATTAATTGTTTTTCCTACTTCACTGTTCACTCAGGTGACTTATCTCCTATGTTTGGTGTTCTTCAGGAAATGGCCATTTGTTTTCTTTTTACCAATGTTTCACATTTTTCAGGTTCCCAATATATTTTGTTGTCAATCTTTCTTAAAATGATGTATATGCTTATTGATTCATCATCATCATGAGGATCATTATTACTGCTATTATTACTGTTATGAGTCATATAATTCTGACCAGTTTTAATAAAAAATAACAACAAGGCTTATGCTTTTTCAGTCACATTATATTTGTTTGAAGGAAAAATCCATATCTGGTATTTATTATTTCTCTGTATAGCAGACACAACTGTAAAGTATTTTATTTTTCTTTTCACTTCTTTTTCCTGAGATACAAACTTAGCAAAGTCAGCATCTGTGAACTGTGCTTCAGTCTTTGAAGGGCCTTCAGGACCAGGCACCCTAAGGAAATAGAAGAAATCCTGCAGTTTAGGTCTGTTTTAAAATGCCTTCATCTCCACGTGGTGCTCCCTTCCTGAGTCCGGAGAAAGGAAGCTGTTTATTATTGCTCCTTGCTAATACCAATACAAGTAGATTTTAAAAGGACTGCAAGACCCATGTGCGTCTTTCACAGTTTTAGGAAACTGACTGCAACAACTGTGTCAGAGATGAAATCCACCTGTACTCCATTTGCAATCATCAAGAAGAGAGGGGTCAGCTGGAGGGATCTTACTCAGTGCTGGGCTTGAGCATTTCATCAGCTCACAGCCCTCCCTGACTCAGCCTCACACAGACAAAATCAGATGTTCCACATAGTTTAGAACGGGTGTGTAAGAGAGACCATGGTACATTACAGAGTTAAGGAGCTCTGCTATACTGTGGATGAGTCATGTGTAAGTATGGTTTTAATTTGATTTTGAGCTGATTCTAGAGATATTTTCTGTATCCCAGCAAGAACCTTAATTACAGGCTTTACAGAATTTCTCCTTTATAGAGCCTGTGCCATCACCTACAAAAAGGGGTCAGATTTTTAGCTGGAGCCTTGCTCGATTGACTTAAGGTCTTCTGAATCTGAGAATATGCAGGCCTAGTACTCCCCACACCTATTAATGCTCTAACAGGTTAGTCTGCTACAAACTTTTCAAGTCAAGAAAAGCCAAAATTTCCTGCCTGTGCAAAGCAATAAAAAAAATCTCTAGAGTGTCTTGTTCCAAACTTTAGCTAAATACTGATTTTATATTTGGTTTTGCATTATTAGACAAAGAAAGATGTTTTTGAGCCACCACAATGATTACTTTGTAAGTTTTCTGTTCTAGTGCTTTTCATGCACATACTCAGTCATCAATTGTGTTATGAAAACTGAGAGTTTCATAGGAAAAAAATGGGGAAGGATGAACCTGCTACTGAAAAGATGGGAGTACCCCAGGGGTTTAGCTTCAGGCACAATGAAAAATAGATACTGGGAAAGCTGTGAAGTGTACCCCATTAACTGGTCTGTAAGAAAGCCTCTTCTCTTGCCTTTCAAAGGAGAAGCAATTGCATCTGTGGTAAAAAAATCTATTTCCCCTTAATGCAGGTGTGGCTTTTGAATTCTCCTCCCATTATTCATATCGCTTTGCTCAGGCTTCTGGGTAATGCTACTGAAAAAGACTGTGTATCCTACAAACTAAAAATAAGAAAAAAACCCCAAACTTAAAAAACTTCTTCTTTCTTCTGAGTACCGTTTACAGAATGGTACTAAATAGAAGCTAAATAGATTATTGTTGCAGCTGGTTTAGCTTCATGCTTGCCTAGCTGTCCAAGGAGAAAATATGGAGTATTTAAGTGAAATAACAATGGGAAGGAGTTTTGTTCCATGCCAGATAGTGGTGTAGGGATTTGGAAAAGTTAGGGCAGAAGGGTAGAAAAGTAAAGAAGTTGAATAGTGAGGTAGAAGGTGGTAAATAGACTTTTGGAAGTGGTAGTTGAGGTAAAAATGACTTGCTAACTGGGAAAACTTCAAACGTAAAAGTCTTCAAATACTTCTATGGAAAGTTATCAAGAAGCTGTGAAGCTTAAAGGAAAGGAGAGAAATAGATCCTGAAAGCAGTAAAAATTGCTTTTAGGGCCTATAAGAGTAGAAAATAAATTTTAACTTTTCAAAAAGAACAATTCTGGAATGTCACCCTGAGAGCAAAGAGATTTTAAAATGAAATCTACATTCATAGACTTTTAGCTATTATCCTGTAAATGTAAAGATGAATCTCAACTGAGTTCCCATTGTGAAGTCCCCAAAGCTTTTCTGCCTTGTTAATTACCTTGGCATCTTTGTATGCATTTAGAATACAGCACTTAATGAGCAGATCATATGAGCAGCTGCCTTTTACTTAAGGCATGTGGTTGCAGATCAGATCTTAATTATGTTCCTGTATGAAAGAACAAACTACAAACAAGGTTATGCTTAACTAGCTTCTATGGGGGAAGAAAATGAGGGGTGGAATTCCACAGCCTTTCTTAATGGAATTTCAGGTGATGTTACTAACTCTTTTTGTTACCATTTTCAGCATATGTGCATGTTTTCCTAAGGCTCAAGATCCTGAAGTCAAGAGAGACTACTCACTTCTTCATTTGTAAGTATGGAGTGTGGATCATGCTAGGCTTGAATTGGCAGGTGCAGCTCCTGTTTGCTGGGAAAGGTCTGTCTTCTTTCTATTACATTTCCCAAGTCAAAGTTCAATCTTAATTGGTTTGTAGGAATTTGATAAAGTATATAGGAGTGCTTTGGATATAAGTAGGATGTATTGGATGGTTATAATCAGGCTGTTTATCAGCAAAAATTTATACCAGCTGCTGAAATATGCACTCACTGTTCAGCTCCCCTCACTAATCAATGAATTAGGCAAAAGTGTCACTGTTTTAATGGTTACTAGTTTTTTAATATTTGATGTGTTTATTCAGTAACTTTTTAAAGTTGACATTTAGAAATAAAAACCTTGAGAGGAGTCTATCAACAGAGAGAAAAATGGGTGAGTGAAAATCAGTTGGCAGATGATTATTTCCCATCTCCGGGGAATCTGTGATTTATATGAAAGTCTTTGACTCTCAAAAGCAGAGTAACAATTAAATTTAAGTAAATAAACACAAGTTAACTAAGAATGATTGAAATACTCTCCTCTACAAAACCTGAGGTTCCTCAGGCATTCAAATCAAGTGACAGACAATGTGGCTCTAGCAGTGGATTTAACTCTTACACCATATCACTGCAGATAGGTTTTTTTTTTTTTTTTTTTTTTTTTAAATCTCTCCTATTTTTATTTTGTACTGCCTGTTTATAGGAATAAAAAAGTTCCCACATAGAGTGTACTGAAACTGGAATGTGAAGGTGCAGTAGATCCTATAGCAACTTCTCTTCCTAGTTTAGAAAAATATTTCTTTTCCCCACTTGAAAAATGCACTTTTCCTTATTATCTGCTTTTCTGGGAGGCATATTACAGCTGTTCACTTTAAACTGGGAGATCTTTGCCAAATTTCATCAGCTGAGTATCTGGCTGATATTCTATCAGTGTCTTTGTTGAGAGAAGATACCCTTATGCTCACTCTGTGAGGTGGGAGGTATTGCTCGAAGCATCTCTCAGTGGTACAATGTCAAATTCTCAAAATGTCAGATTTATTTGTGCATGTGATGGTGTAATTTGGCTTCCTGCTGTGCAAATGAGAGGATTAATTTCCATAATATAAAATTAACAGTGCAGTTGATATTTCTCTCTCAGTACAAATTAGCAGCTGGGGATGACAGCAGCCAGTTTAGCCTTCTTTTCGTCCTCCTTCCAACTACCATTGGTGAAGACACTTGCCCCAATTAATTAGTACCAGATGCCAAACTGGTGTTATCGCCTCCTGCTCTGTTTCAGTCTCTGCTTGTCTGGCTTTGAGGCTTCCACTGTTTTCTACAAGTCGTGGCTCCAACTGACCTTTCTTGAGCAGAAGTACAGAGGGTGCAGGGTTGTTCCACCTTAGGCTGTGCATCCTGTGTATGATACATAGGACTGTGAATCCAGTGCTGAATCAGAGGTGGAGGTGGTATTTCCTCTCTGAGGAGCAAGGCAAAATTTTGGCATCAGTCATGTTTTAAGCCACTTGGAAAAAGTACTGCAAAAGCCATCTCTTAGAGCCCTTGCAATTCTTTTGGTAGATTTACAGGTGATTCAACAATATGATGGACTTAGCTGAAGACGTAACAAACACTTTGAGCTCCCATAAGCTGTGAGGTAAAATCTTGTTACTGTGCAGCAGATTCTGGAATCACTTCTGGAAACTCTTGAGCCATTCCACTTCTGTGTCTTTTAGAAAAGCCTGAAATATTGTCTGTAGGTTGTTAGATATGGAGAGCTTTGTACTTAGGGTTGGACTAAGAATATCTAGTCCAGTTTGGAACTTCAAACACACCAGGACAGCTGTGGAAAGAAGGAAGACTTGCACTCTCCTACTTTTTTTTCCTTCAGCCAGATCAGCTGCGGAATTTCACTCAACTGAGAAACTTAATGTTTCTGCTGATGTTAATTGTACTAACTCACATAAAACAAATTACAGGATCTGGATTATGCTTTTTAAACTGGCAAAAGTACATAAATGGATTGTAGAAGCTTGTACATGACAATAATTCTTCAAGGACATGGATAATTAATAACATGTTTTTAGAACTTAAGAGTATATTGGGGCATTAATCTCAACACATTGGGATGAGTTTGGCATTCTCCACTGAACTAGAGGCATTTTTTCCAGAAGTTTCATAAAGTGCAAGAAACATCTGAATTTGGCGGTTTAGCTCTTAATTGTCCCATAAAATATCATAAGCTCTGTATTATGCCTCTCTATAAATAATCAAACCCAAAAGAGGGGTGAGAATTAAAGTGCTAATATAAGTTAATATCTCCTATCCTGAGTGAAACCACCTGGGATTCAATTCTGTTTGATGAAATAATAACTGAATGCACCACATTAAAGAAAATGCCCTTGTGATTTTGATTTCTTTCTTGGCTGAGCATATCTATGTTAATATATAAATAAAAAGGATAGTGGGAATTTAAGCTCAATTAGGAAATAGAATAACACAATTACAGGCAAGTTCTTATGTTGATCTTTTGGACTGTTGTTTCTTTTCCAAGTAAAGTTAAATGAGATATTATAAACTTGGTAGGTGGAGGAAATCAGGGGCTCTAAATCAGCCCCTTCTAAATTCATGGCTCAGTGGAGGCAGGAACGTGGACCTTCAATCTTTTGCAGATTCTCCCTAACTCCAAATTGTGATTCCCAGCTTTCACCTGTCCTCACCAATGTTAAAGATGCACACAAGTGCAGCTGTTTGCAGTTGTCCCATAAACTTTCCTGCAATAGAAAAATTATTTATTTATTTTCAAAATCTGATGACACGAGTTCTCACAGTATGCACAGCTCAATACTGGAACTCACTGCTAGTAACACTGTTTAATGCCAAGTAAGTAAAACACCAGTTGCTTTTTAACATGGGGTTGGAGAATCTATCTAGTGCAATGACTACCTCTTAGTGGATACTTTTGTGAGTAGAAAGGTATTTCCCTGTAGGAGTTGAGACATTAAGCA
Organism: Scytalopus superciliaris; assembly: GCA_013400415.1. Taxonomy (NCBI): domain Eukaryota; kingdom Metazoa; phylum Chordata; class Aves; order Passeriformes; family Rhinocryptidae; genus Scytalopus; species Scytalopus superciliaris. Next base: position 121,805 of record VXBX01003499.1, read on the forward strand.
GTCCTTTAACAATGTTCTCAAGGACTTCTTGTGTAACTTCCCATAAAGCTGCCAGTGCTGTGTAAAGCTCCAGGGCTGCATTGTCCGTGGGTCAGACTCAGGTGGGAGATGACTGTTCCCCTGAAATCCAGCATTTAGACGTGCTACTAGTGACTAATTGCCAACAATATCAGGCTCAATACAGTTGGGAATGTTAGTGAGTGATGCTGCACATTTTGAATCTGGAGTTCCCTGTTTCCTCTGGCTGGACTCAGTGTAGGAGAACATAGGGGCAAGACAAGGACAAGGATAAAAGTGATGCTACTATGTGCTTGATATGTGTAGGTTTTCCTGTCTTTAACAATATACCATCCTCATGTTGGAGTACTGATTTCTTCTGTACATACTATGCCACTGAATGCTTTTCATGGGTTGTTCTAACTCATATGGCTGAAGGATATAATGAGTTTTGCTTTTTCAGATGACTTTTAAAAATAAATATTAAGAATAATTTGTTAACTACAGAAAATGTCAAAATTTTGTTCTTGACATAATGACATTACATTCAGTTTCCATCTTTTAATGAAATAATTCTGGACTTGTTGCAAGGAATAAAATCAGTGCTTACATCTGCCTTAATATATGTGTGTGATATTTCTACAGTAACGTGACCAGGAGCTACAGCCTTGAGAAGCTGCACTATGCTTAGGACTGCTATTACTGAATTCCTTATTCCTTACTGTACAGTGATTCTTGATGGATGGAACTTGTGGAATGATTCAGAAGTACTTTCATGGATGAAAGGTTTCCTAAGATTTACTGTTATAGAGTGATGTCATATTATTCCGTGGACAGTATCTGGGCAAACACCAATTTCTTGGTAAAAATATCCTCAGCTTGAGAAGTTAAGTGCCTCAAAAGATTGTGCTGAAATTGTGATATCTGTTAATAATATCTTGGGTTTTTTTCAATCTGTTTTTTGTACTGCACAGATGAGATGCACGAGGTCTATCTTAGGCCAACAAATAGTTGTTCAATCTAAACTGTCATATCAGTCTTCATGTGCCGTTGGTGGAGACAAGGAAGCAGAGTCAGTCCATCCTAAGATGTCTCTGACATGAATCAGTCTCTAGAGGTTCCTATCTCTTTTCATTGATTGTGAACTATTAAACTGCTATGCTTTCTCAAGACAGCTAAACTTAACTGAGATAAATCTGCTGGTGAAAGAGCAGAAGCACTAACAAGTGGCTTTGGTAGGGGTGGGAAAAAAATGAGTGTTGCTATTCATTGCTACTCAAAAGTAAATTGAGTCAGTTACAAAAAAAAAAAAAACAAAACAANAAAAAAACAATTGCAGGAAAATAGTACATCAGACTAGGGTGGACAGCATTTCTGAATGGGCAGTTATTGAATTCAGAATGTCCTGTACCCCAAAGTCAGTTCATAAACAATGCATACCCATGGCTGTGCCCACTGGGAGTTGTGCAGAGTGATTATTGCGTGCACTGTCACTCTGTGTTAGTGTCTGGTCATGAATTTGTGCAGTAACAGGAAATGCTGCGTGAAACAGCATAACCACATTAGCAAATGAACAGGGGCAGTTCTGCCATGTGCATTAATGATTCGGTGTCTCTGCACAGAGCTCTTCTATCTACATTTCTGGGTGATTTAGGATGAAGCACACTGACTTTTCCTTTCTGTTCAAAGTATGGTATTCAGGAAAAGAAATAATTTTCTGAAACAACTGTTTCAGCTAGCTTTGTTTTCCTTTGGCCTTTTCACAGTAATGTAGACAAGATTCCAAGAAACACAGATCTGCTGCACTTCCATTAGTTTCAGAGGCAGCAGTGACCTGTGGCAATATTAATGACACTGACGGAAAAACTAGGATGCTCAACCAATAGAGACATTTATGTTTTCCATCTCCTATAGAGACATTTAGAGGGGGGCGGGGAGGGGGAAGGCACTTTAGCTTCTTGGTTTAAGCTCGCTGTAGAGCATTGTGACTAGATTTTACTCAGGTTCTAACATTTTGATATAGATACAATGCAAGTTGAGGGTCTGTTCTAGATCTGTTGGTGTTGATTACCCAGAGAGTCCTTGCCATTCAAAAAAAATTCAATTCAGGTAAATATAGAAATAACTTTACCATCTGAGGAACAGGACAGGCATATATAAAATGATGAGAGGACATGGGCTTGCTTAGCTCTTCAATAAGAATTAACCAGCCTTTGCTCACCTCCTCTACCCTCCCTAAGAAGTACATGACATAGGAAATATTTCTGGGGACCCTACAGCAAGTCAAATGAGATTTAGATTAGTTGTATTTATGCTAAGCTCCTGCTTGTGCCTATACACAGTTCAGATACCCCAGAGAATCCTTCTGCTTCTCTGTCACAAAGAAGCAGTGACATAGCACAGCTCTTATTTTTAGCCTATTTCCCAAAGTGTTGCTCTGCTTTCCAGAGGGCATGGTGGGCTTTCAGACTGACTCCGTTACGTGAGTTGTTCCTGTACCTGAGACTATATGAAAAAACAGCCCTCTGAGGCAGTAGACCTTATTCCAGGGCAAGGTCTTTCACTTCATATAGGTAAATCCAGAACAAGACAACTGGATTTTTCCACTCACATGGCCACAGAGCTGAGCAAGACCTCCGTCTGTAACTATATTAATTTAATGACAAACACAGTCATCAGAAGTCCTACCCCTTTGTTTCCCAATGCACAGCTCTGTAATATTTGCACTAAATGAAATGTTTGTTAGCAGTCAGTAGGAGTAGATCTCTTCCTTTTAAAAGGGGTGGCCATGGTAGGTATACTGACTACAACACACAAGGCCAGCATAAAAGACATGAGCAAGACTTCAGTTAGAGTGCAAAACTAGGTGTTTAGCTCTTGTCTCAGTATGGAGAATTTACCCAGTGAGATTTTACTGCAATGATTTACATTTTCAGTTCTATACCAATGCTCTCTGAAGTATGATCTAATTGATAAAAGGTATTTGAGATTTTCTTTCACGTCAAACAAATTTTCTGCTCAAAAAAAAACTTCTACTGATGTTTTCTGCAAATCTATGGTTTAAGATTTTTTCGTTCTTTCCCAGAAACACTGGGAAAATATTGGCTTTGTAAACCTTGTTTTGATTCAAGTTATTTACTTTTATTGTACTTGTTCTATGAGATACTCATAGCTAAGATTTTTTTTATATACTTTATCAAGGCTTGTTAGAATCGTTGATAAGAGTATAACTATTGCTTACCAGTAGGCTGGGAAATCTCACTAGCAGAACCTGTAGGAAATGAAGTATCAAATATGTCAATGTACACATGCAAACAATTTTTGCCTGGAAACCTAAAAATTGACAATATACTGTAGACAATTACATCTGTCCTTTTCAAACTGTCTACCTTGAGAAGATCTGTGAAGGCTTTGGAAAACTTTTAGATTAAAATATTGTGTGAAAGGCAAGAAACCTATCTTGGTACTTCTCCTCTTAGTCTGAAAGGCATGAGAAATGTTTTTGTCACAGCTGTAGGATAACAATTCCCTCCCTTTCAGTCCTCAATAGTCTTTGGTGCTGGTACAAAAATCAATTTCCTCTGTAGGACCAACTTGGGCAGTCCTTGGAATCAATGCTTTAAATGTGGAGGGGTTTTGGTCTATTTGCTTCTCAGCTTTGCATCTGCACAGTTATTCTCCATTTCTGAGAAAGGAAGAAGGGTTATGAAAGAAGTGGTGATGCTTTTTATATGAATATAATAATTAAAGTTATAAATTATTTTAATAAGTGTTTGACAGTCTTCTGTGGTATGTACATAGTTGCTACTATCATAGAAACTGCTTGATATATATACTGGGGACAGGATAGGTACTGTTTTCCAATTTATACATGCTTTGCTTCAAATGCAATCTACTGGTCAAGTCAAATAAAGGCTAACAACAGAGTGTAGAGTGTATCAGAACTATGCTTCTTATGTTACAGATTAGGCATTCAATTTGTATAACATCTATGCTCCACAGTTTCTTTTAAGAGACAGCTTTAAGTCAGACAATACCATGTTGAGAATCACCAGGTGGAGTTATTGCACACGTTTTAGAGATTATTTTTCTGACTACATAAGCATTGTTAAAAAAATGGTTATATCAGTTTTCATTTTGTGAATTAATTTCTGACTGTGGGGTGCATCATAAATCAGGAGGAATGCTACCTTCTGGTCTTATGCTCCCTGTCTAGAGTCTTTTCTCAGTCCCTGGGAAGTAAATGCTTATGTTTGGTTATAGTATCTTAAGCCAACTGTCTGCATGTTGTTTATCTTCTCTGTTTTAGGATTGTGTACACAATGTAAGTAAACACTCTGCACAATATATAAACCTGAGCTGTGCATGACGTAGATGTAAAGGTGAGGAAAAAAAATGCAGGTAGAGAATGAGATGTGTTAGTGCTGGGTAAATTTGAGTTGTTCCTGCTGAGTGTGGAAGAGGAGTCAAAATGAACAGGAATCAAGGGAAGTTCCCTGTTTAGACCATGCTGCAGGAGGAAAGATGAGTAGTATTGTGCAGGGATAAGGAAATGGAAGAAAAATCATGCTGGTTGTATATAATACAGATGAGAAACAGGGGCTTGGGTACAGGAAGGACAGGCAGGTACAATATAAATTTGCAGGGAGAGTTCCGACCTGGCTAGGGCTCATTCTGACCACCAGTGAGAGCAGAGCAGGAGGGTGAGAACGACAAGTGTCTGTCACCATCAGGCTCCCTGTTGGGGTGATGCGGGAGCTGTGTGTATCCTAACCTAGTGAAGGCATATTGACTAATTGGAAATCTGCATGCACAGCTATAGCTATTCAGTCTGACTGTCAGTAAGATGATGTGAATGCCTACTTCAAACGTTAAAATATTCTATAGATTGGAATCACATGTTTCCTTTGTTCTTTGGAGTCAATCCACTGAGATCTCTGACTCATATATAGAGCAATCTTTCAAAGTTAAGTTTGCATTTGAACAGCACTTTATATCTGCCCCTAAAAATCTAGACTAAATATCCATTAAATGAAGGCATTCAACATCACATTCCAAACTGGGGTAACAGCTACAAATGCTTAAGCAGTCATTTAAGAATTAAGAAACAATTAATAGGAATTAACTGTTTGCTTACTGTGGTATTGTGGGGGAATTATGATGTCTGTCCACCTTACAATAAAAACATAACAAATTAACAAATCCAGAGGAAGATCAAAATCTAAATAACTTTCACTGAAGATCTTAGCACTGGCTGTGCTTTCACTGCCACTTCAAGTCACTATGGAAGACAGGATGCTTGCTGAGAGAAACTACTATAAGATATGCAAGAGGTCAGTCTTGAGGATCACATTGGTCTTTTATTTCAGCTTATAAATCCACTAAATGCCCTATTGGAGAAACAAACATACCATTTCTATAAAAGAAAACCTCTCTGGAAAGGGTGATTCAAGCTCAAGTGCTAGTCTGTATTGATACTGAACGCTATGGCAAACTGAATCAAAGTCCTGCATACAGACTTCTTGGAGACACATGGAAGTTCATGTCTTGTGTAACATGCAATTTTATAGACCACAGAAAGTTGACTTTTACAGGGTCAGCAGCAGAGACACAAACCAAGCAGTAGGTCAGTCATTTCAGATAGTCACACTGTAACTTAATAATAGGCAGGCATTTTGGGAAATGCTGCCTTTAATCTTCATGTGTGCTTTGCTTTATACCAGAGAGAATGCCCCATATCTCACTGAAATAAAAGAGGTGCTCATTTTCCCTATAGCATATTGAGTTAGAGACATGCTGATGTTGCCACTTTTGAAACACAAGCTCATTACGGAATTTTAAAGTGTAGGACCTGAGAGGGAATGATTCCATAAAACACTTTTCCTACTGGGTCAATGGACCAAAAAAAAAAAGAGATAGTGCCCCAAGAAACACTTGAGTACCTGATTCCCATCCTACTGTTCTAACACTGATGTTTGGGAATCTTTCTCCCTTTCTCTTTGTGCTTTTCTCAGATGATGTTTTATTGTCCTTCTGTTGCTAAAATGATATTGCAAGAGATTACCTATTGTGAAGCTGGAGAAAGAAATATTGCCACTGGCTTCTGTCACTTACTTTTCTAGGAGTTAAGGTTACTGGAATAAAGATTAAGGGCAGGGGGAGAAGAGGGTAACAGGATAGAGAAAAGAGCTAGCTGGAAGGAATGACAGCCCTGTGTCTAGGAGGATTCTCTGAGAATCCAAGGAAGGTGCCAATCAAATAAGTGATTTTGCAATGTGAGTGTCTGTATACAATTAGGTGTGCAAGCTGGCAAATCTCTTAAAAGACATGGTGTGGGATCTGAATCATTACTAATAATCTTTCACATTGTTGATATGAATGCAAGGAACATTAGAATCCCTCTCTATTTACCTTCCAATAGACAAATATTTTTTTCCATCAGCAGTTTCTCATAGAAGTATGTGGAAAGGAGGAGAAATTTCCATTAATTCCACTGAAGAATTCACTACGCTGATACAATTTTGCTGGGAAATTCTTTGATTTCTTGTTGGGATCTAGAAATGCAAAAGAATGTCTTTGGTCTCCCTGCATTTTATTAGAGGTTTGGGCTATAATTATTTTTCACTTTTAAGGGAGTAAAAAATTGCACTATAACCATCAGATTAACTAATCTACATGCCTGTATTCTGCTTTCAGAAATTTCTTGGGTGTGAGAGGTCTTTTCACAGTATCAGAATATTCTGAGTTGGAAGGGATACACGAGGGTCATCGAGTTTAGCTCTTAAGGAGACAACAACAAGAAACACAATTCTTGGAATTTTAGGTTGTAAAAGGGTCCTGAGTGGATTATCTGGAGTAAGAAAATTCAAGTAAGATGACACAAGCAGGTCCTTCTGTGTGCTTCTAGTCTGTGTATTCCTAGGAGGCATGTGAAACATCAGCAGGTCTGTTCTTGTGGCCTTTTCTACTTTTGAAGGATGACAAATTAGTAATATTTAGGTTTCTGATTTGGGATTATGATTTCAACTGATAGGAGTTTGTCTAATGATTGTCTCTAATTTTAATCTCTAAATGATTTGGGGCTCTGCAGTTGCTTTCAAAGCTTGAAGGGTTTGTGTGTGATACCAGCTTGTGTGTACCCTGTAAGAATGAGTAATTGTGCCAGTTTGGTACAATGAGCACAACTGATGATTTGTCAGAATGATCTCAGAAAAGTGTCACCAGCTGACACAAATCTCACTATGAATTACAGTGTCATACCTGACCCATCTTACCTGAAGTCAGGCATTAAACATTAGGCCAACTGAATGTTGCCATTGCTTTGCTGGGAACAGGATGAGGTAACCTGTTTCCCTACACAACATCTCAAACCGCTGTGTTTTCAGCTAGGCTTTAATTTCACATTTAGTATTATGAGATGTACAGTGTTGTTATGAGGCACTGTTTTCTATCTGGGACCCAATGGCTTGTTCTAGGAATCTCTGAATGTAAACCTTGCCATTAAAGCTAAATTAGCAATGTGATAGTCTGCCCTGTTGTGCAGTCGGATGTTGTAAATTAAAAAATGTTGAAAACTACTTCAGTCTAGTAAACAACTGTTGGTGAGTTCCACACCTGGCTTTTGTGATGTGAAAGCAATCTTCCCACAGAAACTACTTCTAGTTTCCCTGAATGGTTTGAAGAGGTTTTCTTTTGTTGTGTTGTTATAATTGTACAGTGAAACAACCTTGGGAACTGTAGGGGGAATATAAAAATAAAATGAAATGCCATTATTTCTGTGCTGTGCTCTTGTGTCTTGAAAAGGTAGGTAGTCTCTGCAGAAAGAAGAGGCAAGAAGTATTGGTAGATTATTAAACTCAAGGCCAAAATGGGTAATATGTGAATTTAGGTTGTCATTTCATATGCATTAGCATATTAACAGGGAGCAACGAATATCAGCCTTGAGTCTTGAGTTGTGTGGAAGGGAATCTTCCTACTTTTTGAGAGGGCTGACAGGACAGTATAAAAGGCAATGAACCCACAGCAAAGTGAAAACTCTCTTTAAAGCTTTCCAACATTAGGAGGAAAAAAATGTTGTTATTCTGAGGAGGAAAGTTTGGTACCTTAAGAAAATGTTAACAACCCCAAATGACCATGGTAAAACCAACATAAAGTCAGTTATTTGTGACATTAGTAAATAGATATATCAGTGGTGTTTAGAGAACAATAAGAAAGGTTTTGGAACTGGAATGCAATAACAGTGTAGAGCTTCTTTACAACTCTTTCTGCGATCTGTGTCTTCTTTTCTCCACTTGTCCTGGAAAAATACAGAAGTTTTTTACAATGCAAGCTGAATTGTCTTGGATCAGCAAGACAAAACTAACAGCTAAGAAACAGTAGGACATAGTGTGGGGAATCTGTTGTGATCTTAAAAATCTCCACTCTGAAAAGGGACTGCAGTTCATGACAGTAATCCATGGCCTTATACTGGCAGGAATGTATTACCCAGAATGACAGTGACATTCAGTGGTCTCTGCCATAGCCTACACTATTTTTGAGACACTTGTCAATATAAGCCGGCGGCTGTGGCCGAGTGGGTAAAAAGCCGCCGCCCCTGGATCCGTGCTCCTCTCGGAAGGATGCCGGTTCGAGTCCTGCGGGTCTCGCTCTGCCAACTTCGTCCGGGCTTGCCCCGGCCAAGGCTTAGAGTGTCCCAGGGCTAAAGGGGGTGGGGCCAGTTCCGAGCACGCTGAGCTCCACATAATAAATCCATTCGCGCAGGCATAAAAAGCATCGTCGTTCGCGACGGCTAGCCACACACAATATAAGCAATGCAGACTTTATGCTGAGAAGCATGTGGCTGATATTGTGCAAACAATTATGTAGTTTTATACGCTTGAGTGGTCCTTAATTCAATGAATCTTTTGTTTACCTAAAAATCTGCAAGTTCTGGCCTATGAACTGTGAATTCTGATTTAGGATGTCTGTGCATCACCTTACCTAATGTGATAGACCACAGACACATGGTGAGCTAGTGCCCCTTTGGACAGGAAAAGTGATGCATCATTCATTTCAGCTCCATTCTTATAATATGGATGTATCTGATTTGGGTCCCTTGGCTGTGCAAAATCAGTCCTGAATGACTGGAATTGATTATAGTGGCAGGGAAATACACTAGCAGAAACTATAATGACAATGAAAATGTGTTCAAGAGAAAGCTTAAGTGTCCACCTTCTAAATTAATTTTTTGTCACTAAATAAACAACAAATGCCAAACCAGCTGGACTCATTTAGAAGCACCCCTCCCCAACTAAAATCCATAAGGCATATGGTTGATAGACAGCCAAGCTAATTGCCTCCGGTGCTGTTCATATTCAGATTCTGGCATGTCCCATTCATGTAGTGCTTGCTTCAAGATATTTAGCCCTGGGCCAAATTGCACTAAACCCATCTGATCAATCTGCAGATTATCTGGACCTTGTAGTAGACTCAAGGTTCACAGGGTTGGACCTGTCTGTATGACACACCACTGCATGATGTATATGGGTATCTGCACCACAGTCCAGTACTTTTACACTCTGTTGTCCACTTTGTGCCTTGAGTAACCCCACTGATGAGTCTGGGTCTCTTGGGACAGCTATTCATGGATGCTGTGACAATGGCCTCAGCATGCAAACTATATTGCAAATACATTAGAAATTATGTGGCCTCCAAAAGCCAGTGTCCGAAACCCCGAGAGGAAGTGAATAAATGTTCCCTGCAGATTTATTCCATTAGTTACTAGGTGAAGACAAAGCTGTCAACAATGATATCTCCTTCCCAATTAAGCTCACTATTACAGTCCATAAATCACAGCATGCCTTCCCTGTGGAGAAAGAAAACCTGTACAATTTCTGAAAATGCTCATAAACACAGTGTGTAGGAAATAGCTATGTTTTTTTTTTAACAAAGCACATTCCATCATATTGCCTTAATATTGAATCATGACTAAGGCTATTAAAGAGACCAAGCAATTGTTACACTTCAATGCCAGGTGAAGGTCTGCTAAAATATTTTTTCTCTCACAGGAGACTTCTGATCATTTTGATCAGTATTGTCTTCTAGTTCTTTCTCACCAAATCACAGAGAACAGGACTATGGGGACATCTACTCCCTTGTTCCAATGCAGAATCAACTCTATTTGTGTCTGTCTTCATAAAAAACATCCAGTGACAGAGCTGCCTACACTTTTCCCTGGGAATTGATTTCAGTGCTTTGCTACTTTAATTCAGGGAGTTTCTATTTCTGACCATCTTGATTCCTCCATCCTACAGTATAAGCTTACTGGTTCTGATCTTGGACTCTTTCAGTTAGACTCTGAATTAATCATAGAAGATTGGGGGTTTTTAGTCTTGTTTGATTGATTTTTCAAGTTTGGTTTTTTTTTCCTCTTTTTTTTNCCTTTACACATTGGTACAAGGCAGGATGGGACTACAGAGGGTGATCATGAGATGACAGGTCGAGGATCCTATGAGAAAAAAGTCACAAATTCTTTAAGAAGATTTCCCTACTCTGAAAATGTTAATAAAAGGCATAATGAAATGTGAGATACTACTGTGGCAAAGTTCATTAGTATACTGGCTGCAGGGATTGGTAAGCTATTCCTGTACCTTGAGTGACTGTATGAAATACCCCAGCATTTAAGTAAGAAGGGTAATAACTCTGGGATGTAGAAAACATGCAGTGTCATAAACCACTGTCTTTAAGCAATTTTGTTAATATATCTCTCCTTTTAAACATGGAGAGCACACAACACTAAGTAAGAGCTAGGGCACAGAAGTGGGCAAAGTAGCAGGTAGTTACAGCCCTGAGTCTCACCCATCCAGGCTGGAGTATCTTCAGGTGAATGTGCTGGGGGGATGAAGTGCATACCTCTCACATGTGAGGGAACAGAAGCCACTGTCGTGGATTAGTGATAGTTTCCTATAGCAGTGAATGTCAATACATATCGTATTAACTCGGCCTGGTCACCCAGCTTCATGGGCTTGACCTGTCCTGTATCCACAGGTTTGTTTGTTTGGAATTTTCCTTTTCCTTTTTCTTTTTTTTTTTTTTTTTTTTTTTTTTTTTTTTTTTTGTTGTTTGTAGCTGAAATATTGCTAATCAATAAGCAGCAACTGATGAAATAGAGGCTGAAATGAAATGTGTCTGTACATAGTTTTAGCTGTTATGTATATCCTGTGACCTTATAGAAAAAGAATTGTTATAATTAGACCAAATAGCTGATTATGTTCTGTGCATAAACACAGTCTATGTATAGTCTATATATATTTGGATTGACACAGAACTGAAAAAAGACTGTGCACATTTCCTGCCTACAATTGAGTTCATTTGTCCTAGTGGCTACACACAGAGCTCATTTTGCATACTGCTTACTTATAAATGAGGTATATTTGAGTAGATGGATACAATGATAAAGAAAGATATTAGGAGGGTTTGTCAGGTGGAGGAATTGTCCTGGGTCCACAGTGCTGCTGAAGGATACCCTATGGGCTCTAGCTTCTACAGGGATAGAGAAGCACAACTCATATTGGACAAGCACCTGCCTCTCTGATCTCTAACAAGGTCCAGTGTAGGTACCCTATTCACAAAGAGGGTTTTGTATAGGAGACTCTTGTCATCCTTGTCTTGAAGGAGTCAAATGTTCTGCCATACCCAGAATCCTTCTCTGTGGTTGTGCTAAACAGAGTTTACCAAATGTAACAGCAGAAGTAAAAAGTCGACACTGCTTTGTGTCATAATATCAAATTCTTCATAGACTCAGATACAAGTAACTACACCAACACCGATCAAAACAAGCCTTCACGTTATTGCTCTAGCCAATGAATATACAAATAAAATAACTATAATAACACTGTAATTTTTTTTTAGGATAAATTTTGTGCCTTAGCTTTAAAGGGAACCACGAAAATTTGCTTGGATACAGGAAAAAGGAAGTATTTGAAATTCTTGCTCCAGATAAAATAAATGATCTGAAAAATTGGAAATGTCTAGAAAGTACATTAGAAGCATGAGATTTTGAAACCTCATGAGATATTACACATTCCATTTGAACTAGCAAAGCAGATATCCTTAATCTCAGAGGAATGTATGATTAGAAAATATTTCCTGGGTGATCTAGTCCAATCTCTTCTTATTATATACAATGCTGTTGACAAAAGACCAAACTCAGTTTTAAAAGTAAAAGGATGACAAGCGATGCCTTTCCTTCAGTACCAGGAGACTTTTCCCAGAATTTCAGTGCTGTGAGGATTGTAAGGTTTTTTTCTGCTTTCCAGTATGGATGTATTTATGGCCAATTTGCTGTAGAGTAAGATGCTTTACTTATATGTCCTTTACATACCTACTGTTCCTGATAACATCACAGGCTGCCCTTGCTTGGGTAGTTGAAACTTGAGATCAGGGTTGTTGCAGACACTAGAGAGGCAAGATCACACTTATTAGGCCTAAGAACCACAAAGTATATAAATACATCCTTTAAATTTGTTCCAACTGACATTTTTGAACACATCTTTTGTCCCTGCAGTTCTGAATCACTTAAATTGCATACAGTAGGGTACCAGGTGTAAATGGAGGAGTGTGTGTCACCAGGTGAGACTGAGGTCTCTAGTCTCTGTACTTGCTGGAGCTTTTCCATCCAAAATAAAATGACTGATTTGAGGATCTGTGATACCATAGTATTTATTACTTGTCTAACAGATAGTGCATATTTCATTATTTATACTGAAGCTCTACTTTGAGCTTTCAAATCTAAACTGAAAACCATATTAAAAAAAAAAAAAAGTTTCTGAAAAAGATGTTTCTGAAAGGAACAGTTGTTCTTAGGCCTCTTCTGAAAGAAAAGTACATAAAATAGCCATTGTGGAGTCAAACAAATAATAGTAGCAATAGAGTAAAGATGTTAATAGAGCAGAAACAGTGGCACAGGTTGCTTGAGGTGAAAGATTTTTCTTGTATCATAAATATATGCTGCTGTTATTTCTAAACAGCAAGATGAAGACACTCCAGAAAAATGGAGATCATTCTGGGCAAGGTGCTGTATAGTCATTTGTTTTATTTTAGCCAGTATTTTGTGTCCACTAGCACTCCCCAAACTATAATTCCAAGTAACATTGAACTTCTTTCTCTGCATAAAACTCCACATTATTAGTTTTCATTTTAAAGGATGTTTTTAGCATGCTACTGAAAAATGCTAATAAACCTTTGAAGGAATCTGACATAGAATCCCGCAGTGTAAGAGTGATTGAAACTGATAAATAGCTGTGCTTAAATTTTCTGTACTCCTTTGTATTTTTGCATACCAATTCCAGTAGCAAGCTCTCCCTATGTGCTCAAACACAGGCTCCCTTTACACAAAAGGTAGGACCAGATTTTCTTTGAAGTCCTTTCCCACCTGAGAAATATGAGGATTGATAGTTACTTGTTCAGTGTCTTAGGTGCAATTTCAAGGTGAGAGGAAGCATCCTGGGACTGAGTGTGGGATGCATGGAGTCCAGGTTTGCTTTGCTGTGTCCCTGGAAAGGGACAAGGAATCTTGTGTTAATTAACAGCCCAAGATTGCTTCCCAGAGACTCAGTAGTAGAAAATAAGCAACATTATTATCTCTAGGAGTGGTCTGCTTATGAAGTCTGCTTCCCCTTCAAGCTGTTTAAGCACAAATAAAAGAGCAGAACCCAGCCTGTAGTGAACACTTGAAACCCTCTGCAGGTCCCACAAGAGCACATTGGCATTACTGACAGGGACTCAATATATTAACAGTCCAAGGGGAATAAAGATATTCTTGTTTGAAACAAGCCTGCCTACAATTGACTCCCCAAAACTCTTTAAAAGAAAGAATCCTTTATGGAGCAGTCATTCTTCAAGGAATCAATGCTCGAAGATCAGATCCACTGGCCTCTAGAAATGCCCTCTAAGACTGTGAGGGTAGGATTTTATTTTCTGATCTATGTGTGTGTGAAATTGTTTTACTTAGGTACACGAGCTTTAAAAGTTTAATTAGATGCTACACTCATCAAAGACTTAGGACCGGGATAGGTGTTGACCCTTCTTTAAAAGAGATGTTAAGACAGGGATTGTTCACTAGTGGGGAATTTTGAAGACAATAGATCACTGTCTTTGTGTTGTTCTCACAATGTAGTATTTTTCAAGGAAGGAGGTCTGAAATGTGATGTAACAGCTAAGATTAGTTTTCAGAAAGTTGTTATACCTTTTCTGTATAAGTACTAGTTTTTTGACATATTCTATTGTTCTTTTTTTTTTATTTTTTTTTGGGTTTTTTTTGAGCACTAACTATGCAAATAGCCTGACACAAATGAGAAAGTTGTGAGAAACAAGCAAATGTGTTTGAAGTCAAGAATGGTAAGCTGAATCTGTTGCAATGAAGAATTATGCTCTGATTAATGAATGTGTATCTATTCAGCGCATGTTCTTGGAATCATCAATATTTAAGTTTGAATGTATTCAAACCGCATTGTCACATGTGAGGTGGACTTTATAAGAGGCATATTGTTTGTTTTGGTCACTTTTTCGTACTCTTTTGTTACTATTCTTTCTTGCTTTCAATGATAAGCTCATATGTTGTGTCTTTGCTAGCCCCAAACCATACTGTTTGTAGCTTGATTCCTTTCCTTACAGTATGTTGAGATGGTGTTTTCCAGTTGGAGCCTGCCAAATAGCTCCAGGCTTTTCTCTAGACTCGTTCTGTTGTTATTTCTTGTCTTCAAGTATTATGGCAGCGTTTGCATATCCCAGGCTGTTGGAACTCTGCTGTGCTGGGCATTATATATGCAGGCAGAGCCAGGAGGAGAGGATTCTTGCCTGGTTAGTTCAAGTGAATTACTGAAAGAAAAAATGGCAAGGAGTCTTTTGACATAAATTTCAAATAATAGTGCTTGGTACAACACTATGACAACATTGTGAAGAACAGTAGGGATGGTTACTGAACATCTCCGTAGATTTGGAACTGTCCTGTATAACCATGATTTTGTCCTGATTGCTTCATAAAATTGTTGAAGTTCCAGGTTTCACTGTGTTTTCTAGCAGCCCTAATCCAGTTCTGTATCAATCCCAGTTGCTCCATGGGGAGCATGACTGATAGCTACTAATTGTAGCAGTTGTTTTGGATCATTTGAGGATCTTAAGGGAGTTGTGTGCTCCTGGAGATGACTTAAAACCAACAAGGTGAAACAATTAAGCAAATTAAACACAACAAAGAAAAAAACTGGTGTAGACAGTCTGTTCAGTAGGGCATCTAGATTTGTATGCTTTTTACTAGTAAGTATCCTAATTACTTAAGCCCTTGCCTTTGTCCTTGAGAAAATTAAAATAGCTACCAGAAGATTGTTAGCAACAAAGAACGTTCACATTTCAGCCTGAGTCCCTGCAAAATGCTGTTTCTAAAAAGAGAGGGCACCAATAAAAAAACCCCAACAGATTCTAGGCAAAAAGGATAAGAACAGTCTCCTTCTCCAGCTGTAAAAGAGAATATATATACATACATAGCTATAATTTATAGCTCCTAACTAGGTCTGAGCAGAACATACAAGACATTTTAGCAGAAAGCCAAGCACTCTGCTGGTGCTGCGCAAAGGATACATATATATGTGGTAAGGATTCATTTTTTTTTTTTTTTTAAAGTGATGTTTGTAGCAGATTGTCTGAGAGTAAAAGTAATTTGGGGGGGCACAGCACAGACAAAGTGAGACAAAATGAGAGGGAAGATGAGGCAGAAGAGAGGAAACTTAGCCCTTCCAGTGAAGCCACTTGGCTTTACTGTCAGCGGTTATAAGATCACTCCTTTTCAAATTTTAATGAAAGAAACACAGTTTGATGCTTTTCCTTTCCTCATTCTGAGACTGCAACTGAATGTGACTGTTGGTATTGAAAATACCTTGAGGTGCTGGAATGAGTTCTATCATGCATTGTTTTACGTCTGGTAATACTCACCAGCAGTGGATCTGAATTTCAATGCATTTTCAGAGGAATTGTTGGTCAATTTACTTTGACTGCGTCCAGAATTTGATGATAGATCAGTACAAATAGGATGCTATGTCAGATGCAAATAGAGATGATCAGATTTTTAATTTTGAGTCTGGCCTTTAGTGACATTCATAAGCCACCTAAGCTAGGAACCTAACCTTCTAAAAAGGTATTTAGGACAATAGTCAGAACATTTTCTTCTGTACCAATAGGAATGTTAAACTGGATAGATTTAATGTGTGCCCTGAGGAATAAAGCTTTGGGGTTTTTTGCTTGTGCGCTTTTTTTTTTTTTTTTTTTTTCCTTTTCAAAGAACAAATTCTGCCTAGTTTCCATCACTAAGAGGAAATTTACTTGAGTGGTTCTGATCTCCTAGGGAACAACAAAAAAAAAAAGGACCCTTAAAAATAGGGAAAACAAGCAGAGCACTTGGGATGTAGCCTTGAAAACAATATTGGAAAAAGAGAATGGCATTATTTGCACTGAAGAAAGGCCAAATCTGTAAATGCATGAAGAATCCTGTATTTTAATACAAAAATGTTTAGTTTAAAGTGATGTTTTTCTTGAAGGATTTTAAAACTAGGAGAGCATGAAACACAGGTGTCTTTGAAAAGAGAAATTGTATCTGACAAAAAATGTTGGTGTTCAAATCACACAACATTCAAGCCATTTTCTCAAGGAATGTTTCATGTAACCTCACCAAGCCTGCTGACCATTGTCTATGCACACTGTGTAAATCCTCGGATAATAAAAATTACTTATGTCACATTTATAGAATTAGGGGCTAAACAAGGAGAGAAGTTGGAGACAGTGCCAGTAGAATGGGGGGAACCTCATAAAACAAATTTGAGTTGGGGACCTCTCTGTCTTGGAGGACCAGGAATCATGCTGAACCTGAAACGTATTCATAAAAATTCTTCAGAAAAAAAGTAACAAATTTACTCCTGTAGCAAATTAATTTCTAGTTATCAGGATTTTATTGAAAATTGGAACATATCTTCCATAAACACCACAGACTACAAATATTCTAATCAGCTCTCTCAGTAGTTAAAAAATAAGCTCCCATTGTATCTTTTTATTAGACATTGAAGATGATGCCATATGTTAGGATCTATGTAATTTCTCCAAGACTTGCAATGAAGATATTCGATCAGTGATTTGGAGACAGCCTCTGGTGGAGTGTGGCTTCCTCAATTCCCTGAAGCAGTATATAACTTTTGATGCAGTACATGCCTGCTAAATGACTAGCCAGACTGTTAATTGCTCTTACTTATTACTGAAGGCTGAGTCTCCTGTGCTATGTTAAGAAGATAATAAATATGTGGAACCTGTCTATTGTCTCACTCTTCTTTTATCAGCCCAAAGAAACCATAAAATGCAACCATTCTAAGGTATAACTGTTTTCTACCATGAAGGAACAAAGGATCCAACATAAGACACAGTAGAAATAAATGCTGAGGGGAAGCATAGGGCCCAGCTTAGCAGCCCAAAGGGTCATGTTAGCCGAGGAATGAGACATTTCCCAAAAAGTAAGGAAAAGGGTGTTTCTCTGTTCCTAGGCTCTGTAAGGCTGTGCTCTGATCTGGTATCTGTACTTAAAAAAGATGTAGAAATACAATATACTATACAAACAAATTAATCTGTGTGAATTTTTGAATACACCCAGT
This sequence comes from Scytalopus superciliaris, assembly GCA_013400415.1. Lineage (NCBI taxonomy): Eukaryota > Metazoa > Chordata > Aves > Passeriformes > Rhinocryptidae > Scytalopus > Scytalopus superciliaris. The sequence continues at coordinate 139,465 of VXBX01003499.1, forward strand.
CTTGAGGCTTTCTTACTTCATCAGTAAGCTTTCCCAGCCTGCTTGCTGTAGGAATTGGTGCCCTCTGCACTAGTGCTAAACACTGCTTTTTGGTAAGAGAAGGAAGAATCTTGGATGGGATCAATTTTGCAAATGACTGACTTCTAAAAAACGCCATAGAGTGTAGTTCATAGAAACAAAATAACAATGAAAAGTCAAACCCAAGAACAGAGTCCTAGAAGCTCTGATGTGTCATTGATGCAAATTAGTAGAAGATCCAAGGCTTAAGGAAATTAAAATGTCATGCTTCAGTTCAGTTGTAGTGCTTAAAGGTAAGTTTATTTTCCACTATTTATTCATGCAATCTTTAATATGCTTGCAAATGTCAAGGTAAGTGCTATTCTTGTTCATTAAAACATTTTTTGGATCAATGCTTTCATGATGTGCAAGGAGAAAACAATCTTCTCCATTATTTCCTATTTTGACAGACAAATTATCTTACCTATACCTTCAAAGAGATCTCATGATAACAGAAACATCTCTTTTACCATATACTAAATATTCATTAGCAGATCTGAGCAGTCAGTGGTTTCTCATGAGACAGACCCTTATTAGAGCAATAATTACAGTGGGAAATACAAGATACGCAATCACTTCTTAGTTTACTTCATCTCTCTTTTCAAACTGTTGCACTCAAACCCTGATAGGTCTATGCAGATTTTCTTCATTATTTTAATTTTCTTTAAGTTGAGAGAAGACCCGGTCCTTCACAAGATAAATTACTGCTTTGATGTCTTCTTTCCAAGTTACAAAGTCCGCACAAAAGTAATCTTTATTCAGTTAGTTCAATTTAACTAGGAAAACTTTAGTTTTGGCAAAAATAATAAACAATTTCAAGCTTCCCAAGAAAATAATCAGTATTATTTGCTTCCATGAAGGTTTGGTATCAATAAAAGTGCATGAAGACTTGGTTGACTTAGTAGTCCTGATAATAACCCTGGTATCAAGTTTTAAAGATGTCTGTAAAAAAATTTCTTGAATTAAAGTATTTGTATGCAGCTAATTGGGATTTTTACATTATTCTCCCAATAGTCAACTGAGCTACCTATGGAATGTTTACTTTCATCTCACTGTATATCGTCATTACTCAGAATTATCAGAACTGTTCCAACAAAGCTTTTGTTTGTGTAATACCTACATCATTACACATCATTAATGAATGAATCCTCACAACAGCCTTGGTAGAGGCCTTTCTAATGCAGTTGGGGAAGATGAGGCACAGAGTTATTGTTTTGCTTGATTCCAGATAAGTAACTGTTGCACACTGGCAAGAATTTTTCTCTGTAGTGCTTCCCACAGCTGATTTACCCACAAGAGAATCCTTTGTTTCATGCTTGTCCAAGAGTGTAATCAAAGTACTGTGGTGCTCCGAGCAATTGCTTCTGTGATGCACAGATATGGTGTACAAGGGGCAGGTAAAGAGCCAGACAGATGTTAGTTCTAGAAGAGAGGTCTCTTCAGATGCAATATCCTCTTAGAACAATTATGATTTTTCAAAGTCAAAGTAGTTACTCTGATAAAAAGTGAGTGAAGGAATGAAGTCTCCGAGCCGATGCATGATTATTTGTTTCTGGGGAAAAAAAGTAATTCTGTGATTGATTGATAAATCTAAGTTGAACAGAAGTAAGCATCCTAAATGATGAACTACTGTCTGGTGCTTTTTTTTGTTTCTTTCTTTTCGTTAATTGTTTTTTTAAAAGCCGTGTTAGAAAATGAGACAAAAAGTAAATAAGCAAAGGAGGCTATCTTTTAAATAAATTATGGTTATTATTTGAGGCTTTCTCTGAATGCTGCCAAATTCCGCAGAATTTACTAGTGGACCTCCACAGGCAGGACAGCCTGCCTTATCATCATCTGCACCACAGGCTTTAGAGGAATCTCTCACTTATTTTTACTCCTCTCTGGCTGCAGTTGCTGTTGTGCACAGTGCATGAAAATTTATTAAAAAAATATAATAGCAAAATCTATTTTTAAGACTCCTGGCAAGAGAACCATTTGGAGGAAAAGAAGTCTAACGATAGCAATTTGAGTTCAACAATACTTTGGAAGCTAGAAATTTTGTTAAATAAATCAAAGTTTTCAAGTTTTCAAGTGGCCAAGTATCACGATCATCTCAAACTACTTCTCATTTCTTTAAATCAGACTCATCTTTTACATTTTAATTGTTTACCATGACAACATCTATGCCCCACTCTGTTTAATAAATCAGCCATTTTTCCCTGTAATTTACAACTGACTTCATCTATGGTACTATATTTTCCCCCTTCTTGCCATCTCTGTCTCTAATTCACCTCTCTCTTCTCTGGATCCAGTGAGGTGACTCCTTTTTTTCTGGCCTGGAGTTTGAAAATTATTCCTCGAATATGAATATTGGTCTCTACTGAGATACATTAGCTATTCTGAGCAAGTGGTTGTGAAATTTTAGCTCTAATCTATAGCAATATGAATATTATTGTATTATAATATGGGCAAAGCTTTTTTTAGCTGTATTGGATTTCTTGTGTATAATTCACTGTAAACCTCAGCTCAGATCTCAAAAGCTAATGAATCGTCAGATTAAATATTATAAGTTATTATTGAAGGATTAGATAACAAAACACAGAACATCATTGTGCCATTGTCTAAGGCTGTGTTATATCTTGAATACTGAACACACTTCTGACCATCTCATCTCAAAGGATTTAACAGTATAAGGAAAAGCACAGAGAAGGGCAACAAGGCAGATCAAAAAAATGGAACGGCTTACATAGACCAAATGTTGAGAGTAAATAGAAAAGAATCCATGAAGGAAAAATGTACACAGAGTGTGTATTCACTTTCTTAAAACACAGTAAGTAGGAACCACTGCAATCATAAGGTAACCAGATTAGGCAAACAAAGATTGCCTTTTCACCACAGAGACTGATTCAGTTGTGGAACTCATTGGTGCAGCATATCTGAAGGACAAAGGAATAAACGGATTTTGAAAAGAGAGAAAAGTAACTCATGGAACAAAACTTTTCAGAATGCATTTTTACTTAACTATTATGACACAGGCCAGGTTTGACTCCCAGAAGGTGCTCTGTGTCTAGAAGGAAATACTTCCTGCAGTATTTTGAGTTTTTGTTCATGTTCATCAGTGTTGGGATGCAAAGAAAGGCAAACATGCAAGTCATTTAAGGTCACTAGCAAAGTTAATGAGGCTCCAGTGATAATAGGGAGCAAAACTAAAAATGGCTTTTCAAAGATGCTTTTATTAAGTTTTTAATGCAGACCAGCTTTTTCTAAAAAGCCCAAACAAACCAAATGAAGTTTCTGAATCATCAGCTCACTTAATCTTAAAAATGAAACCTGGCACTGACTTTTGTAACATGACTTTGGCCTCTCTCTCAGATCACCAAGCTTTCCAGCATTTTTCAGTACTGCAATCCATATTGATTTCTCGCTGGTTTTTATAAGGTCACTAAAAGTGAGTATCACAATATCATAGCCTCCATGCATAATTCAGCATTTGTTGACACAGAAGGCAGAGAAATAAAGGCAATTTGATTACTTTTAGAAGAAATTCACAGAGACCTTATTTATAGAACTGGTGGATAAAATTCCCTTTCTATTTGTCATAGATTGAGAAAAACTAAAAGAAAGATTATTTTAAACAAGTTATCTACTTTAACTATTACACTTGCACCGTAGTATTTTCTTTTCTCTTTTTCCCTAAAGTCTTTCTTAAACATGATTATAAATTTGTTATTTTTTTGTCTTGGGTAATTATCCTTCATATTCCTCAGTCTAGCACAAAACCCCCAATATGATCTGCTTTTTTATGGAGGTTTGACTGATGAGGGGGCTCCTTCCTGAAGTAGCTATTAAGAATTATATAATCCTGAAAAAAAATTTCCTTTCAAAACAAAATAAAATACCAACCCCCCCAAAAAAATCCCCAACCAACTAAACAAAAAACCCAAACAAAACCAACAAAAACCCCCTGAGAATGTGCTCATTGACTGAAGCAATTCCTCCATGCTGTAAATCAAATAATGAAATGGTTCTACTCTAAACCCTTGAGAAATGTGGTCCTCTTTCAGCTGCACCTCTACTGCTAATTAAACTCTTTCAGTCAGACAATGAAGGCCTTTAGTTCCAGAAAATTTTAGTCTTGAATACTGAATCTTCATATGAATTGCCTGTTAAAGACACAAAAAAACCTGAGCTGCCAGACTGCTCTGAGGAATTGCATGCAACATGTGCTAATTACAGCAACCCAAACACACAAACATATTCTCACCCTTTATTAGCACAGACAGTCAGGTTCCAGCAGCCAGGAGCTTTCCAGATCATGTTTGCTTTTACCATTTATTACAAAACAGTTTATGCTTTGACAGAGGAAGGTATGTTAATAAAAACATTCTGCAGCTAAAAAAATGTTTCATTAGAGAGTCATTAAGTCTTCTGAATTAATACCACAAATAGTTTCAAAATGTCTACCATTTGGATGATTATCAAATTTGGGCAGGAGGCCCTAATCAGAAACCATCTATAGTCTGGTCTTGTTCTGGTACTGGAACAAATCCCTGTGAAAAGGTGGCCACAGTGCAAAATATGAAGCTATGCTGGGAAAGGTCTGATTTCCCGTGCTACATCTCACAGAAGTCTTGAGTCTTGTTTTACTTTATGATGCTAAGCCTTTAGTGGAGGAGAAATTATGTTTTCCTTCACATCTGTGTTTTCAGCCATTACTTTGAACTCTGACTAAATGAAACTTGAATTCACAGTATCCTGCAACAAAGATACAAGGAAAGAGCTGCTTTTATTTTCCTGAAATCTATGAAATAAGTCAATTTTTGGAAGGGAAGCTGAGAACTCCATTCTTCAATACTTACTTTTTTATTCCTTCATATTTCTTTCTAAATAATATTATTAATTAGTTATTACATAGGCCTCTTGGGAATTCTGATTAAACCAACCACTTATGCAAAAATCAATCTTTGAATGGCAGGCTTTGTTAATCTTCTAAATCCAATTTCCATTTCTCACATTCCAGGTTTATTGATTATACTTCAAAATTCTTGAATCATCTGTCAGGCTTACTGAATTAGTCTGTGTCTAATAACTTAATTGCTAAGATGTGCTACTTCCATTGAACGCTAAAATTTTGTTAGAGACATCTAAGGAAATAGCAGCACACACACATAGATATTCAAAAGCATTTAATTGCCTAAACATTCATGCAGAACTGCAGTGAGATTGTGAGAATGAAGGGATGAAAGGGTAAGCAGATCTCATGGTGTAAGTGAGCCAAGTAAGGCCCCATTTCTGCTTCTTTGCCACAGGAAAGTTTCAGTCAGATTTTGAGGTGAGCAACAGATAATTTCCTATGGAGAAACTGCAATAAGTGAAGTTAGGTTGTTGTCATACCTGGCATTAGGGAGCTATAGTAAAACCCAATTGCTCCCCTAAAAAAAGGTACTTAAGTGTATGGAAATGGGAGAAATACAGAGAAAATAAGAAGAGAAAACAGCCTGTCTGTAATTATATAAGCAAAAATATTGGAATAGAACTTGTGAGCTGTCTATTTGATGTCAAAAATATCTATAAATTTATCAAGTACTTGAAATTCATTATGCATAACCAAAAGTATTAGTTAATTAAATTAATTAAACTGAGACTTATTGGAATAATTGAATTCACTGACATCATTAATACAAGTGAGTAGAGCTTATTCAGGAAGAAGAATGAAGGAGAGTGTACACCTGTCAAGAAACTATGTGAAGATATTTATTCTACACTCCTCTTCCTAGCACAAGGTAGACCTGATGAAAAACGCTGAGTGATAAGGAAACACAAAAACCCCATCAGCATTATTATGATGGGCATTTGCTTTAAACATCAAAACAAGAAGATCAGGTAAAAGGTATCTTTATGAACATCTGAAAGGTAAAGCATAGTTCAGGACTTGAGGATTTTTGACTTCTTAGACATCTGCAGGGAACGATGATAATTTTTATATAGAAGGTAAACCTACTCTTAAAGGAAGGCTCTGTAGTTTTCATTCTGATCAAGTGATAACAACTCATTGTGGGTATCAGGGGAGAAGATAATCTGACGGAGAGTAACCACAGGGAATGCACAGGGTTCACTACGGTGGAAATAGGGAAGAGGAATGGCAGGGCCCGATTCTGTTATCCTCAGTTACTCAGTAGGCAAGACTTCCCTAGTAGCTGCTACCTGAAAAAAATGCATGTTGTCATTTATTTTGACCATAGGAAACCTTCTGATATTCTCTCAAATCACTTTCTCAAAAGCAAGATAAGGGAGGGTTTTCTGATGAAAGTACTGCAAGGTGGATGCAGAGGTGATTGATAAAAACTTACTTTCTCTTTGAACAGCTATCAAGGACTCAGCTGTTCTTTGAAAAGTGTAGGAATTAAATTTCAGGAAAAGGAACTAAAATTTAGTCTGGAAAAATATGTGGCAGTCAAGATTGTGAAGCACTAGAAGAGCTAGCTTACAAAAAGAAGAGATGGAGTGTTGTCTAGTTAAAAGTCCTTAAGAATTGCACAGAGAAACCTGTCAAATATTATTTGGATAAGGCTAATTTCACTGTGGTTTACCAGAAGGAACAGTGAACACCTGAGGTGTTTTCCAAGCCTGTAGTTGCATGATCCACTGATTTTTCAGGAGCAGACAATAGTCTGTAATTAGGTGTTTTTCCCATGGTTCCCCACCATAAAATCTGGGGTATGCACTTGAGATCATGCTCACACATTCACAATGCAAATTGTTCTAAATGGTAATGTTACATTCCTGTTTCTAGGTATCTCTTGAATGACTGTGTGCAAACAGGAGCACAAAATACTAAATAGTAAACAGAGTATGCAATCAATTCTTCCAGTCAGAAAGGGTTCAGAATTCATAACCCTGTTCAATAATTCACAAATCAATTAAAATAACATTATTATTCTCTCTTTCCACTTAGCAGTAACAATGTGTAAAGGTCACTTGCCATCTAGTTAGGGAAAAGGCAGCAATTAACATCAGAGTAAAACCAGAATATTCATTTTCTGTTGCACAATGTAAGCGTGACATGATTTTCTACTTAGATGGAGCCTTCAGTAATAGCAACACTGAATTTTCACCTCACAGAGAAATTAAAAATATTTTTTTTTAAAATGTTGCACTGACCCTATAAATCTTGTAAGATCCTGTATAAATAGTGGGAGCCAAAGATGTCAGAGGTGATTGGAAGCCTTATATCTGTTACCTTAAATGTCAGAAAAAATGCTTTTAGGAATAGTTCTGAAATATGAAAAAAGACTTTTTTTTTTTTTTACTTGCTTCACTCAAGCACCTGCAAGCAGGCATTCATGTCAGTACTTTGCTAGGATTTCAAGGACTAATGCTTGCTTGTGAAATGGGGATTCTCTCTTCCTATTGCTCTTTCCTTTATTTTCTTCTGTTTTCTTTTTCTCCAATAATGATCTCTCAGTGAAATTTCTCTTCCTCTTTTCTTGCTGGCCTTACACCCAGGAGGCAGTGGAGAAGGAGAAGGCTCAATGCACTGAGTACAAGCCACCTCTTGCTGCGTGGAGATACCTTTAAATTAATAAATCCTTGCATCAGTCTTGAGACAACCTTGGGCTAGCATGACTGCACTGCATTCTGATGAGAGCAAGTAAGCCAGGAAGTGTTGAGATGCACCTTTTGTGCCTGCTGGATTGGATTCCTGACACCTCTACATTATACTGCCTCTCTGTTAATGTGCTCCATTTTCTAGTGTTCATTTGAAGATTTTCAAAAGTTTCTACCAAGTTTATGCCAAGTATTCAGTGGCTTTCTGGGCCTTCAGGTAAATCTCAAAAAATAATGAGGGGAGTTGCTACTTTTTTATTTTTCAGTTATAAATGTTCTTTTCAACAGATCATAAGATTAATGTTTATGCTTTGAAATATCATAAAGTTGTTAATACTGCAGCAGAAACAAGGGACAAATTTGATCTTTGTCTACTAAAAATGTGTCATTTAGGTAGCTGTCACTTTCAGTCTTTCATCCTTCTGGTTTCAATTTACGACCACGAAATGTTTTGAAAGCTGTTAACCAGTTTGTATTGATACATTTGGCCTCAAAGATACTAAGTTCCTTTTTATTTTAAGGAAATAAAGAAGGAGGAATAAAGGGTAATATTTATTGATGCTGTCTGCAAGACACAAACACTGAGGCATGACCTCAGCTTTATTAACTGATGCCAGAGAAGCCACATGGGTAAATTAACATAAAAGACCACAAAAAACTTGGCTTTTTGTTCTGTTAGAAAGTCTTGGAAACTGGCCAGTCCCTATGGGATTGCAAAATATTGGGGTTCTTTCAATCCTTATCATTTATGTTCTGGGCATAAACTGTAATTTAGGCTTTTTCTCCCCTCACTGTACAAAAGCAAATATACAAAGAATCAGGTCTTGAACAAGAGTTTCCTCCTTAATCTTTGACAAGATTTCTTTTGAAAACAAACCAGCAAGCACTTTCTATATGAACTCCATCATTTTCCAAATACAAAGCTTTGAGGCACTAAACTCTTCTGAAACTCTACTGTTGTTTGTCTTTTCCACTGACAGATTTACCAAACGTTAAGCACTTCTGTCATTCTCATGTTAGCATATGAAGTGTGAAAATTAATTTAATTGCTAATTGAAAGGTAATTGGTGTGGGGGTAGCAATTGTCACTCCATCAGGGAGGAAAAAAGTCTGAGTGTACTGTGAGCCTTCAAGAAGAGGTAGCATAGACGTCTGGAAAAATCGATCCGTAAATTAATGGAAAAGGATGGGTAAGATGAATCTTATGAACCCCTTCAGTTGAAGTCAATGACAGTGCAACACATGCTTTTTTCTAAAAATATTCCTCTTCTAGAAAGAGATTAATGACTCTACTAACGTACATTGCTATTGCAGAAAATAACCTTAAAAGCTAACTAGTACCCTAGTGGATAGGATAGCCACAGAGTGTGAACAGTGCTGCTAAACCAGTATCTGTCCTTCCCTCACCTGTGTAAAATGTGAGTAAGAGTGCAATGCATCAAGACTAGTATAAAGTTTTTCTGCAATCTATCCCTAACATATCAGACTTTGCTCATTACTGAAATGTCAGTTTATGAAATTGTTCTCAGTTGTGCACTATTAACTTCCTGGAAAAACATAATGGCTTTCTGCCACATAGCTCCACCCACTGAGATGGGGAGAGCTACCTTGCTTTTTGTCTCCAGATGAATTTTAATAGCCGTCCTCTGTTGCAATGCTTGAAAAAATATTATCATCAGGGTTGTAGGTGGGGTGAAACTATTTTCTACTACAATGCCTTGATCTCTTTTACTTTTTGTGTGCTGCTTCTTCATCTCCATCTTATATTTACACGGTAAGCTATGTGGGTTTTCACCTTTCTATTCTGCATTTTCATAGCATCAAGCAGCAGTCTAGACCAAAAGTAGAAGTAATACAAAATGTTTTAATAAATAATTTAATATATGCACACTCTTTAAGTCATTGGAAGGTCCATCTCTTAGTAGATTTTATGGAAGAAAACAACATGACAAGGACTAGAGAGGCAAATAGGGAGCCCTATAAAACGAAAGTAGCAACTTCTCAGATAATCACGGAGTCTTCAACAGTGTACAAATGACTAAAATGCACAGGACGGGACAAATATAGCTAGGTCTTTTAAAGTAATTAACATACAGTGATGAAGAGCTCAGACCAACTTTCATTAAAGGCACAAGGACATTTTTGTTACCTTTGTTTGGTTCTAGGCCTAATCTTACCAGCCCCAACAAAGAACAGCTAAAAATGC
>VXBX01003499.1:151248-166278 GCA_013400415.1 Scytalopus superciliaris
AAGATATTAAAAATTACTTATCCATTCTTATAAACATAATTAAAATGTTGCATTACTTACAGAATAAAAAACATAGTGTATATTCATTAGGTTCATAAACTCACAGGCAGGCTAATCCTTTATTACCAATTTGTTTGTTCTTTTACACAGCTGGTTAGAAGATTTTTTTCAGGGTTTGACCTGGTGAAATATCTTTTGAACATGTTATAAACCCAAAAACTTTGCCAGAAGGAAACTACAGCTGAAATAGGCATAGGAAATATAAGGTGGGAGAGAATTCATAGAGACAGGGACATAAATGACTTCGTGAGACGAGAACAGAATCCAAAATTCCTGACTGTTCCTTCTGAAGTTCCGTACATTAAATTGCACTAGTATAATTGCACAGTTCTCAGGTCTTTGTTTTTTTTTCAGTTCTGTGTCCAGTATAACAGATACAGCCTTTTAAAAAGTAAGCTTAGCCAAAATGTAATTTTGGGGGACATTTTATAGAATGAGAGTTTGTTGTTTAAAATAAAAAAGAGAAAAATAGCCCAGTTCAGTAAGTAGCAGGAGACATCAGAATCACCAAAAGGGTATTTTTTCCAACTTGATAGAATGTACTTGTCTTTTGCAAGCAGGAGAGGTTGGCTATTTTCCTAATAATGAAGCTGTGATCTTGAATTTAAGTAGCTTTTATGAGGTGTATTCCAGGGATGGTATGGTTGTCATGTAGCAAGTCACTAATGCATGTGGAAATCTCAAGACATATTTCAACACACAGAAGTTTGTTTGAGGACATTGGAAATACTCTAATGTACTATTTCTAATTTAATTTAGTTTTAAGAAGGTTGTTTTTTTTTTACACTTATACTGTGTCTCTGCCACAGTTACATGCTGAGAGTATTGCACATCACATTAGATTAAGGTCAGTTAGCAATGTTATAAGGGCTTATTTTTTCTTCCTCTCTCTCTTACTTTCCCTTTTAAAATGAAGCATCACTGCAATTTTGTGATTAAAACACTGTCTTGAAGCATGATGAGAGACCTTGGCTGGCCTCCAACTGTGATTAAGGCTGTGATTTTTGGCCTGAAGGGTCATGAGGAATCAGAACTCCACCAACCCTTTAATCAGAACTGATTAAGAAGTGATGGCTTGCTCACTGTTTGGTACTCCATTACCCACCATGTGGAGCTTATTGCTCTGTCAACAGCCCTAGGAAAATTCAACCTCTGAAAGATTTTGTGGACAAGATACTTCAAACTCACAGGAATTATTATTTTATCTTTCAGTTCAGCAATTTGAGAGGAGACTGTGTTTTAGAAACTCCTTAAAATCCTCTTGAAGGAAAGGTGAACATTTCCAAGACATCTTTTAGACATAAGGGCCTGACATTTTGTAAAATTCTTCAGATATTTGGTGTGGCTCACACAACTCTCTCCAATGCCCTGCACAGGCAGAAAAGGAGAGAGGGGAGCAATGACAACAGTTTGTAAGTCACAGTTCTACTAGTAGATTTAAGGTGTGATGCAAACACTGGAAACATGGGCAAATAAGTGATGACAAAGAAATATCCAGTTTATCAGTTGGTGTCTCACATATCTGCTGCCTCTTGGATGAAGGGTCAGCTGAAGAGCCCTCTCATTTAGTTGGTGACTAGGTTTATGGAGAAGCTTGATAGTTCTGCCAGGAAGTTGGTTGACACGGAGTGTAAAGCTCATAGGAAGAGTTTCAAGTTATCTGAAGTGGAAATTATTACAGTGATATAGGAAAATAACTCCCCACCTTTTTTTATAGTTTCATAGCACAAACTGTGTCTTCTAATTATTGAAGACTTCTGAGTCTTCCACTGGTACCTAACTAGAAGAGGAACACAGAAGTTTGAACACTTCTGTCTCTGAAAAGCATTTTACTTATTTCTCTTCATCTTTGGTTTGGGCACTGGGACAGCACAGATTTTGTCAAGGAAACCCCCTTGTCCATGTTAAAAGAGAGAGAGAGAGAGAGAGTGTGTGTGTATGAGTGCATGCATATATGTGCATATATATATATATGCATATATGTATATATAATTGATTTAAGTCTGGCTCTGCTCTTTGGATATGACAGCCCAGAATACCAGATGGAAAAGTGATGGGGTTTTTTCTATTCCCATGGTCAAGTTGGTGATCATTATTAGTCAAATGAACTGAGTAGAAAGGTTCCCATCTGCTTCATTTGGAGCAGGCCAATGGTAATCTGATGGTGTGTCAAAAGAAACAAAGAAGTATACACTTTTAATTGACGTTATAATCTTCTATTGGACAGTCATTAGAGGACAATTTTCATAATATACATAGTCCAGGGCTATCTCATTTTGCTTCAAATGCCACACAGGTTGGAGTATGTATTACTATGCTTAATAATATATATTATAGCCTGAGAAGTTAATAGCCTTAATGTACTGGACAATGTTTCTACAGAGTTGTGAGTCTATGTCTTAAGATCTTTCAGTTCTAATAGAACAGAAAATAAGCCAGAAATAAGTAAATATGCTATGGAAACACTAATAAGAACTCCAAAGAATTACTTGGCTGGCTGTCCTACATAGAAGTGTGTTTGCCATCCCAGGAAAGACTGGAAAATAGGTAATCTGACTATGGCAGCCATGCAGACAGAATAATGTAAAGGTGGTGACTGTGCCCAAAATGTGGCAAGATAGTAAATTAACTAGTGGAATGTCTGTGGACAATTAAGGGACTAATGAGAGTCTACACAAGGCATTTATGGTTTTTAAGGAAGGAACATACAGATGAGGAAATGATAACATCTGAGGAATTACAAGAGAACCTGAACATCTAATGCAGATAATGACTGGGTCTTGCATGCATGGTCAGTGTTCAGGAAAAGTAATTTAGAAGTGAACAATTAGACTTGGGGTAGAAAATGATAACATAGAGATGTAGAAAATAGATTGCACATTGCATAAGGAAGTTACTCCGTTAAAAAAACCAAAACAACAAAACCCCAGAAATAAAACCAAAGCACAGCTTGTTGTCTCTTTTTATACTGATGGCAAGCTTAACCTCACTGTTACCTTTTTCACCCTGTCTGATCACCTTCTTATATAATGTTGGATTTGCTATCCTTTGCACAGTCCTGAACTGAGAAATAGGAATGGCAGATCCAGCAGTGCAAGGAGTTGTGTGTCAGGACAAGGCTGAGTCACACTACTGGAAGAAGGGTTCAAGACCTACAATAGCCAGTGAGTGAGCAACTGTTCCTTGGATCTCCAGTGGTAAAACTAGTTTCTAGGGAATGAGTGGTCCTCAGAAAGTTGAGAATAGTTGATATGGTAATGCAGTAGAAAAACCCCAGAAAGCACAAATGGTGCATAAACTCAGAAAGTAAATATAGCCAAGTCTTTCTTGTCACTCTGAAAATGGCTATGACCTGAAAGTTAACAGAGGTACCACAGGTGACAAATTCTGCAGGTTACTCACTGAAGATTACAGATTAATCATGTAGATTGGATGTTTTCAAGCAGTCTGGCCTTTTGAACTTAATAACTAGTTCGTGAGAAATATGCAATTTCACTATGATTTTCTTCAAATAGCTCAGGGAAGACAGGTCAGCAGTATTATGTTGGAACAAGATATATATTGTGTTTCTCTTTAAAAGCAAAGAGAAAAAAAATGGAGACAGAATTTTATAAATCTCCAGTTTAAACTAAATCATCATGAAAAAACAATTATAACCACAAAAAAAAAAAAAAAAACAAACAAANAAAAAAAAAAAAAAAAAAAAAAAAAAAAAAAAACACAAAAAAAAAAAAAAAAAAAAAAACCAAAACCTCTCCAAACAAAGCATATATTCAAACAAACCATTTTTAACCATGTAAAACTTAACAAGTAGATGAGCAGCCGTCAGCAAGGATGTATCATGAACAAATCATGAACATATGATAATATATGAACATAATACGATAAACATAGTTGTGTTCTATGACATGTTTTGTGGATGGAGTGGCAAATGTCAGGTTTTTACCGCAATAAGGTTTCTGAGTATTTTACATAATATTCTGATATTCAAAACAGAGAAACATTGACTAAATAAAATTACTCTTACGTGGGTATATATCATACAGTTGCAATACCTTATGTGAAGAATAGATATCCATTGTTAACTCTCAGCAGTTACATGGGATCTCTAGGGGTGAGCTCTGAATACAGCATTGTTTGGTATTATATTTTCAGATTGTGTCTTACTGAAAGAACATTCAAACATAGCATTCAGAAAACTTAAATATATTTTGGAGCTTTTAAACTATTCAAGTATGTTGGGTTATATGACCAAATGGATTATATAATTTCTAGAGCATTTGTTTCCTACTATTTCCCCCAAAAGGAGGAAATAATAGGAAACACACACAGAGCTGATGGGGTTCACACTTTTGAAATCAGTGGGAGCCTTATTGTTGAAAGTCAAGCCCTCAGAAACTTCATGTGTGCTTTATGTAAAGACAGAGTCAAAGCTAAAATTCAAGCCAACAGCTTTGAATTAAGATTCCATATCTTACTTAGATATTCATGTACCTTTTCTTATATTCAATATGATTTTTATTCCATGGATAAATTTCTATAGCTTGCTAACTAATGAATTTTTCATTAAAGTAGTCTTAGTTTATTCACTATTTGAGCATTCTGTCTCCTTATTTGGGTTAGCTGAACACTAAGGCTGATTTCCCAAAGAGGTACGTGAAGGTCATGGGATCTTCTTGGGATGGTAGGAAGGTAAGAGAGTTTCTATGCTGCATTTAAATTTCCTTCTCTGGGTAATGTCAGGAGGAATATTTATAAGGCTTAGTGATGACATCAGAATGTTTCCAACAGATTCAGTTTTTCTCCAACATTATTTTTGCTATACCATAATGATGTACATTATGCTGAAGCAGAGTTAACCAGAAAGCCGACTTATGAAGGAAGTAAAACCTAATTAAAAAAAAAAAACAAAAAAACAAAAACCCCAACAAACAAATAACAAAAATGTCTTTGTGTTTAAAAGCTGGGAATTGACTTCATGAAATAACTCCAACCACATGAAGAATACAGACCATCTGTAATGGTATTAACTTTTTTTCTTAAATGTTGTTAGGAGTAAATACAAGTATGCAGTGTCTTACAAGTTCTTCAAAATAATTCCCAGATAATGGTTTTGAGTCTTTATTTATAGCTACTTTTATCCCTGTGTAATTCCATAGATTTCATATGATATAAAGGTGATGGGACATCATGTATTTTTCACCTTTCTCAGGAGAGATATTTTCACAGATATTCTCTTCCTGCTCATGCAGAAGACCATTGTGATTCATCCTGCTTTGGTGCTGAATGAGTATATTCTAGTTGCAAACAAATATTACTTGAGTTTATTGTTCTGAACACTAACTCGAATAAATGGATTCCATACATTCTAGAGACTATGTGAAATACTCTGATACATCTTCATCAAAATCATTTTGTTCACTGGAGGAATAGTGGAATACTGGAATAATGTATGCTGCTATATTCTGTTAGTGGTCTCAGATAATTTTTAGTGTCCCATGTCTTGTAGTTGTTATCTCGTCCATGTCATGGATTCAATACGTTGGAATGGAAGGTGCAAATAATACATATGGAGAAATGTAAGAGGAGTGATAACAAGAAGTCCACAAAAAATGAGCTTTGTGTGTTTGGTTTTCAGTCTCTCATCTCTCTCTCCTTTTTTTTTTTTTTTTTTTTTCCTTACTTAGCAAACCATAAGAAGTCGTGGATAAAATGTTATCATTTTCATTTCTGTGTGCAGTTTTATAAGCACTTTGTTTAATAACAGACTTGCAGTGTGAAGATTTGTGACTACTTCAACAGGAGCCATTTTCTGTTTTTTATTGTATTGTCTCTACAACATTTTCAGGCACATTTCAAGATGACAAAATGGCGTTTAACTGACCATCAGATATTTGTCTTCCATGGTAGGTGCAGAGCTTTCCTACTTTTAAGAACATTCAGGAAATTATTCTATGCTATATTGGGGACTGTGTTCTAACTAAGATATTTTGAATGGATTCTCATACTTCTATAAATTAACTTTGGTGGCACTAGAGTAAAGGATGTTGTTTAAGTGTAACTCAATTGCTTTCTAAATCTTTCTAAATGATAAACATTAATTTAAGTTCCCAAAATTGTCCAGAGAATGTTCATTTTTTTCTACCTGCAAACATTCAGCCAGAAAAGAGCATCAATTGTATTGAGGTAAAGATGAAATTAATGAGATTGAAAAAAAAAAATTTAAGAACTTCATGGAGTGTGTAATTCTAAAATCATAGAAGTGATGCAAAAGAACTTCCCAAACACATAAGAAGCAGAAATATTTACAACAGCCTGGGACGATCCAGTAAATTTTTGAAGGTTAAACAAAATATCAAAAAGTCTGAGGCTACATCTGAGTAGCTAAATGACTTTTTTACACTGCTGTTTGCAATGCAAAATAGTTGGTAGAAGGAGTTGCTATTTAAAGTTAAAAAGAAGTTGGAGGACTTTTATCAAAACTTATTTGTCATCTGAAGATGTTTTGCAACAGTTGGACACTGAAAATTGCTAAGATTCTTCTCTCTTGTGAGATTTCTGAACTTAACTATAGTTTGTAAACACTCATTAAAATGTCCTAAACGTAGTGGGAAATGGAAAGTGGTGTCTATACTTAAAAATGGCTCTAAGAAATTACCAACCAGTAAATGTGACTCAAGTTCTGCATTAAGTGGTAGAAACTGTAGGAAATTATAAAATTATTAGAAATGTTGATTAGCATAACAAAAGTGTTAAAGAATAAAGAGCCAGAATGATTTTTGTGGCAGAAACTTTTTCTGTGAAATGTTCAAAACTTACAGAAGTTTTTCAGAGAGCAGATGAATCAGTAATACATATGAGTGTAAAGAGCTAAACTGAAATGAATTTGTAGTGAAAGAAAATTAATAAGAAATGAAAAGGCATAAAAAGTGTTGCCATACCTTAATAACTGATTAAAATATAAGGAAGAATGAGGGCACAAGAAAATAATTTTTCCACACTGAATAGGTGATCTCATGGATTGCGACAAAGATCCATACTAAAATCTTGAATTTGGCATTTTCATAGGTTGCACAAGAAAGAGACAAATACAAATAGAGCAAAAAATTGCACAAATTTATTAATGAAAATCCATTTTAATGAAGAAGTAACAAGGATTATTGCAGATACATCTCACTTAGTGACTAGGCAACAAAAGGTGCTGGTGGAATTTACCATAGCTAAATGAAAAAGCCTACATCCACAAAGTGAATGACTTTAGCTACCTATACATTAATGGACTATAAATGTCTTTTTACATTTCAGAAAGGAGATCTTGAAACTGGTATGACTATCTTTCTGAAAACATTAGGAATATTGGGATCTGAAAGCGACAAATAGTTACAATATTGAATAATTCCACCTTGTGTCCATTATTTGAAAACTGACTCTGTATCTACACAAGTATTTTATTTCCTGCTGTCAGGGCACTTCTGATCCTCCTGGTTCTCCTTACTACTGTTTTGATTTATCCCAGTCTCAGGGAATGACAGAAACATACTTCTCCCTGGATGAAACTAAGCATGAGCACCCTGATTTAGTTGATGGCATCCCTGCCCATGGCAGCAGGCCTGGAACTATAGTATCTTCAAGATTCCTTCCAAACCAAGCCATTCCATGATTCTAGACTGCTAGAATTTAGCATCCAGCTGCTGATGGGTGTGAGGTCACAGGACAAGAGCAGACCTAGTCTGCAGTAACTCCCACCTCTTTCCTCATATGTATTATATACATTCTTGTTCTTCACTTGCTCATGACTTCTGCATGACATAGTAGTTTTTATCTTCTCTCTAAGAGGATATAGCAAAGCCAGCCACTGTACAGAGAGAGATTGTGCAGAGGAGCAAGATGGGAGATGAGTAGCAGCTTCTGCATGAAGGTATTAAAAAACCTCCTATGTTGTAAAGAGGAATGTAGAAGGCATGAAGAAGAAAGAGTACTCATTTGATCTGAAAAGCTGGTAGAGACTCAGAAGGGAGCCAGTCAGCCATGTAGAGAAACTTAGTTAAAACCAGCAACTAACATAGGTAGTATTCAGAGAAACCTCTCATTCTTTGAGAACATAATGATGAGTACATTTCAAGTCACTTTAGGAAATGACCTGTCATTATCACTATTTTCAGCAAGGAAAATTGAAACATGAAGAGGGAAAGGTGCTTGACCAGGGTCACACAGGAGGAATATGGCCACAAACCAAAACATGTCTCCTAAACTCCCTCTGTGCTCTTGCCCTGACTCTAATGGGAGTCAAAGCTTTGACTGCAAATAGTGGTGGATGAATCAGGATTTCCATTCCCCTCTAGTAAGGGTGTCTGAGAGATATGTAACTGAGGACCTGATAATTGCATGGCTAATACTGAAAGGTTTTAGACAAAGTAGAAGACAGGAAAAAGCCTTCATTATTTCAATTAGGAGAGTAGACCACGTATAATGAATTCAGGCAGGAAAGCTGTTCCAGTTAGAGTCAGTTTAGGTTCAGAGTAGGGTGCATTCTGAGGGCTTATCTTGAGAAGAGATGAAACATATAACACAGCTTAAGTAAAAGAACTGCGCAGATGGTGAAAGACTGTTATTTATTAACTACTTAAATTGCCCTAGTTTCTTGTTAATCTCCTATTTGGAAAGAAAAGGTTGGGCTTTTTTAATTAGAGTAAGCAAAGATTTAAAAATTATCCTGAGCAAATTAAACTATGATGCACGAGAACGACTGGTACCGAAGAGTATGATAGCTGTCTGTCTTCCATGAGCTTTATACCTAACTGAGGGAAATGTGTTCTGACACTAGAGGGTCCTTTGATCTAGCAGATAATAACAAAGTAACTGAAAACTGGAGAATAAAAAAAAGATCAAGTAAGATCAAATAAAATGGACCGCTTCTTTTTTTCCCCATGAGAGTCCAAGTAAGGTATCACTAGAGCAAAGGTAAAATCTCAGGGGTGTATCAAAGAATGCAAGTTACCACAGGCCTTTCTGAAAACTGTGGCCTAATTTGATTGTGAATTGGGGGGTCTTTATATGAAGTTTCTGCCAAAGCAGGGTAAATTTTTACTGTGGCTTGAGCGTATGTTATTGGGTTCATGCCTAGTTCCTGACTCTTCTCATGTATATCTCCATGAAGCAAATGCCTTTTTCAGGGGTGGTAATAGATTTAAAAGGTAACACTGAGAAAACAAACACACCGAGTATCTATTTTCTGTGGGTTCCCCCCGCCCCCCCTCCCTCCAGTTTTTGGGTAGATCTAGACACACCTCTGTGCAGTATTTTCCTTCTTGTATCCTTTATGGAGCTGCTAGTCTGCTTGGATTTCAGCCATCTCAGAAGCCTTGTCTGAGCATGTTTTTACTAAGAGATATTGAATAACTTGAACTGATTTGGTATCTCTTGGGTGTAGCCTGCCAGAAATCCTCTCAGGGGCACCCAACACTAACATCCAGAGACCCCACAAAGGAACTGGATCTTATCTGAGCAGCACGAGAATGTATAGAGTGGTCTGTTCTGTCTGTCCCTTTGAAGCAATCTGTCCTCTTGTTCTACAGCATTTGGCATAAATATGGTTCTTTGTTTTAAAGAAATGACAAACTGATGGCAGTCCATCTGGGCACAACTGCTTTCCTATAGCACACATCAGTCATCTCTGTACTGTATAAGCAGTTCCACTAAAAAATGTGTAAATATTCTAGAAAGAGAAGTTTTTTTCACATAATGTCAGCTTTATCTTTCCATATTTTCCCCTATTTGGTAGTTTTTAAACCATACAACAGTTATATAATAAACTTCTTCAGTCACAGGTTCTGAAAACTGTGAATTAAACACACACTTCAAAAGAGGTATCAATACATAAGTTGTCTTCTCATTCTGAAACTTTTCTTCTTTAGCTAAGTCTTCTAACTTTAAAACTCTATCGTCCAGACTCTCACAAAGACATTTGAAGCTGATGACTGCATGCATTAAAAATATTTAAACTGTCTTAAAATACCAGAATACCAGAGATTTCCAAGCATCCGTCTATATTGCCTTATGAGTGAATCATGCAAATGAAAGACTAGAAGTTTACAGACTTGTCACAGCATTCCGTGAGGTGTTTTGAGGAAAGTAAATTTTTAAAAGAGCTCTAATGAAAAAAACTGGATTTGGTAATGCTGTTTACTTAAACAAGTAAACAGAGCATAATTTATTATTTTCAGACAAGCTAAAGAGTGAGTTTCCAGGGTATTTTTTTAAGTGCTGTCTTCTCTCATGTGCTCTTTCCTTCTGCATGAGACAGCTAATTAAATCTATGTTTAACAAGTAGATATTTTGTTCCTCATCTAGGCACTTTGTAATTTTGTCATTAATGGAACTAACAATGTGCCAGCTACTGCCTATTCTACCCACTCTGTTCTTACTCCAGCTGTCCCTGTTTTAGCTGTGGGTCCTGCTAGAAAATCATCTATTCTCCAGCCTCTTGCACTCATCTCAGCCTCGGAGCTGAGATTTTAATGCCCCTTGCTAACCTAGCCTGGGATTTATCTATTTTCCCTGACTCTGCCAGGCAACCAGGCTAAGAGTTTGTCATGCTCCATCCCTCATTAGTAAATAGCTATTTATTTGCCTCAACCACACTAATCACTGTGGTTGTCCTTTCAAGCTTCCTGTGTTGTTGTTTCAGTTTGCCGGCTCTCAGCTGGTCACGCATTAGGGACAGTTGGCTGGCAATCCATCACGTTGCTTTACACACCGCCACACAGCTTGACTGACATGAGCTGACATGATCCCACACTTGGTAGCACAACATGACAGCTTAAAATATGGGAGTGGGTCATACCAGCCCTCTTAAAACTCCTTACTCATTTCAGACCCATATACACTGCTTTTCCTCTATGAAATAAAATCACCCTTGCTTCAAAAAGAGAAAAAGAAAATAAAAATAAAAAGAAGCCCTTGATGCATTACAGCAATTTCTATGCTTTAGCAATGCAGAATTTGGAATCTGGATATTTACATGAAAATTTGGTATTACTAATACTTAAACCACACCCCCCACCCCCACCCCCCCCTTCTATTCTTTGTTTGATATTGGAGTTCTGAGAGGCTAAAAGCTTTCAGGTATAAGTCAGATGGGAAATGCTGTGAAGACAAAACAGGTGCTTTAAACCTGGCTTAAGTTTCTGTCCTGCAACTGTCTCTGTATGACCCAAGGCTGGTCACTTAGGCAAGATTTTTAAAGATATTTGGATGCCAAGCCCTAATTTGAATACTTCCTAATACCTTTAACTCATTTTACTCACCAAGTAAGTTTAGTTTCCCTTTATTTGAATTGAATTTTTCCAAAATTCACTATCTATTCACTATGGAAACTAAAAGGGAAAGTTCAGAAGGGTATACCTGAAGAAATACCAAGGTGAAACCATAAGGAAAATATCCTTTGATATTCAAAGCTCACAGCCTAAGTTCTACCACTTTTTAAATTTATGAATAAATAGATGCCTTGATGGCATGATAAGAGGAGTATAAATCATACCTAATAATTCAATGCAGGTTTAATGCATCTAGAATTTGCCTTGATACATCTGGCAGAGTGTAATAATTAGGTTCTCTCATGAAAATGAAAATTACAAAAAAATGTATTTGCAGAGATTATTATCCCTTCAAGAAATTTCAGACCCATTTTTAATTGATGTAAATAACAGCTCTGCTGAAGCCAGTTGAACCCTGCTGATAGATGCCTGCAAGGAATCTCTCCTTCCATTCCCAGGTCAGGTTTGACAAGAGTTGCATGACCCACTGATTTTTGGCTTTGACACTCTCCAGAACACTTGTTACAATTTTGCCTCAGTGGGAAGGTTTTCTCCCTCTATTTTGATTTCAATTTTTTTAAAATAAGCAGTAGTTAAAGCTGAAAGAAAGTTTAAACCACATTTGTTTACATAGATAATGAAATGTTTCACTAAAAACATCTGACTGATTTAGTTTTGGTCTAAAACACTTTCTTGCAATTAGCACTGTCTAATTCTGTTCAAAGGCACAAATTGCTTGTCTACATCTAATATATTTAAAGAGAGTGAGAGAGTATGTTTTCAGTCCATAAAACAAAAAAAAAAAAAAAAGGCAGGTTCCTCACTCTGAGCAAATCAAATACTAAAAGAAGAAGCAATTAATATCTCTTTTTATAGCTTTTTGCACATAGTTGCTTTTCTTGAATTCAAAGTTAAATGCAGTATAGCTGCTATTTGTCCCTTATCTTTCCACACCCCCCATGGGACTGTGTCAGATGACTTGGTGCTCTGTGCAGAAAGTAACTACAGTAGATTGAACAACTGAAGGATTTTGCCTACCTTCATCTGTTTATAAAGAATAGTGTCCAGGGTAAAGTATGACTGTGTACTAATGTAGGGAAGGAGTTCAAGAAAAGATTTCTGTTTACTTTCATGGATTCAAGCCCACAAATGCTTTTGTACAAGTCTGTCGTGCCAAATCTATCTCCGTAGTGCTAGGATTGATGATGGAAAAGAAAAAAAAAACCCAATAGGAACTGAATTTGCAATGTTATCATATGGGAAGGAATGCCTTCTTGACCCCAAGTTTATGTCCTGAAGAATAAAACCTGATAGAAGATGTCAGTTTTATCTTAAGCTGCAGAGCTATAAGGATTATTTCAGCTGAGGATCTTAATATTGGTCTCTGCCTTCACACAAGAAATGACACTTATGTAAGAAGATAGCAAGAGCTTTAAGAATTAAAATGAACTTAAACTGCCAGCTCTGTAGAGTATGAATGCACCTTCCATCTGAATTCACACAGACACTGATAAATTTTCCATTGCTTCTTTAACTTCTGCCAAAAACCAAGTGAAAATTCAAAGGCAAGGTTGTCTGCTGCTGCCCCTGGTGGGGAAGGGTAGCAAGGAGGTGAAAATCGTGGTTTCAACATAAAATTCCCCGTTGCTATTAGGAGAGTTTGCTCTTCTGCACTCCCAGTGTCTCTGCTACCCCTGAGAAGGCTGTGTTTTTACAAGGCTCTGAAGCAGATAAAGGTGGTGTCAGGGCTGTGGCAACGTCCATCTTGGAGATCTACCTCTTATGTGCAGGCAAAGGCTGATCTCCAGAAATCCTTAGGAGATCTGTGTCCTCTCTCAGTTGGAGAAAGTGGACAAGAGGACAGACTAGGGTGAGTGTGAGTGTAGCTGTAATTTGGGCTGTTTTTCCTCCCTGTGTCACTCTGGAACCAAGTGGTGGGTTTGTGACTTAGTGAGATAGCTGACAGGCATGGCATGTATGTGTTTTTTTTTCCTGTGGGTAGTGGTGAGGAAAACAAAACAAAACAAATATTNACGGTATTGGCAATCATGTCTCTCCCTAGGCAATTCTAGGTCCCTGAAATAAAATACTTTCCTAATCACAATCACAACTGCTTGCTTGACTAGATGGAACTTTTTTTATCAATCCAAAATACCAGCTTAAACAACTTTTTTAGTTTGCTACAACTGTGACAGTTCTTTCTGATATATTTTTAGCAACCTGAGAGATTACTGTCTTTCCAAAACTAGGCTTTTCAAATGAAAAAAATTACTTTTGTTCAGTTTTAGGGAGTCATCCATAAGATATCCCGCATAAGGTATCCTACAGTGATCTGTTGTTCAGTAATACTGTCCTCATTTAAAACTTTCAATGAAGGGTCTAGAAAATATCTATGGCTAGCCCATGATGTCCTAAAGTTAGCTTGGAGTACATATGCAGGTCAAATTGCAGTGCTCACAGTTCCTTGTTTCTATTATTAAGATCTTTAAAGCTCAGTCCAAGAGTCTCTAGGAACCTAGCAATGTTGCTTTAGCTTTCTCTTTTAATACAAATTAGTGGTATTCATCCTCACAATATCTTCTCAAAGATTTAACTTGTGTCTATTGAGAAATGTATCTTATGATAACAAGATATCACCTGAACAACAGAATTACTTTTTGGGGTGGTTTATAATGCAGGAATCATCTAATAGCAACCGAGGTTTAATTAGTTTAAAATTATGTAAATAGTTCATGTGTAATTATTTGTCTTTTAAATGGATTAATTTTGCATGGAGTATTAAAGCACTGAGCTGTCATGCAGTATAAGTAAATAGCAAGGCTAGACACACAATGAAGCAGAGTTCTTTGTAAACATTCATTAGAATATTTTAAATTTTTCCAACATTTAAAAATATTAGTTACAGGAATACTCACAAGTTATGAATTGTAAACAAACATATCTATTAAGCTGTTGAGACCTAGATAAAAAAAAATCCTGTTGACTGCAGATCCTAGAATAGCAGCAGAATTTTGCTCATGCTGCAGTATCTAAATGGAATCTTAGAAAGGTGGAAAGATTACAGAAACACTCCAGCATATAAGACAAAAATTCAAAAGAAAAATATGTATTATAGATTAAAAAAATCACCGTGTTTGTACATTTTAAACAAGTGTGTCAATATGTCATTTACGGAACACAGATAAATCAGAAAAATATATTTCATCTTTACTCTTTCTCCCCTGTCAAAAAACCTCCAGAGCAAACTGCAAAAACAGAGACCACAACAGAAAGAGAGAAAGTTATGGATATAAAAGGGTTTGGTTCTTTTTCACCAGGCTAAACTCTGCCCATAGAACCAAGTTAAAATAGTAAACTCATGGGAATTAAAAATAAATAAGAAACATTTTGAAATATGTCTTAGAAATAATTAAACATGTAAAACTCAGAACAAAGACCAAATTTCTTCAAAGTTCCCAGGTTTCCCTTTCATGCAAAACTAAATATTTTCTGGGTTCACTGACTCCAATACCATCCAATCTATAATTAGAATTTTCTCATCCCACCATTTCAAATTATCAACAGCTTTGGCCTATCTTTATGGAAGTTTGTTTCTGAGTTGTGTTTTTGGTTTCATTTTTTTGTTTGGTTGGCTGGTTGGTTTCTTGGTTTTTGT